>ML179139.1:0-150471 GCA_004369135.1 Dendrothele bispora CBS 962.96 | reverse complement strand
AAAATGATACATCAGTAGTATGGAAGCTAATGATCTGGAACCAAGGCAATGGAACTGATGGTAAATAGAACAAGGTACAGAGGCAGTTCGTGACACAAGGTGGACAATATGGAAATGCTCTCCAAGCAGCTGCATATGGAGGGAATGAAAAAATTGTGGAGCTTCTTCTGGAGAAAGGAGCAGATGTGAATGCTCAAGTTGGACAATATGGAAATGCTCTCCAAGCAGCTGCATATGGAGGGAATGAAATCATCATGGAACTTCTTCTAGAAAAAGGAGCAGATGTGAATGCTCAAGGTGGACAATTTGGAACTGCTCTCCAAGCAGCCATATATAGGCAGAGTGAAAAAATTGCTGAGCTTCTTCTGGAGAAGGGAGCATATGTGAATGCTCAAGGTGGGTTATTTGGAAATGCTCTTGAAGTAGCTGTATTTAGGGGGAATGAAAAAATTGTGGAGTTTCTTCTGGAGAAAGGAGCAGATGTGAATGCTCCAAGTCATGGTGGATCATTTAGAAATGCTCTTCAAGCAGCTGTATATAGGGAGAATGAAGAAATTGTGCAGCTTCTTCTAGAGAAAGGAGCAGATGTGAATTCTAAAGGCGGAAAACATGGAAATGCTCTCCAGATAGCTACTTCTCAGGGAAATGAAACTATGGTGACACTTCTTCTTGAGAAAGGAGCAATTGACCCTTGGGAATTATTCTTTAAAAGCATGGAAATGCTCTCCAGATAGCTACTTCTCAGGGAAATAAAACTATGGTGACACTTCTTCTTGAGAAAGGAGCAAATGAAACTCTGGAGTTATTCCTTAGGTGGCTAAAATATTTGTAGAATGAAAGCATTTTGAACTTTTCTGGAAAAAGGAGCAGATGTGAGTACTTTTGGAGGTTGTTGAGCCTGTCATCTTAGGATCAAACTCTTTCCACATATTTCATGTGAATCCTCAATAAAGTCATTTGTCTCAAATATACAGCTATCTTTCTCTGTTACATAAAGTGTAAAAAATCAATCAAAAATCTCTTTGTATCATGTTAATAGTCATTCACATACATGCAAGAATATATGTTCTATTGCTTGTTAGAATGTATGGACCCTGTTTCCATATGCCTTCCTTGGACCAGTCTGGTTAATAAACTTCTCATCCTCTCCTCCTAGTGGCTGCTGTCAAGAATATCAGATTCCAACAGTCAATGTGAAAAGTCCCCTGAAAAAGACTTTGTTGCAGTGGTAAAAAAAAATGTACATACTTAGATAAGTTGATGCTGCTTTTAACTTTCTTTAGGCCATGACCATGAATTGACCAGAAATTCAAGAAAAGTATGTGTATCTACCAAGTATTTTTTGATTGAAGTCACTGCCTAAATTTGCCTGGTATCTGATCACAAAGGATTTATTACACTGCATCAGAGTGGGACACAAGTTGCAAATACTTGCGGGTACCTGCAAGTACACTTGTGGGAAACTTGTGGGAAACTCACACTCGCAAGTAGCAAGTACTCTTAAATAAAATTTCCACAAGTGCAAGTATAAATTTGGGATTAAAAACTCATGAGTTTTTCACTACTTGCAAGTATTGTGCAAGTCCAAGTACTTGTGCTGCAAGTATTTGATGAGTGTGAGTATTTATTTCTTGACCTTAATACTTGCGGAACATTTGCAAGTGCACTTGTGTCCCACTCTGCACTGCATTGTGTGAATCCCCAATTATCATAAATGTTAGTCCCGAACAGTCAAACCATTACAAGCAAACAAACAAGGTTTTACAACTAGATGTTGAACAGTTGTTACATATCACATAATAGTAATACAGTGTCTTCTTCTACTGTACACATCAACACAATATGTTACAGTCATCTGGGACTCCTTGAGCTACTCGCGCTTTTTTACTCATCCTCACCATTTTACCCTCAAACCAAGTAGCTAGAAACTTGTTTATACATTTGATACATCTTGTCTGTAAATTTGAGGGACGATAAATGAGATGATGAAGCACAATGCTTGAAATACTGGCCAAAAATCGCTTTTTTTAGATGCAGAAATGCCTATCCTAAGGAAAACAAGTCTGGACACTTGACATTTTCATATTTTTGACTCGGATCTTGACTGGAAACATGAGGACAGTTTCTATCTAGGTTTTGGGCTACTTATTTGGGTAAAAGACCAGCCATCAGCCTGGTGGATGATCAAAAAAAAAAGATATCAATGAGAGCATGACAGCTCTGAAGTCATGCCCATCAGATTATTTTTTCTTCACATTATTCTTCTGCATCCTCTCCTCATTTTGGCAGAGTCTTAGTGCCTTCTTTCTGTATTCAGCCAGTTCTCATGCCTGGCCAGCCACTATCCCAGAGACTACATGAATTTACTATCACATTGAAAGGACTGAGAAAATTGTCTTCATGTGGCTGTAGCAGCATACCACTGTAAGGAGTTAGAAAAAGGGAAGGAAGGGAAGAGTTTGTGTAAACTGTCAAAGGAATTTGGTATTGACAGAAACTCAATTCAGTGGAAGTACAAACTTCAAAGGAAAGCAGACAATACAGAAATTCAATGTACAAAACAGGAGTTGACTCCAGCTGAAGAAACTGTCACCGACTGGATCACTCTTATGCCTATGAGCCCTTTGTCCCACACCCACACAAATCTGCTCCTATGCCAAGCATATCTACAGTCAAAATCACCCAGAGAAGGATCCTATTGGGGAAACATGAATCAATGAGTTCTTCAAGCATTACCCAGATCTCAGTACTGGATGGAGTAAAAGCCTTGACACACAGCATGCCCAGGCTCTCAATCCCATGGTAGTCAAGGCTTGGTTTGACTTGCTGGAGAAAGATGTGGAGCTGCTGAACATCCCAGGCTAATCCCTGCTTTCTCCTGCTCAGCCTCTAGCACCAAGAGCTGGAGTTTAATTTCTGCCTCTGTCAAACCTGAGATTTTTATCTATGAGTAAAGTTTGTATCTGTAAGGACATGGAATGCCCTTAAGCCCGACGACAAAGGAGATTAACAATGAATAGGATAGGAATGAGTTGATTAGACTGGCTTGTACACTAAACTAGTACAACTGGAGTTTATATACTAAGTAACTAAATACAATCATTGGAATTCGAGAGTAATGAGAGGCGAGTCCTTAACGGAGCATGTGAATAATAAAGGAGAAAGTAAAGCAGATGTTAATGCTTCAGGTGAGGAATATGGCAATGCACCCCAGACAGCCTCATGTGGGGAAAATCAAGTTGCAAGCTTTTGTCAAGAGCCTCTTGGAGGCAGGAGCAGATGTCAATGTGCTAGATGGGTATTATGGCAGTGCACTCCAGCAAGCCTCATATGAGGAAAATGAAGCCATTGTCAAGACTCTGGGAGGCAGGAGCAGATGTCAATGTTCCAGGTGGGGAGTGCACTCCAGACAGCCTCATATCAGAAATGAAGCTATTGTAAAAATTCTTTTCATAGCAGGAGCAAATTTAAGTCCCAAAGAAGATTCAAATGATTCACAGACCACAGAAGATTGAAAACAAAGTTCATGGCCATGTGTAATGCTACTAAGTAGCAGAGTAAATGATGAAAATTCATCTTGAATTTCCTTCCCTGAATTCCAATTTATGAATTCAGAATCAGAGATCCATCCCTCATTTACTACCATAAGTTTGTGTTTTAAATGAAGCTTCCTTTACTTCTGTGGCAAGGATCATCTACTTTGCATGAAAAGGAGTGGGCCATCGCTCCGCGTGGCTATTACGAGGCCGTAAGGTGTTGCCGAGCGGGCCAAAAACAGACTAACGTGACTTACCAAATGGGGTTTGTACATGGCAGCTTCACAGCCACCAGCGCGAGTCAAGTTTAGTAAGGACGAGTCCTCCTAAAGTCGGCCTCGTAATTGGTGATCTGTAATGATATCTTTGACTTGCATCACTAAATCCCCTAGACCTATATCTAGCATTACATACATAAACTAAGTAATGTAATGTTTCCTTAGGTAAATAAACTAGTTATCTATTTGTCTCATGAGTTCAGGGGGATAACATTTCATTATGGTAAGCAGCAGGCATAGTGTGTAACAAAACCTTGATCATAATAGTACTGTAATTATATCCTTTTTCTGCAGGTATGGAAGTACTTGCAGATATACTTCCACACTTGCAAGTGATCCTGCATTATATTTCATCTAATGTACTAATATCACCCATTCTTTATTGAACATGATAGATACAGTGAAGATTGGGAGAAGTATAAGAGGATGGTTCCATACAAGATTTTCCTCATTTCTGGACTCTACTAAAGAGTAAAATATGGATGTAATATTTTGGAGGTATTGTGTATGGACTTATGCATGCCATCGCCTAAAAGATTTCAAAGATTTCAAGGCATTGAGTTGGAAAGTGTGAACAGTAATTTACAGACATGATACGGTACATTTACAAAAAGCAGGAGAAAAAATAATAAACCCCACAACTATAACACCATATATGTATCCATATGCATGTCCCCTCTCCCTTCATTCAAACTCACTCAGATTACACCACCCAGCTTCTCGCCGACTAAGCTTTGAGCTCCTGATCCTTCCCCCCTTCAAAGCTCTCCAGCAAAAAATCTTACGTCTCAATCTCAACTCCGACTTGAGCTTCTTTCGCATTAATCCATACACCGCCCTAATCAAAAAGAGTAAAGTTGACGCGTTTCTTTTGTCAGATCCAAGGGAAAAGAACGCAAGAAAAGAGAACCACTCACAGCAACGCTCATCGTCAATGTCAATTTGGGGAAAATCTCGTCCACGCTCTTTCGATGACCTGCTCCAAACGTCTTCGCGCGCTCTTCTGGACCTAATTTTTATCGAGAATATGATTTGAGTCCACGTTGTAAAAGAATACACGAGAGGTAGGTGAAAGGACCAGGTGAGGGAGGAAAGACTTGGGAAAACGAAACAAGAAAGAAAGAAAAAGACTCACTCGACACCCACTCCTTCCTCGGAGCCCTAAACTCGGGTTCACAAGCGTCCGCACAAAACTCAAACGATTCGAAATGTTGCACGAGCCGAATCAACATGAACGACATCTCGTTGTATGCGAACTAAAAAGGGAATTGAAAAACACTGGTCAGTACTCAGCGCTCTCTCATTCCTTGTATACCACCACCCCTCTCCACAGTCAAGAGAGAAGGGAAAGAGAGCGTCAGGGTGGGTGAACCGCCCTACAACGAACCCCCAACAAGAAAAAAAAAACGAAAAAGAAATACAACCCACCTGTTGTCCCAAACAAATCCTCGGACCCGCATTAAACGGTAAAAAAATAAAGGGGTTCTTCCCTACACACTCTTTCAACCTATGATCCAAAAACCTATTGGGGTCGAACTCCTCTGCGTCAGGTCCCCAGAGATCGGGTCGGCGGTGCATCATGAAGACGGAGTAGGCGGTTCTTATTGAGAGCAAAGGGAGGGTGGGAGAAAGGAGGAGGAAAACGAAGGGAAAAATTGGTTAGTTTGTTTTTTCTACTGGGTGTTGGAAGATATGTGCGACAAACCCACTTAGTCCCAGCAGGTACATACAAAGGCTCCTTTGTCGGGTCCGGAGAGGGCCAAGTCGTCTCGTGTATTGATTCCCGAATGTTGAAAGGTCTATCATAGAATACCGCCGGTCAGTATGACGAGCACAAGAAACATAGCGAAGAGAAACTGGAAGAAACTGAACCACACTCACACAACAGGAAACAACCTCAACGTCTCATTAATCACCGCTCTCAAATACTTGCACTCTTTGACTTGTTCATAAATCAGAGGCTTTTTCGTGTCCGAGCCTATCATCCTCAAAATCTCTTCCCTCAAGGTCCTATATACCTCTGGGTGTTTCGCTAACGAATAGATCACGAACGAGAGCGTGGCAGCGGTCGTGTCTCTACCAGCGATCATGATGTTCAGGGTTTCGTCTCGGAGGACAGTTGGGTCTGTTGTATCAAGTGTGTAAAGAAAAGAGAAGGGCAAGAGCGGGTAGGAGTTAGTATTAAGCGTTTAACGGAGGTAAGAAGAGTTATTGGGAGAAGAAGAGCGGAACGAGGAGATAAATAGAAAGAACGAGGGCCTGTAGAAAACCATGACAAAAAACTCAAAAAAACCACTCACCATCCGTCATCTCAACCAAATGATCCAAAAGCGTCTCCCCTTCTTCCTCCTCTCTCATTTTTTCCTCCTCCTCCCTCTCCCCTCTTCCCTTTATGATCTTCTTCTCCTTCCTCCTCTCCAAGGCCTCCCTAACGATCCTCTCTATCCACCCACCGACCACATCCATCGGTTCCTTCGTCTTGTCCTTCCACATCTCCATTAAAGGCCATACGAGTGGTCCCAGCCTCTCTCGATCCGAAATGACTTCTTGAGAAAGGAGGAAGGAGGTAGTGAAGTTCTGTGCGTTGGTAGTTTGGTTCGTGGTGTTCGTGGAAGTAGTAGTGGGGGTAGTAGTGGTGGTTGGAAGTATTGAGGAGGTAGAGGGAGAGGACGAAGAGGGAGAAGGAGTGGTAGGAACGTAATAAGGATACGGAAGACCGTCTTCGAGACAATGAAAACAGGTGCCGAAGAGAAATTCGGTAGCTGCGTCAAGCGTGAACCGGCCCATTAGGTCCTGAGAAAGGTCAAGGGGAAAAAAAGAAAAGGAAAAGAACGGTTAGTAGGGAGCGGTAAGAAGCGAAGAATGCCTCTCCAAGGTAGACAGACTAGGCGCACCTGGAAATCGACGGGATACCCTTCTTCCAACCTCTTCTTCATTTGTTGGATACAGATCAGAGCATGCCTGTCGAACAGCTCGAAATGAGTGATTCGGTCTCGGGTGAAGAAAGGCCTGGTCATCGAACGGTGAAATTTCCACATGTCACCTGTGAAGTAGTAGAAGAACAAGAAAGCAGACGTGTCAGAAGGAAAGAGAGCATTGGAGGTAAGGTAGAGCAGAAGAGGGGTAGGTGTAGAAAGGAAACGCACCATCGGAATTGAACACGCCAACACCCAAAACAGACCCCATAGCCTGCTGAAACCTCTCTCCCTTGACGTAGTTCCCAAAGTCAGTCGCCAGAATACGTTGAATATGCTCCGGGTTCGACGTGAACAAGAGATCGGTCCACAACACGCGCATGTTAAACGCAGGGCCCAGTTTCGCTGTGAGCTCGTAGAGGCCGTCACCTTATAGAGAGAGAGCGCAGAATCAGCAATCTTTTCTCGCTTTGCAAGTGAAAAAAAGAAAAGAAAACGCACCAGGATACCCCTCTTTCGCATTCTTCATCATCATCTCTATGATATCTACGTTTCCGAGCCAACCACCAAACTTGGGACCCTTGGCTCTCGGTACGAGTCGGGCACCCAAAGCCCTTGCACGTCCAGCTTGGTACCATTCGTTGTACAATATCCTTAGAACGAGACAAGTGGGGAGAGAAAAGACGGAGAGAAACAAGAAAAGCGTGGGCGAGATGTCGTATTTGTCGGTGTACTCAGAACCGAGGAAGAAGGGTAAGAAACGGTTATAAAGTGAGAGGAGGAGAGGTGGTGTAGAGAGGATGAGGAGGAGTTTTGAGAGATACGCGAGACCAGGCGTGCTGAACATTGTCGCCATTGTTCGGTTCAGCCGGAAAGCTTGAGTCTCTCACCAAATATAAAAAGGCCGGTTAAGCGGTAATTATTTCAAACGCCCCTACGTACCACTCGGACTCCATATGTTTGATCAGAGAACGTTGATCACAGGACCTTCCAAGCCAGCCGTCCCTCGACCGCTATCATTTCGTTGTCAGGTCGTCACTTAAATCTTTTTTCGACTTCACCAAAAAAAGAAAGCAGAAAGGCCTAGGAATTCGTATAATACGCGTACTGATAAGTACTAACGCTAAAGTAGCAGAAATGCAAATTTTTGAATTTTCTCCTTGTACACATACAAAGACGTGGTGGCAATTTTTTCTACTTTGAATGAAGCGGTTTGGCTGTTTGCTGTTGAACAACACAGTAGCTTTTTCTTCGTGCTCGCGGTGGTTATGAATTGAACATGACAGCATGGTTAATTTGAGTCAACATACTTTGGGTACCACTGTAGGGCCAAAATAACTCAAGGGACATGGATATTAGATCATTCTATGTGCTAGTGGTGGAAGATAGGACACTACAAAATCGAGCGGTAAACTCAGGTCAAAGGCATCTAAATGTAAAGATTTTACTTATCAAGTTGAATTTATATATATCCGAAATTAACATAGTAAATGAACATGAATATGAAACAGGAAAGAATACAAAGATAAAGAATTCTGTTCAGGGGTTTTTTGTATGAGAAACAAGTTGACTCCTGCCGGAAGATCAAAGCTTCTGGGTATGGGGCAGTTGACAAGTACACCACACCAACATCACGCACCAACTATGTTCCACTTACTTGACAACGTCCTTTCAAGCTGAGTGATGTCGATAATCGATTCCATCCTGATTCAATCAATGAGTTAACACACTTGTTCACTGACAAAAATTATAATGACATACCTTAATGGTATCTGTGCCAATACTGGTGATGTTTCTTTTATTATCTTCAGAATGGACAACGCCTTCCTCTTCTTCTGGTCCACCGTCCTCGTTGGAAGAGACCATTGGATTGGTATTCACCCCCTGTCTAACACTTATAACAGAAGTGTCACCACCGCTGGCTCGAAAATCAATGCCAGACAGATATATATTGTCGCTGGATGCCTTTTTTCTCAGATTATCTCGCGCATTGAGCATTGCAACTATATGTCCACCGTAAATTGAGTAAGAAAAAGAAACACAGAAAATAGCTCGAAAGTAAAACTCACTCATTGTGATCACATACACCTTGCTTAGGCTGTAATGAAAAGGTGTCCTGTGTATGAGTTTCTCAGATCATTGACCAGGATCATTATTACAAGCCGGATATTCAAATTTCATCTACTTACCACCATAGTTTTTCAGGCCTGAGAAGGTACATGATAACATATGCTATTTGATCGATAGTGACAAATAATCCCCTGGTTACAACATATCGACAGAGTTTTTCTAAGAGTGTATCTGTTCTGTGATTTGAAAAAATATATTAGCTGTCAACATATATATGTTTAGCCTGTTCAAAGTTGAACTAACTGTTTGACTCCAGTTTTATATGATGAAAGTCCCCATAACAAGGCAATTGTTGTTATTATGTCGGAAAGAGCACAAAGAGAGGAATTCCAGCCAGCTTCAAGCTAAGAGTTAAGCATCACTTAGTATCAAAAAACAATAATAGGATCATTTTGGGCCTGTAATGAATTACCTTTGTCCTACTTTTTGTGAAAGTTGCAAGTGAATGATCTCGGAATGAATCCATTACTACAAATATACCACCAACTATCAGAAGTTAAATCGATTAGAAAAACAATAGCTATTGTAGAATCAAATACGAGTTCGCACAGACCTGCACCACCTAAGGCAGTCAATACCTGCGAAATTCCATTCAGTAAATAGAGTTGCATTTCTTGAGCATTGTAACGTACAATCGTCATTGGCACAATCCACATCAGAGGAAAGGGGAACATGTTACAACCACTCACAGCCTCCATAACCCCCTACAAGAGATCAAAGTAGTTCTCTTCCTTATAGTGCATCCCCCGATCTTGCAATGCAGTAAATGTATGACAATTATATTTACTTTAAACATTAAGACAGGACTTGCAAAGGCTGAGTTCATCACTGGCCAGGCAAGATAAAATATAATTACCATAAAAAATAGTATAACAAGTGTTCTGGGCTGCTAAAAGTAACATCTGGAAAACATACAATGGAATACAGGTTCTCAATGCCAATCTTATAGTGCATCCCCTGATCTTATAAGTGTATAGAAGTCCAGCAATTATACTTAATGAAAACAAGATGTTGAAAACTATAGAAGTTAACTTAAAAACTGATACTATAAGGTGGAGGATACCATCAAGGCTTACCTCAATAAAAAGACTAATCAGCCTTGCAAAATCTCCTAGGACAAAATTTTTTTGCCAATGTAGAAAGCAATGCAGACTCTTTGAAGGTTCTAGTTCTTTCAATCATAGTAGGACTTGTAACCTAAACCCATTTAAGATGACTTGTGTATTTATGTAAGGTCCATAAGTATATCCATTGTTGATTCCATTTTCTGAGTTATATTTCATAGATGGTAATTAGGGCTTATAGGATTTATAAGTGAAATGTCTCTTAAGATTACTAGCCTGCTTAGAACTTCAGATATCCAGAGACATTTGATCAGGTTTGTGGGGGTGACATTCTCCTGGCTGTTATTTTGGAGATTCCCATAATGATAATAATTTGGCACTTAACAATGGACAAAAATGTCAACGTACATGTATTATCAAAAACAAATAATAGTCCAAATAACAACTAATAAACTTTATGTAACATAGAATTATGTAGCTAATAACGTTTACGTTGAAATGACCGAAAGAGACCCAAAACGACTAAACAAATGGGAGCTTAGCCAGCCCTGCTCGCGGCCTCGTCTTCAGGCTCAGCTCCACCACCTACAGCAGCTCGAATAGCAGCAATATGCTGTTCATGCCCGCGTAACAGAACCTCCTTGTCGTTACCAGTTTCCGCATCTGAGTCTTCATCGCAGTTGTTGTCATCGAAGTCTGTTGGGTGGTATCTAAAAAGTTGCCTGGGTTCACCATCAGCTTACAGTAAACACAGCAGCCAGAGAGAGAGTACATACACGTTCCACCATCTAAGGACAGAATCTGCCCAGTAACCTCCCTTTGCGTAGTCAGTCTCGAATGTGAAAAGGATATCTTGATGAAATATGTCGTAATGAAAGTCCTCGTCAACGGTTCCCCAGCGTTCCACAGAGGAAAGGGCAAACCGCACCTGGAGAGGGAAGGGTAAATTGTCAAGGGGCTCCTACATTGTGGGGAAATATTACTTGCCTGACAACAAATCATGGCAATAAAGCCCTCGTCGACTTTCTTGATGCCGTTGTTGCAAGCATTGCTCTTTCGAGGGGCGTGAGAGGGATGATCAATGCCGTTTAACCCTTTCGACTCCCCAAAGAGTACTGCCCGAGCCGCCTATACAACGTCATTAGCTAAACATGTACAAATGAGGTTATATCGACGGTAGAAAGTATACCCTTATTAGAATCGTGTTCCTAAAAAGACTTTTCCAAAGATCGTCGACATCATAAAGTTCCCGGTCATAGCAAAAAAAAGGCAGGCTGCTGTTATCGACCTTGAGAATACCGTCCTTCATCTTTTTCGCTATTCTGAAGAGGCATCAATTACACGGCCTAGAATAGATGGCAAGTTTTGACTTACCTTTCGGGGTCGGCCAGAAATTTCGCACGATATTTACGAGGGCAGAGTAGAGCAGCAATATAAGGGTGGTTGAAACCACGGGTTGATTTGGACTGCTGCCCGAGTGGAATGGGAGGGGTCAGAACATCTACCGAAGGGTCCTCGAGCATGTACCAGGTAATCCTGGATTTCAGCAAGGTGGTATCAGCATTTCTTCCCTGACTAGCTTGACTCTCAAGCTATCGTTGAGCTCATCGTCAAAAAAAAGAATCAAATAACCATGTAAAAACGGTCACATACCCAAACTACAAAGTGTTCGAGTTCTTCCTCCTTGTCGTCACCCTTTAGCTGTAAAAGATGGGCCTCCAGGCCTGGAGTGTGCTTGAGGAACTGCCGGTAGGTAGTTCTATGCCATTCCTTGTTACGGTCTGACCTATATTCAATCATAAGTTAGACATGAGTAATAGCGAAGGAGATAACAGGGAAGAAGATATTTACATCCCTTCGAGGATCGGGTCCTCAGCGTTGCTTGTCAAAGCCCAGGCGACATGAAGGTTGGTACCGATAGCTATGTACATTGACTTGGTTCTAGAGAACCACTGAGCAGCGTGTTTGAAGGGCTTGAGGTAGTCCTCGCTGTCAATATTCCAGTAACGGCATTGTATCACCTGATAAGCCCAGGGTACTTACGTTTGATTACGCTTTCTTTTTTTCCTGTCACTAATTCGTTCGAAGTCACAAGATCGTTTTGAAGCCCGTGCCTCTCCAGCGTCAGGTTCGGTCCGGCTCGAATGTTGCGCAGATAACGGAGGGACGCCGCCAGCTGATGAAGATGAGATGGTCATGGTTGACTAAAAAGGTAGAAGCGAAGGTTTTGGTAAGAAAAGTCAACCTTCAACAAAGATGTACAAACAAGGGTCATATGCGTACAAACAAGCGGCCAGATGTCGATGGGCGCTTGGGGCCCCCGTGAAACGGAGATGGCTTCGTGAAGCCCGCAGTAGATGGACGAAGTGTACTTGAGAGAAGGATTTGTGGAAAGGGTCAAAGACCAAGCAGCGCAAAGCTACCTTGGCTCTGGTCAAGCAGCGCGAAGCTAACTTGGTTTTGGCAAGCAGCGCAAAGCTAGCTTGGTCGTTGAGCATGAAGTACCGGGGTTTCTCAAGAAAAGGCACACACGCCCAAGTTCGGGTGTTCTGAGCAAGTTCTGAGAAGCCGCTAGTTTACCTACACAGTTAGCGAGAGCAGGGGAGAGGGCATTGCTGAGAAGCAATGAAAGCTCACTTTCATTGCAAGAGACAATGCGAGACGTAGTCTATGGGCGTTGTAAGGGTTGAATCAAAGGATGCGAACAAGTCGAAAGAAAGGATGGTGTGACGCGGAAACGACTTGTACTTCCAATGGAAATACTTTCCCACACTCAGCGCTTCTGCTCAATCCGCTAAGTCCTCATCTCATTCTGCTGTCTCTTTCCATCTTTGTTTTGAAACCGCCGTCATGGTCGTTGAAAAGTTTCTGCTCGATCGCAAAGCATCCAAAATAGCTGTTCGTTCTTTCATATGTCAGATATTGCCCTCGCAGCGCCTACCTCTTCTGGCCTCGGAAACGGTCCTGGGTCTTTACACAAAAAGCGCAACCCCTCCAACTCCCTACCACGTCGCCTACTCTTCCACTTATCACGACCCTTCCCTGTTGGACTACCCTCCAACATTCTCCTTTTGACTTCGGTCTCAATCAAATTGTGCGCATCTGGAGTATCGGCGAGCTTATGAATGATTTTGTGAATATTAGTAAGGACGAGTGTTTGCATGAGCGTGAGTTCTCTCATGACTCGGGGGAGGGGCCGACAAGCGGCGAATAACAAACCGTGATACCCAGCTAGACATGAACTTATTCCAATAAAGACCATGCACAGACTATCTTTCCAAGACCTCAGGCCATCGTGCCCCATCCGAGTTACTCAATTTCAGAGCACAATTTCCATCGGAACCAACATTCCCACTTAGGTAAAATGGGAATCATGTCGGAAATGGGACAAATGCAGACAAAAAACAAAAGAAAAAGGAGCTTGAGGACTCTACGGGTATGTACACGATTTCACAAAACAGCAGGTTCTGGATGGGAGTAAGTATAGGGGGCTGTGTGAGACTATAGTACTTAGTACAATAAGTACATGGTTTACGTTATGAGGAAAGATACGTAGCAGGGATGAAGGGACTCGGACATTGACTTTCCTAAAAACAGCACAGGGTCGAGGCTATGGCGAGAGAAATAGCGTGAGTTAGGGAGTATCTTGAGTATCATGTAAGCAAGAATTTGGGCTGCGCCGCGGTGAGTGAAGGGGTGGGAATAAGTACTTGAGTATAATGTAAGCAGGATTCCAGCCTGCGCTGAAGGGGGTAGCGCGCTGAAAATGACGCAATGATTACGTGAAGTATTATGTAAAAAGCTTTCCGAGGCTGCTAGAAACAAACTTTTCGTTTCACTTCGTTACACGGTTTGTTAATCATGTATGTGTCGTCCTGCTTGGAAATTCGTACTCATACCTTTCTTTTTGTTAAGCATGAACACATACAACGCGCGGAATACTCTGTCAAATCCGACATGTGGTCATTGGGGATAACTCCGATCGAGCTTATTCATGGACGATTCCCACTTCATGACTGGGGATCTTCTGATGACCAGCAGCAAACCAAATGAAGACAACCCAACTCGGACCTGAACCTACGTGTCTACTACCGGCTCTTCCTCCCGGTGGACCCAAACGACTGGATAGTCTCCTATAGGCTATCACTCCAATCTAGAGAAAAGAATCTTCTGCCAACCCCGGCCAAGGGAAACCCTCGAGCTTCGCTCAACTTGGTTCCTCCTACTAGGACGCCTCGAATCCCGCAGAAACGGTCCCCTCCACGGTATCCTCAAACGGTTCGCCAAATTCCCAAAAAATTACGTACCCGTCTACATTTCTCAAGTCCTCCAAGGCTTAGTGTACCAACCATCCGACACTCTTCCACCTCTAACGGATCCTCCTTTCACTCGCGTACCTCAACTTCCTCGCCCATGTCCGACGGAGACTCGATAGATGATATCAGGCAGCCTTCGGGATTGGGATGTGCCGTTGAAGGGGAGCTGTTTTCTTTAGAGGAGGAAGATGAGAAGTTTGGGCATTGGCGGATATCGGAAGGAGATAGGAAAGGTGAAGAGGGGAAGGGATGAGCAGAGGGAAGAGGAGATAGGGATGAGAGCGGAGGGGGAGAAAAAGAAGACAAGTGGGAAGAGGAAACAGCAACGAAACACCATTCTCGCTCTCATACCCACCGCCAAAGGAGGAGGAAGATAGCCAACCAAACCAAACGGACCACGTCAACCACGAATACGACGAAGCATACGAAGAGGAGTACACGAACACTGCAATAGAAGCTCACGCTCTCCTAAACTTCATTCGAACCAAATCCAAACCTTCCCTCGGTCGCTACTCAATCTACCTAAACCCCCTGCCCTCTTGACTTTACCCAAATTCCTTTTAGCCGAACTGTTCGCTTCCCTGGTTCTGGCTCTTCTTCCGATTGTTCTTCATATTCGCCTTACCGTCGTGCTCCCGCCAGAACAAATAATCAATCCCAAGCTCAACTTACGCTTCTCGGTTTACCTACCCAACTTCTTGTCTACATCTTATCATTTTTGCCGAAGGAACTGTTATTGAGGATAAGAAGGACGTGTAGGAACGTAGTGAAAGAAGTGGTTGTTGGGGAACTGGAGTTGGATTTCAGTACTGCGAGACTCGACATGAGGTTTGAGGAGGAGGCTAAAAGTGACCAGGGAACGGGTTTGGATGCTAGGAAGAGGATGAGGGAGAGACAGAGGGATAAGGAAAGGGACAGACTCATCACGCTCTTGACAAGACTCACACAAACCTCTCATGGTCGGTCCTTACCGGAACATACGACAAGGAGGTTAGTCATACGTGAATGGTGGTAGTATGAATCCAAGTCCAAGCCCGAGTACGAGTACGGGGGTTCTTCACGACCTTCGTGCATCCCGACGACGACGGCGGTCCCAAGTCCGAAAACGATACTCATTCAAGATCTTCTTACACGAGCGACGTCGCTCATGTCTTCACTTGTTTCGTTGACCTTGCCAGAGTTTGATCCGGGGTTGTTGAGACATCATAGTGCGTTTAATTTGCATTTTGGGTATTGTGGGGGTTCGAGGCAGTGGTATTGTTTGTCTGACCTCCAGAACATCTCGGAACTTGGTATGGGGAACAGAGGGAGCGTGATGAAGGTGTTACATGTCCCTAGTCGAGTCATCATGACTGAAAAGGTGTGTATATGTGTCTTTTCTTTCTCTGACTCGAATCCTGAAAATGCGTTGATTGGCTTTGTAGTTGGTCCTCATTGACGCAAAGCCTTCTATACGCAAGTAGGTTTTGCGTGAGCTACGCATCTTGCATTGCGCGTCTTCGCCTTATATCGTCAGCTACTATAACACCTACATGGATGGAGACGGGGTGAGCATGTGTATTCGTATGGAATTTATGGAGTTGGGTGATTCTGTCTCTCTCGTTCCAACCTTTAGCTTTTATGACTGATTACTAAAACAGGTTCATTTGACCACATCTACAAGTCCCCTTCGTCTCGCCTCAGAGGTCCTATTCCCATCAATATCGTGAAACGGGTAGCAGAGAGTGTGTTACGTGCAGTGGTATATCTTCATACGGAATGCGCCGCGGGCTCTTAGCGCTATTCTCGAGGCCATGCCCCAACTCGACCTGACCCAAGTTTCACCCCAAAACGACGCTCGCCGTGCGATGATCCTTGCTCTTCCCCTCCAACTCGAAATCGACGTCCTTCCTCGGGATGTCACAGAGGCGCTTCGTTCTCTATGGAAAGACCCTGGTGTCAAGGAGGCCGTCTGTCGCTCTCGCGAGTTCCAGTTTAACGATTCAGCTGTCTTCAACGCCATTGATCGTATGACAGCACCCAATTACATGCCTACTGACCAAGGCCTCCTTCATAGTCGTGTAAAGACCACTGGTATCACAGAAACCACCTTCAAGGTCGGCAAACTCACATACAAGCTTTTCGATGTCGGAGGTCAGCGGTCTGAACAAAAGAAGTGGATCCATTGTTTCGAAAACGTCACGGTGGTAGGTGTTTCTGGTAAATTTGTCGGAGTATGATCAAATGCTGTACGAAGATGAGAGTGTGGTACGTCTTTTGAGCGCTTTTTTTCTTTGTCTTTTTCTTTGCTTAGCCCTTTGGCTCTCCCGCTCGCCCCTACTGGCGCTATAGAACCGTATGCAAGAAGCTTTGACGCTGTTCGATTCGATATGTAACTCGAGGTGGTTTGTCAAGACCTCTATTGTAAGTTGGAGTATAAACTGTCATCCAAGCCTTGTTTTACTTATTCCCCTCGTCAAAACAGATTCCGTTCTTGAACAAGATTGATTCGCTCGCTGAGAAGTTGCCCCAGTCGCTGCTAGGTAAGTTTTACCAGTTCCAATCCCGCCCTGTTCTCTGTGCCCTTGGCCACCCGTTCTCCTCGCCGCATTATTTTCGCTTCCCACACCATTTGTTGCTAATGTTCCCTTGTTAGGTGATTACTTCCCCAATTACACCGGCAGAGACAACTGCGAGCTGCTACTGTTCTCAGCGGCTACTGGTTCTGAAAAACAAATGCCGACTACGGAGACTCCAATATTTGACATGTCGAAAGACTGGGATGGTGCTGCGTCGGGGTTCCTTACATGGACCATTTTTACCACAACGGCTTGCAAACGGGGATGATGAATTACTAGAAGAGCACCTCTTGGTACTTGGGAACCAAGGGGTTGGGAAGAACAGGATTATAGATCGGTGAGTCCCTTTTTCTGTGCAGCTGAATTGACGAATAAACCCTAAAACCTCCAGAAAGATTACAAGATACACTGCACAAACAGAACCGACTCCAACCAAACATGCATTTGTCTGGCGTCCTGAATCGGAGCGTTTTCGAGCGCTCGCTAAATCTGAAGAAGCCTGGGAAGAACAGCAGATTTTGGACAAAGGTGTTACCCATCTTCATCAAGGCGTTTCGATACACGTTCTCACCGTACCGGGACACGAGTTTAGAAGACCTGGGTCTTATAACGTTTGGGAGAGACGCCCTCCTACTAGTGAGCATCGACGTGACAATCGGAAGCGTCGTCTTGGACACGACAATAGCGATTACCAATCCAACCTCTCTACTCATTCTCTTGTTTACCCTCATTGCCCTGTCAGCCCACCAGAGCCTTCTCCCAGATCTACGAACCCTCCAAACTGACACTAGGACAATGTCAGCAAACCATCTTCTTCTCGTCGTAGCTGTTCACCCTTTCCTCCATCGAAGCAGTACCAGTCGAACATGCAGCTCGCCCCCGGACAACCTCTACCCACACGTTCTCCCCGAACATACCTGGGGCATGAGTCTGGAAGACCTGAGTCTGACGCTTGGGAAAGACGCCCTCCCATTAGTGAGCATCAACATGACGATTGGGAGCGTCGTCCTGGACGCAGCAATAGCGATGATCAATCCAACTTCCCCACTCGTTCTCCTGTTTACCCTCATCGCCCTGTCAATCTGTCAGAGCCTTCCCCCCAGATCTGCACACCCTTCAAGCAGCAAACCGTCTTTTCGTCATAGTCGCCCACCCTCTCCACCTTCGGTACCAGCGGCCGAACATGCAGCTCGCCGCTATGATACTGATGATATGATGACGTTGTGACCGGATTAGGCAATTGAGTTTTTCCAACGTGTCCTGAATCTACAAGAAGAGAACGGGGAAGTCTGGAGTGCTCTCGGCCACTGCTATCTTATGCAAGATGATCTCCAAAAAGCCTATTCTGCATACCAACAAGCTCTTTATCTCCTCCCGAACCCCAAAGAAGACCCCAAACTCTGGTACGGCATTGGTATCCTTTACGACCGCTATGGCTCCCTGGACCATGCCGAAGAAGCCTTTTCTTCAGTCCTTAGAACGGACAAAGGTGAGTTTGCTGCCTCTTCCTTTCCTTATTTTTTCCCAATCTAATTATGAAGACTTGGACTTTGATAAAGCTAATGAAATTCTCTTCCGCCTTGGCATTATCTACAAGCATCAGGGCAAGTACGAAGACTCGCTCAACTGCTTTGACCGAATTCTTCGCAACCCGCCTTCTCCCCTAGCTCATGCCGATATCTGGTTCCAGATCGGACATGTCTACGAGCAACAGAAAGATGTTAGCCATCTCTCTCTCTCTTTCTCCTGTTTCTTTACCAACTTTCTTGTCTTTTCTAGTACATCCGTGCCAAAGACGCATATGAACGCGTTGTCGTCGATAACCCCTGTCATGCTAAAGTTCTCCAACGGCTTGGGTGGCTTTACCACCAAGACGGATCAAGTTTCCAAAATCAAGAGACGGCTATTCAGTACCTCACCAAAAGCCTAGAAGCTGGCAAGTTTCTTTGATGCTTCCGCTTAATTATGCACGACTATATTGATATGACTTGAATCTAGACTCCTCCGATGCTCAAAGTTGGTATCTTCTGGGACGTGCCTACATGGCCGGACAAAAGTACAACAAGGCGTAGCTGTTTTTTATAAATGACATTATACCTGTTCCTGATATTATTACATTTGCTTTTGGGCTATGCTGAAGCTTGATTTGTTGTGAGAATGCTTAAGTATGAAAATGAGGTTCTATGCTACTAGGTGATGTGAAATGGCAGTAAAACAGTTTGTTATTACACTGCTCCTGATTGAAATTAGCATGATGGGTTATAGTCATAAGAGTACTTATAGCCCTTATATGTAGATACAACTCATCTGGAAGGATCTTGGACCCAATAAGGGATGAAGTCATTAACTATATTGGATGCCATGAAAAGCTCACTGGAAATATAATCTCAAGACTATTCATGGTTCTCAGAATTGAGTATAACCTGTCTGGAAGGATCTTAGATCTAACAAGCGAAGAAGTTATGACTTATGTTAGATCTCATGAGAAGCTTACTGAAAATATAATTGCAAGACTATTTGTGGCTCTCAGACTCAAGCAATAACCTGTCTGGAAGGATTTTAGACCCGATAAGAGATGAAATCATGACCTATGTCAGATGCTATCAAAAGCTAATTAAACATATAGTTGCAAGACTATTTATGGCTCTCAGACTCAAGTATAACCTGTCTGGAAGGATCTTAGACCCAATAAGAGATGAAGTTATGACTTGTGTTAGATGCCACAAAAAGCTCATTGAACACATGATTGCAAGACTATTTATGGTTCTCAGACTCAGATATAACTTGTTTAGAAGGATATTGGACCCAATAAAAGATGAAGTTATGACCTATGTTGGATGCCATGAAAAACTTATTGAACATATGATTACAAGACTATTTATGGTTCTCAGACTCAAATATAACTTGTCTAAATAGGTTTTGACCCTTAAGATCTCTCTAGAAGAATTTTATCATGCTTGCAAGCTCAGAGAAACAATATTCACACCTTGTCAGCTATTTGAAACAATTCCAACTACTTATCTGTAAGATCATTATTTGCATCTCCTTGTATGCTACTGAAAATAAATTCCATAGAGTTATATCTACTGGTAAGTTCTTGGTATTAATTGTAGAGCTTATGTAGAGCTATGTATGCTTGTAATATGTGGGCCTTTCCCTTGATGCAATGGAATCTTCCGACTGCCGGCGGGAGACTACATTAATGATAACTTCAATCAACATAGAATTATCTGACTCACTTAACCACACACGGGATGCAAAAAATAATTCAACGATAAGAACAATCGTGAGTGTGATCACGGGCTCAGCGACGGATGCACTGAGAAAGATTGTGGGTAAGGCAGATGGAGTACTTAGTGATCAGAAAAGTTATACTTTGTAGAAGCTGTAAAGATTGCTAGATTTCCAAAATTCGACACCTATATTCAATAATCAAATAATTGAAACCATTTTCATCGGTCACTAATTACAAAATAGTAGTGGAGAATATGAGCAGTCAGGCATGTGTGTGCCAAATCCAAACAACTGTTGATGAAGCTAATCAGAATACATCTTTATATTGTAACAACTGAACACATTACAACAGCATTGCCACCTAAAATGATCGTAATAAAATTGATATAAGTCTTGAGAGTTTTGGAGTTTCCATCAAAAGCAGTGGGTTAGTGACTAACCAGACACCGTAAAAACCATTTATCTCTATTGGTGTTGATATAAATCCAAATCTGTACAATGCTGGTACCGAAAAGTCTGGTTCAAATGTGTTAATGATCATTGGAATTAGCAAACAGCAATGTGTCAAGTTTGCTTACACAGATGCAATAATTATCCCATAGAAGAGTGGATGAACAAACTCAGGAAGATCTGTTCCAGATGACATGGTAGGCACTAGGGAGGCAAGCAATAGTTGTACAAGAACGCGCTGATTACAGCAAACAGAAATATGGATAGATAGTGCAAGGGAATGAGTGTCCACTGATTCTGCATATATAGTTATGTGAGATGTCTTATGACGACTGTCTTTTGATCTCGATCAGAAGCCAACAATGACATGATGACGTGATAAAAAAAGGTGTTGGATTGCTACGACTTGATTGAAGGAAAGGTCAAAAAGATGCGACTCGCGAGGACATTTAAAGCCTACATATCTCACGGCGGCCAAGCAGCTCCATCGGAGTCCGAAGCAAATATGTATAGAAACATATAGAATGCGAACAAACTTATCTTCTGACCTATGCTGTCCCAATTGCAAAAAAATACATTGACCCGTTTTTAATGAGTACCGCACCCGGTTTTATCGACATCAACTCGACTCGCTTTTCCCGACCTGATTTTTCCTCACTTAATACAGAAGTATGAAGAAGAAGTGAGCCATCGCTGCGCATGGTAAGCATGAGTCGGATTTACCATTCTTGTCACTGCCATCTTCATCAGTATAAAGTAGGAGACATACAACTATTGGTGAGCCTTCACACCACACTCAGTACCTCGATGTCAGAGTCACCCTTGAATCAGAACCAGAGTGCAGAAATCATTCAAAGTATCCTCCCCATGATTTGGCAAATAATTGTCTTCGTAACTGTCATTTTTTTGATTTATGGGATATACCTTGCAGTTACCTTGCTTGTGGTGTATGTCCTGTCGTATGTACATCATTTCTCACCTCAATTGCCGCATGATGTTCTTATGGAGAGTGACATAGATCCAGAGGTATAAGGAACTCAAAGCCCCGATTAGTACTCCTCGTTATCACTGTGTTCGAGCTATTGGTTTCAACAGCATACGCTGTTGTCGCACTCGGAGCGATGTCATTGCACACTCTCTCAGCCGGTAACCTGGACTCGGAATGGGCTCAGCACTCTACACGTCTTTGGCAACAAGCTATTGCCGGAATGGCTCTCGTTCTGCGCTTTAATGTGAGAGAGCACTTGCCGACTTGCCCTGTTTTGAATACATGCCGACTTACTTTTCTTTTGAAGTTTCTTCTAAGTGATGGAATTGTTATATGGAGAACTTGGGTTTTATTTCCTTTCAACACATTTGTCAAATCTACTTTGGCTTTTTGCCTGCTTGTAGCTTCTGGTTTGTCCCTCAAACCTTCCGATTAAGAACTTATTGTAACCTTTGCTGACCCTGCATTCACTCAGTCTGTACTTTTGTTGACGGAGGTATCAGTGCAAGCAGAGCTTCATATGACGATATTCTGCATAGCATGGGAGGTCCAATAACTCGCAATCTACTAATGTCTCTTCCACTATTGATCACAAATGTTCTCGCAACCGCCTCGATTGGGTACAAAGCATGGTGATTGACTCCCTTCTTCTCAGAAGTCAGATAACAAATACTTTTCGCGAACTGCGTTTTAGGTCTCATCGAAAGGTCGTAAATCAGAATTTGAGGTCAACTAGGACTACCATGTCGAAGGCTTTAAAAACTCTCTGGCTCATGATTGAGTCAGGGTTGGTTTATTGCATCGTTTTGGTAGCCTTTTCCTTTTCATTTCATTGAGGGTCATCTGATACATATTTGTTGCTGATCTCATAGATAGCATACATCATCATAGTAGAAACTGTTCCCAACTCGAATGACGCTTTTGCGACATTTGGTGCCTCGATCTTTGTGAGCATCATGCCACTGCTCGCGGTAAGGTTTCAATCTTTCGTACTATTCAATTTGTCTTGAGTATTTAACTCATAAATCCAGGCATTATTCCCTGCCTTAGTGATATTGGTGGCAGCACTTGAGGACACGAAGGACTCAATGAACCCCGATGGAAGCAGTACACCTGGATCTTTATCTCGATCGATTCAATTCGCAGCAAGAAACGCCGCTACCGGCGCAACCAGAGTTTCTACGACGAGATCTGATGCTTTTCTGGAGGTCGACTTACGGAATCAAGATATCACACTTGCACCAAATTCTACAGCAGATGCTATGGGACATCACACCATAGTATAGATAGATATCATAATTGTAACCGATCAGAAAGAAGGACTACAATATTATGGATCGACCAGGAACTGGAGAATGGGTACATATGTTGTGATATATAATTTTCTTGCCTAAGACCAATCCTGTATTTTTGAAAAAATAATTTGCACAAGTTGAACGTCCTAAATAATAGCTCACTGTCATCAATTAATGCAAGTAAACATACCTTAGACTCAATAAAAATGTACGTACAACACATGAACACAAGGAAATTTAGAAATATCGAATGCTATCAGAATAACAATGTCCTTTGAAGAGTTTTACCTGGACCCGTACCCGCACCCGGCGTGGCAAGCTGTCAAACCTGTGTTTTTCACTAAAATCAATCAAGTAGAAGTAGGCCATCGCTGCGTGTGACAGATATGAGGCCGTTAGTTCCGGCGTCTACCGTTGCTGAGCAGACCTAATTGAGAATCTGTAAACATGGCAGTCTTGCAGATCCGGATTTGGTATACAAATGGAGTTGACATGATGAAAGGACACTTCGGCCTCGTAATGGAGTATTTTTGGCTCTGTGGAACCACTGATTGCTAGATGTAGCCAATAAAAAGTTCTTTCTTAACTGTATATACTGCCACAGGTTTTGTGCAGCCTGCTGTAAAAAATCGTTTTTTCATCGGACTTATTAAAACTTTGAGTTTCTCAAATTGGTTTGATTCCAGAAAACAGTGACTCTTGGGCGTTCATGGAATAAGTATTCAATAATAAGAAGATGTAACCAGCATGGAAGAATAGGGCCCTCGTGAATGCCCTTAAATCGCGCCATTGAACCATCTCCTTGATAGGAGTCCCATATTTCTTCATATGTTCTACTGCGTACGTGACGAGGTGCATGAACCCATACTTCTCCAGTTTTGTTGATTCCAATTGCAATTATATCGCTGGGGTAATCAAGGATGCGACAGTTACTAGAAGATTCTTTCGACAGCCTGGAGAAGTACAGAGGCGAGGACCGGTTATTAGTGATGTGCCGGCTGGGGCTTTGAGCCCTGGGCCGACCGGAGCCGGGCCTGATTGAGCCGGGCCCAGCTTGAGCCCTTGACCCAGCCCAGAGGGGCCCAAAGCTCAGGCTTCAGATTTTTAAAGCCCTGGGCCGGAGGCTTGAGCCGGGGTTTGGTGGCGCAGGTAATTAGCCGTGAGAAGTTTATCTTAGACTGGATAAAAGTGTTCGAATTGGCGATATCTGAGAAGGGACATACCTGAATGATTTTTCTGTGTAAATCATAGTGTTTTTACAGTTAATTTTGATGTAATAAAGGATGTGCTAAGGAGATGAAGTCACTCGAAATTTATTTGTGGTACCATGTTATTAGACCGCATTCACTAGAAGATATATTGCAAATCCACAATGAAGTTTGAAAGTGGGGTTAGAGAGAAATGAAATGGAGCGTAAAGAAAAATGGAAAAACGGATCAAATTTCCCTATGTGAGAAGCGTATGTCACTCAGCTGTACCACATCCTCCATTACAACGAAAAATACTACAGTAGGTCCTATTTTGACACGTCGAGACACGAAAACATATCCTTGGTTAGGTGGGCGCGTTGCATCATGTCGTCTTAGATTCTAATCCGGATGTGTTGTACATGGGCTGGTGTTTAAGGGCCTTGGTGATGGCCCCGCCAAAGCCCCACTTGAAGATTTTCGGAGCGGGCCCTAAATAGGTTTGAAATGTTTCTTATGGAATAAAAACGCTGATATATATCGCAGCGAATGCGGTCTATTGCCTTTTCATGAGACATTTATTGTCAAGATAATTTATGCTTGCGTTGATATTAATAATATTGAGAGTTTGGGTCAAAAACTAAGTGTTATAATCAAAATCACAAACAGCTTTGACCACGCTACCAGGCCGGGGCTTGGGCCTGAGCCAAGCCTGAGCCTGCATGTAGGGCCCGGCTTGCACCATAGGCCGGGCTTGAGCCAGGCCCTAGCCGGGGTAATTGAGCCAGGCCAGAGCCGTCACATCACTACCGGTTATCTGATGAGCCACGATCAGAGGTAGGTAGGTAGGTAGATTACACGGGTAACGCATCAACGACGCGCGGAACCATAAAGGTTCACCCGGTGACGACAGCTCAGCAGGGGCAAACAAGTGGTAGACCGATTTAGGGGGAAGACGTTTCGAAGCGAATTGGTTGGTACTTCAATGAATTGGAATTGGGGAGACCGCAAGACTGGTATCTTGGGCAAAGACATTGTGTAATCAATTTCAATCTCCCTCATTGGGTGGTGGAATATTCCCCTCTGTCCTGTGATGTGCACAGCAGCAGTTACAAAACCACCAGATCCCAGCTCCATTCTCAACCTGTCTGCATAACGTGCACCATCAACAATACCCATTTTCAAAGAAGAGGTCATACTAAGCATTCCCCCGCCTTCTTTTGACACGGCAAAAAAAATCTGAACCGTTTCGTTGCTATGACGACAGGTAAAGTTGATAGTGATCGGGCTCGATGACCAAAATCCAAAAGGAGTGACGCTGTCGCCATTACAGGTCATGTTCTCGAAGCGTTCTTCGGCTGCGGGAAGGAGACGGACGTGATTTTCAAAGCTATAGTAGACCCGTCTTGTCTTTCCAGATGGTGAAATCTCTTTTAAAATCATCTCTTTCACATCTTTGGGCATCTCAGAGGAAGAACACAGAACAAGCTTGTCTGGACGAGAGCGAACATAATGCTGCTGACCAGTTGTTTTCCAAAGGTAAATGTTGCACACATCCCCATCAATTTGACAGTCTAACGATGCCTGAACTATGCCATCGCCACTAGAGACACACCCCATTATGCATTGATTTTGTAAAATCTATGCATCAACAATGTCATACTTTTTACAAAATCAATTGTTCTACCAGTCCTTTTTTGTAAAAAGCTGCACTGTATAACAACAGCTTATCAATACTATCAACGGCTTCTGACCTATATGATGTACTATGAGAGGGACCCAATGGACCGTTGTCCAAAGACTCATGACACGTGCCATTGGCAATGGCACGGCTTCTACAGTTCCTTGCCAAGCCTGCTGACCACAATGACGGTCTGGAATCTGAATTGTGAGTCATGTTTCGGAGGAAGGAAGCTGCCAGTATTTCCTGGCCTGATTTGATAGAACACAAAGTTTGTCTGTGAGCACGCCCGCTGAGGCCACATGGAATGTAGTCTTGTACCCAGCCGTCCTGGAACTAGTGGTTCTTGTGCCTGCTTGGGTCTGACGGAGTTTGAAGCCAAACTGTGCGTAATGGACCATGGTCTTGGTAGCACCATGCACAGTTGTGACCATGACCAACGAAAAATTTTTTCAAAAGCACAATGTGACAGGTCCCAGCCCAAAAATTTGGGCTCTTTTTGGGAGCTTTGCGCAACATCATGACTCTTTCACGATCTTCTTTTGGAAACTGTAGTGCGTGACTCAGACATGTGACAACTGAATTGGATGCAAATGGTACACGTGTATTAACTTTTTGGGCGTGAAGTGTTATGGCTGTTAGAACTCAGCAGGAGCAGTGGCTCGCAGGGACAACAAATGCAGCATGGACTGGGTTCAAAAAATGCAGATTGCGTCCATTCCAGCGGACTGCAATTCTTAAGCTTTTTCTGAATCTTGATGAATGATCGAGATGAACTGGCAAAGATAATAAAAGTATTAAAAGTATTAAAAAAGAATATTTTTTGGCTGGAGACTGCTTGTCTTATTGCAGAACAGTACCTGATAGAGATATTAAAAGTATTAACTTTTTATTAAAAGCACTTTGACGTAGACTTTTCTTTTGGCAAATGATCAAGAAAGATAATAGAAGTATTAAAAGTATCAAAGATATTAAAAGTGTTGACTTTGTAGTTTGTGTGAATCTTAGAAAGCCAGTGCCTATGAAGACTATTCTGTTACATTTCTGAAAATGACTGGGTCAAAAAGTTAAGAAAGAAAGACAGCAAGTTCCATAGTAAGTTCCATTCATATACTAAATTTCAAGTTCTGTAGCAACAGATACATATATAGACCAAGTGCTAAGGCAACTTAAAGAATGTTTCCTCTGGAATGTTTCAAGTCAGTAATTGAGTGATATAAATCATGTAAGTAGTTGAAGCTATTCAAAAACACATTAAGGATCAAACCAGCTTATACCAGTTGGATTGGTGCAAAGCTGAAAGTTGGCTGAAAGTTTTCTTATATCAAACATATAAGCCACACTAATTTGATGAGTGAATTTTTTGTACCAATTGCTTCTGAATTTGAACTACATTATGTAGTACATATTCCATGGAACTCCCCATCAAAACATTGAAAGAAATGAATTAAGAGTATTGGAGTATGAAAAGTATTAAAGATATTAGACCTAATCTACAACGAGAATTTTGAACGTTTTTATTTAGTTAGAAACGGTTCAGATTTCTTTAGGCCCCACCTGAAAAATCTTCAGAGGAGCGTGACGCAATCCTTATCACACCTCCTAGTCAGTAAGTAGTACACGGAATGCAACCCCTAAACACCCTCGTTTTTCTAGCAACACGACATCATGACACAATCCTATCGCCCCCACCTGGTAGAGGACTTCGCATCGCGTTGTAGACTCCAAACGCGTCAAATATAGGATGTGCTACTCCCCAATGAACACCTATAGTGACCTAGCTTCCTAGAACAATTCTCGGGCCGGCTGTCACATCGTTTTTCTTTAGCCCCATTCTCATTTTTCTTTAGCTCCATTTTCATTTTTCTCAGTGGGGCCTTCAAAATTCTCGTTGCAGATTAGGTCTATTAAAGGTATTAAAAGTATTAAAAGTGCAACAAGCACTTATGTACCTCATGGCCGCTGGAGCAATCCCATGCAATTGGGTATTTAAATGGGCTAAGGGTATGAGTACTTGAGTCATCTTGAAGAGTACTTTGGGCAGCACCACTCACTAATTGACTTGTTTGAAATTGATAATGGTGCACTTCTGTTGAGAACAATATTTTCTTTCAGTGCCGGTTCTCAAATTTATAGATATATGCCACTTTACAACAGAAATGGGTACCTAGATGCACTATGAGCAACTTGGCAAATTGCTTTCTTTGCAAGTTCATGTTGAGAGCAATAATATTAGACCGCTCAGATCACGAAATAAATTAACACTCAAGATGCCTGAGGCTATAGTAAAGAGGGTACCGGGATGAACAAAACAAATGAGTACTTTATTCGTAAATAAAAAATGTATCACATCTAAGCTGGCAGGAGGAGCCAACGTGAAGGCAGGTAGGCAGGATACACGGATACCACCATGTGGTACCGGAAACGGCACAGCCGGCAACATGGGCCAAAGCCGTATCAGAAAAAGCCAATTTGAATATGAAACAAAGAGCCAAAAGACCGAGCCCCAAGGTCCCAAGGTCCCGTCTGATTTCGGAAAAAGGTGTAAGACCCATGAGAATTTTCTGCCTAAATTGACAACAAATGCTTTTTCAAAATTCAAGACGTGAGGTTGAAGAACTCATTTTGTAAAGATTAATGTACAGTTCAATGAGTATTTTTGCAAAATCACTTCAATACTTTTTGCAAAATTTTTGTGATATGGCCTGAGAGACAACGGAAAAGTGGATACGCAAGCCGTTGTTGTTGAACGAGAAGGATGTGTCCTCGGTGAAACTCGCCCTAGAGATGCCTATTCTTCCGGATCCTTGGAACTCGTCAGGAGACCACGCAAACAGTCCTCGGCTCACTTTCAATTACTTTCCCATCCTCGTCTCTCTTGCAATCAGCGACCCAAGCAAAAATGCTACGGTCATCAGACATCTTGACGATCTCCTGCTGAAGTCGCATAAAAGCCTTAACCCCCCCTTCTCCATAAATCGGAGGCATGCATATATCAAATAATCCCATCAATGAATACGCACAATCCTCCGGTCGAGTCGTTTCTCTGAATGCTGCCCACGACATTTTCTGGGCAATGCTATATTTTGTGAGATCGCCATCCTTGAGGAGTCCAACAGGAATGGAGGTGATGGCCGAGACTACATCCCGCAAGCTATATCTAGTGCCAATTTCCTTCCATGAACGATCCAGGAAGACAACCGACTGCGAGGGTGCGATCAGCTCCTGCAAGGTCCAGCCTCTCCTAAACCACCTGCTTTTCCAAAAGTCTGACCCCAGGTAGGGTCGGCCGGACGCGCACGGATGAAAACAGTTGTCGACCAAGTGCTTTGTTTATTAATCACAACAGAGCTTCTGCTATCTTCTATTGTTCCTTATATTTATTGTTCCACCGGCCAACGGGGTCAGTTAAATTGAACTAGTTCACTCTACCTCAGTTGCGAATTCAACTATTGCCTGACGAACGTGATGCTCCCTGTTTCTTACTGCTATTCTGACAAAGTCGGGAATGCTGGGTGCGGACAGATTTTTCTTCGCAAAATGAATGGAGGGTTATGTGGTCAATGTAGCCTTTTGGATGTGTTTGAGGGTAATCCTGTTAGACAGAAGGAGGTTCTTGTATGTCAATTTATAATTCCTCAGATGAGTCGGTGCTTACTTGATTGACCAGGCTTGTTCTCAGTGTGCCGACTGTGGCACTGTAGCCACCGACTCGAAAACTTTTCCTGACAGCAAATGTCCAGATTGCCTAAAAGGTAGCTTCATGCTGTAGAATCAACTCATGGATATCTGACTATTGTTTTCTAGCTGATATAGAAGAGGAACAAGCTATGGAATGCGTACGCATAGCTAACGAAGTGCGAAGTGGGGCATGGGAGGCACGTCAGGGCACGTCGCTATAATACTAGGCTTTGTAGTGATGAGTTAATATAATATGTAGGTATTAGGCCTGGTACCAACCATCGTTGTTAATTTCCTGGAAAACAGGGAGACGGGCTATTGAACGAGGGTAGATTCCTCAGCTAAGCATAATTGGATGCCGTCAAAAATCTCTGTTCAAAATCATCCTGCACATAATGAATGAGCCACCACTGCTGGGCCAAGTTCACGACCATTAGTACTGACACTGTGGCGAATGTGGTGCGAATTCTTAGTTTTAACATCCTGCTTTCGACAGTTTTCAAGTTCATAACATCGATTGCTCACTACCAATACTTATTTATTTTTTGCTATTTGTATTCTTGAATCAAACTAGACTCGAATGAGTGAGTTGTTTAATCTTCATTTCTACATAACCGTTGGATATCGCCCTTGGAAGGCAGCAAGCGCAAACAACTTTCTCTCGCACCTTGCTCCGGACCTAATGCGTCAACGACTCAACTTCTTGATCCCGTACTACAAAAGTAATGTCTCAAGCTGTAGGCAACGTGAGTATTGCGCTGAGACCAAGTTTAAGATGATATGAGTACTGACCGTAAAATCTCTCAACTTCAACTGTAACCTCTGAATGTCCTGGACTCCGTCAACCCCTTGGTCTTCTGATCTCTCTCAACCCTCTTGTTGGAAATATCTTGAAAGTTGAGGGCGAAAAAACACAATTCAAATGCATTTTCTCTTGACGTTGACCGTATATACGACTATGACAACAACAAAACAATGAAAAAACATTACCTCTGCAAAACTCTCGGAACCCAAAACTAACGACAACAACACCAGACCGCTCTCGCCTACGCCGGAGCATGGCACCAGGTCGATGCTACGGACCGGATCCTAGAAAAATTTGCAGAAAAAATTGCTTTGGTGATGGGCAAGCATAAACCCATATACAATCCGGCAGGTGAGTGACGAGCCTTTTCACTAGGGTTTCATTAGAAGGAATAGGTCGCTTGAGGTCTTTCTTGTTCTTGTTTCCGATGTTTATCTTCGACTCATGGAGAAGTAAAAAGTCGGGGCTGAAGTCCGAGAGGCGAGGTTTTGGGTGAAATCTCATTGGTTAGTCGGACATTGGGGTGCTTTTGGGGTTTGTCGGCTGAGCACAATTCGGTGAGTTTTGAACTAGGACCAACACCTAGTTGGTTGGGTTTGTGTCACCGCAAACGCAACATTTCGATCGTCTGTGACGTGTCCGGCCTCTTGCTAAAGGGGCCATGATGCAGGTGTACCGAGTTGATGAGAGGAACCCCTAAGAAACAATGATCGAACGGGCACAAGATTGAAGAAAAATTAAAAGATTTAATAGATTTACATATGAAGTAACCATACCATTTGCAGCAGTTATGCCTGCCATGGAAAGATCCTTCGCCCCTTCCTCACTTCCATTCGCTCCGTTAGGTTTGGCTTCACCCATTGCTGTACCGGGTCCATTTGTTGCAGCCGCTTCACCGGTACCATTCGTCCTGTTCGTAGAGCTAGGTCCTAGAATCTGATGCCATTTGTCGACAAGGGTTCCCGGGACTTGAATTCTTCGTGTTTCGGGACCCTGTCCACATCAAGAGTCTTCCTCGATAGAAAAATCCAAGTTACTGTTCATCGACTCGTATGACTCGTATGACTCATCTACATACAAGTGCGTCGTAAAAATTTTACCGGGCGAACCGGCATTGGGTTTGGTCGGTTTGCAGGAAGAGGTCTCGACTGGATTCAGTGGAATGGGACTGCAGCTGATGTAGGTGACCCAGCAGGGACACGTGTAGAGGTAGGCGGGAGGTGATCCAAGGACATGGAGTTATGAAGGAGATCCGACGAGGAACCTAAAGGAGAGCTGCTAAAGCTGGTGCTAGAGCGAAGGTTGGAGAGCCATTCCAGGCCCAGAGGCGACGCAGGACGAGTGCGTGCCCCAGGTTGCGAGTCATCTCTGTCGAGGGAAGCGAAGTCGTCGAGGTCCTGTTGTTGAGAGGCGACCACGTTCCCATTATCCGCTTCCAACCAAAAGTCTTCTTCAGCACCGGAATGAGATGTCCAGCGAGCAAGGTTGACGGGATTTTCGAGGTCGGCGTCCATAATACGAGTGGTAGAGACGAGGTGGGAACAGTAGTGAGAAGGGTGTGGGGAAGAGGAGTCGGAGGACAGACACCCTCCGAATTGGCGCTAGGCTCAAAACGCAACGAAACGACAGTCAATCTCCGAGTCGGCGCTAGGCTCAATACCCGGCAGCCAAAGGAGGAGAGACAAAGACACGGTGTAAAGACGCCCCGGCCCCAATATGTGAGCTGCAGACGACCCAGCAGTAGCTGAGCCAAGGACAAGATCCGAGCAAACTGTGACAGTAACGCGGTCACACGCGGAAAGGGAGGAAAAAAGGGCGAGCTCGCTATTCTAGACAGCGCACAAGAAGAACGACCGGACGAAAAGCTCTCATTCAGCAGTATGTCGTTCCATGAAGAGAGAAGGCCTCTTGGTCGAGTTTTAGAGACAAACGAGTTGAAGTTGCGTTGTATGCGAGCGGTTGGTTCAATTCGGATGATGCGTTGAGATGATGGTGGTAGAAGTGTATGATTTTTCCCGAGAAAGAAATCGGGTTTACACTGATAGAAACAAATAGATAATACAATGAATTCGCAACAGTGCTTGTTAGTTATACAGAAATTGGCTTGTAAGAAATTAGGTTTAAAAAGTAATTGAATTTAATCAGTCATCCTTCTCTCCGTCTTGCCAATTGGCAGAGGTACCGTCTTCGATAACTTGATCATGCTTCTCGCCATCATCTTTGTCACCCTCGAGCTCATCTTTACCCTTGTCACCCTCAGGCTCACTTTCACCCTCGCTTGTTCTCGTGCGGGTTCTTTTTCGGGGTCGATCAAGTGAGTTGTCCTCGACTTCTCCCTGAGGTCCCGATTTCTTGAGAAGAGGAAGCTGAAGTGTCTGGCAAATGTGATTGCATTGGTGACATTGAACAAATTGTGCAATCCCTTCGATGCCCAGATCACCAAGACACGAATTTCTGGCGATGAAAGAAACAAAAGTAAATGTCATGTAGTAACAGAGAGTTAGATGGATCTATACCCATTTTTCGTGTGAACCATTGGGTCGAACAAAACTTGTCCGTCCTTGGTTGGGGATCCTTTTTCCGAAAAGAGAACACTATCATCTGCGACAGCACAAGTTGAAGGAAGGAACATATACTTTCATCGACTCGTATGACTCGTATGACTCATCTACATACAAGTGCGTCGTAAAAATTTTACCGGGCGAACCGGCATTGGGTTTGGTCGGTTTGCAGGAAGAGGTCTCGACTGGATTCGGTGGAATGGGACTGCAGCCGATGTAGGTGACCCAGCAGGGACACGTGTAGAGGTAGGTGGGAGGTGATCCAAGGACATGGAGTTATGAAGGAGATCTGACGAGGAACCTAAAGGAGAGCTGCTAAAGCTGGTGCTAGAGCGAAGGTTGGAGAGCCCTTCCAGGCCCAGAGGCGACGCAGGACGAGTGCGTGCCCCAGGTTGCGAGTCATCTCTGTCGAGGTCCTGTTGTTGAGAGGCGACCACGTTCCCATTATCCGCTTCCAACCAAAAGTCTTCTTCAGCACCGGAATGAGATGTCCAGCGAGCAAGGTTGACGGGATTTTCGAGGTCGGCGTCCATAATACGAGTGGTAGAGACGAGGTGGGAACAGTAGTGAGAAGGGTGTGGGGAAGAGGAGTCGGAGGACAGACACCCTCCGAATTGGCGCTGGGCTCAAAACCCAACGAAACGACAGTCAATCTCCGAGTCGGCGCTAGGCTCAATACCCGGCAGCCAAAGGAGGAGAGACAAAGACGCGGTGTAAAGACGCCCCGGCCCCAATATGTGAGCTGCAGACGACCCAGCAGTAGCTGAGCCAAGGACAAGGACAAGATCCGAGCAAACTGTGACAGTAACGCGGTCACACGCGGAAAGGGAGGAAAAAAGGGCGAGCTCGCTATTCTAGACAGCGCACAAGAAGAACGACGGGACGAAAAGCTCTCAATCCGCAGTATGTCGTTCCATGAAGAGAGAAGGCCTCTTGGTCGAGTTTTAGAGACAAACGAGTTGAAGTTGCGTTGTATGCGAGCGGTTCAATTCGGATGATGCGTTGAGATGATGGTGGTAGAAGTGTATGATTTTTCCCGAGAAAGAAATCGGGTTTACACTGATAGAAACAAATAGATAATACAATTCGCAACAGTGCTTGTTATACAGAAATTGGCTTGTAAGAAATTCTAAATAAAGTAATTGAATTTAATCAGTCATCCTTCTCTCCGTCTTGCCAATCGGCAGAGGTACCGTCTTCAATAACTTGATCATGCTTCTCGCCATCATCTTCGTCACCCTCGAGCTCATCTTTACCCTTGTCACCCTCAGGCTCACTTTCACCCTCGCTTGTTCTCGTGCGGGTTCTTTTTCGGGGTCGATCAAGTGAGTTGTCCTCGACTTCTCCCTGAGGTCCCGATTTCTTGAGAACAGGAAGCTGAAGTGTCTGGCAAATGTGATTGCATTGGTGACATTGAACAAATTGTGCAATCCCTTCGATGCCCAGATCACCAAGACACGAATTTCTGGCGATGAAAGAAACAAAAGTAAATGTCATGTAGTAACAGAGAGTTAGATGGATCTATACCCATTTTTCGTGTGAACCATTGGGTCGAACAAAACTTGTCCGTCCTTGGTTGGGGATCCTTTTTCCGAAAAGAGAACACTATCATCTGCGACAGCACAAGTTGAAGGAAGGAACATATACTTGCCTTGTAAATCGACAAATACCATCTGACCGTGAGTCCAGTAATGGATGAAATGAGCGAATGCGTTCATAGTGAGGAAAGGCAACGTATTCTTGTTGACTTGTTGCATTGTGCCTGAGTACTTTGTGACTTCATTTGTGCGTCGCGGTTCAATCAACCAAGTGATTTCCTCGCTGACTTCAGTTATTCCGGACGCAATTGAGGGGTGTGCATCTGTGGATATGACTTCTCGTGCAAGAAGGGCATCGGTAAAAGCAAATTCTAAATTAAAGTCAGCATCTTTCCCGAAAGATATAAGCCAACTAATAGTCCAGCTCACTATCAGTGTAGTCGACACCCCGTTCCTTGCAAGACTGAGAAAACTCTTTCCAAAAGTATCGACCAACCCTCAGCAGCTTGAATTGAATTCCTGCGCAAGAGCCCAAGCACCATCCTCAGGAGAACGAGTGTCCGTCAGTCGCTTGAATACTTTAGTTGACGAGTTAAGAGTGCCCTGAAAACAAAAATATCTAAGTGGGTGGGATTGACCGATGAACTGGAAGTGGACATGTACCTCAAAAACCGTTTTTGAAAGGCCGGTGGCATAGACTGAATTAGAGACAATTGCTGTCGCCGCCTTGGACTCTTCTACATCAAAGAGAATTTCGACTTCACCGTGAGCTATGTTTGACTCGTCAAATTCGGCGATACAAAGTGTGATTGTACTTGTTGAGTTGGATTTTCTGATGAAACGGGGAGGAATGATTTCACGAGGGCGAGTTCCAAAGGTGGAGACGGGTGGTCCTAATGGGGATACAAAGATCGGGTCAAGGCGTCCGAGTCAAGGCTAAACCATGTGAACTTGCAAAGGACTTACCGTTGAACTGAGATACAGATGACAGTACAGAATTGTCGTCCATATCTGCAGCCTTACGCTTGATGGTATTACGACGACTCGGACCAGACCCACCAAGCTCTTTGCAAAGAGGTTGACCGTAACGTTCTTCGACCTTGAACAAAATCAAGATGAACTTGGACTCGGAGATATTTGGGGAGAAAAAAAAATACCTGCGATGCCTTGATGTTCAAAAAAAGCTGTAAAAATTGTCCACCTTGACTGTTTTTCTTTGAGAGCTTGGACGAGCTTCCAGGAGGAAGAATAAATTTTCTGTTGAAACCTGGCATGTTTGCATGCATATCGTAGACTTCAGCAACAGTGTCGTGATTGGAGTCGCCACTTAGTTGAAGGAAGTCCGGCCAGCAAAATTCGATCTCGTCACTAAAGGTATCACCGATAATCATTAGTACAATACTACATTGACAAATTACAATAATTTCATACCTTTGCAATTTTCCAGGTGTCCTTTGCTCCCATTGTTGATTCAGCCGGACCAAAAATTTTTCTTTGACGCCTAGGATTAAATGAGAGGTCAACAAAAGTGGCGAGAAGGCTAAAATATAAAAAATATAGGAGGCTGCTTACTCGACAGGAGATCATCACCTTCGAATGTCCATGAGTCAGGGAGAAAATCAGAGAGAACTTTTCTTCCAGCCACAGCTTGAGAATAAATAACGATGGAACGACCATATCCTGCTTTTGCCTTCCTGAAAAGTGCCATCTCATTAGTAGAAGTCGAGGCACTAGCCTGGGCCGAATTCGGGAGCGATAGATTTGGATGAGTCTTGAAGGCTTCGTCAAGAATTGCTTTCTTCTGCTTTCCTATATTCATTTGATTCGTGAAACTAGCGGACATGTTATGGTGCTGTGAGTGAAGAGGCGATGAAACAGGATCTTGAGTAGCCGGCCCGCCAGATCGTAGCATTCCTGTTGCACATATTAAAACATATAGTCAGTTTTTGTTCAAAAAAGTTTCAAGATATCCATGCACCTTGCGACTTAGCCTGAGTGCTTCTGTACTTGCAACGACCGCACATGGAATCTTTGAGATTGTTAGCTATGGCTGAGCAGCCTTCACACTGATTCATTCCCTGCAAAAAGGTAATTGAAAAAAGGTAATTAAAAGTACGACACTCGAATCAAAGTTAAAACACACCTCATATCTCTCCCTCTGCTCAGGGTGCTGTTCGATAAGAGCACACTTGACACAAAGCCCTGGATCAGACTTATACTGAAAATACCCTCCACATCCATCAGTGACATTAGGGCCAGAGCACGAAGCAGGTTCAGTAGAGGATGTAGTCATGGGATGGTGTTGAAGACTCGGAAGATGATACCCTGACCTATCAGCTCCTCACCTTATATACTCGTCACTGTGAACAAGGACAATGAGTCTAGAAATTTGAGTACACATTATACACCGACATATCAGCTGTTGTCCTCAAACCTTGTAATCATACTATGAACAATTGGACTTGAAATTAGTCCCACACAATTTTGGTGGCACTCGGTCGCAAACGAACAATGTAGTTGGAGTGATCCTCATGCAGCTAAGGTACAGCATTTGACATCGGTCAATACCACATACCCAATCTAGTAAAATAGTGTCTTACATTATCAGCGCGACCGGCCCTTCTGCCACTTTGATGTGCCACCAGCGATTTCGGAACTCAGAACGTGCCAACACTTGCTACTACCTTCATTGCTTGCCTTTAACTTCTCGAGAACGATGTCAAACAATCCCAAGGGCAACAACCAATACAACAATGGTACCAGTAAGAGGATTAGTCTCAGAAGCTACTGACACATATTCAACTAAACATTGTATGCAGAACCAAGTGACGACATACTGCGGGCGAAGTTGTTGCAATATACCTCTGAGAATTTGAGGTATAAAGAGATGATTTCTGGTCTTGCTGCTGACCTAGGCTATCATATCCAGTTTGTTGGCATTATTTCATCGTGAATTTATTCATTACTGATTTTCACTGTATAATTATTCAGGAAACGAAAACTCGCAGACCTTCTCAAGCGGTTCGAAATACCCACTGCAAGGCGGAACTCAAAAATGCTCACCGAGGATGTCAAACAAGAACTGGTCCACGAGAAGTTACGAAATGACCCCTATCATCGCAAAGGTCCAAATACCATAAAGTCCCTTCTTCATCAAGATCTTAATCCTCTTCCTCGGTAATTCATTTTTATCTATATATTTACTAATCCAGCTCATGTTTAACTTCTCAGAAGTACTGTTCGTTCAATTCAAAAGACATATGAAGGCCCAGCTGGACCCCTCTTGCGTGCTCCTGGAATGACAAATCGGATTCAACGGAAACCGCTGCTAGTTCTGGGGCCAGGTCAGGAGATGCATTCAGATGGGCACGAGAAATGGACTGCATCAGCCATTCAGTTGGGGGATGTCAGTATCGGCGTGTATGGTTTCCGGCAGCATGTCGGACATATACCTTATCTGACTGTTGTCCCTGATGCTCGACATGCTGATGCGGTTGGCCATCTACACCTGGATATGATTGAAGCTTGTGGATACCGTGGGTTTCACTTAGATTTCAAGCATGTTGATTGTTTATTCAGAACGATTGATCCAGGTATCCCAGTCCAATGCACGGTCGACAAGGGTTCAGAGACAGGAGAACTTTTTGCGCAGCAAGTTGCTTTAAGGTATGAAACAAAGAGTATTCACGAAGAATCTCCCATTTATGTATTTTTTTTTTCAGAACCGTCTTCAGTCCTGAGGAATTTCAAGACATGGAACAATGGCCGGCATTTGTTGCTGTTCCAAGCACTCGCAATATCATGGTCGAGAGCATGTGGAAATGGCTGCTTCAATTCGGTGGTCGTGAAGTCCAGGAGATTCTGAAGGAAGGGAAGACGAATGGAATTTTCAAAATTGGCCATCCTGTGCACAAGTACGTGATCTTTATAAGTTATTGCGCAAGGGTCCGATCTGAAATCCTCAATCCGGCATACACATTTAGAAATTTATTTCACTGGTTGTGGTCCCAGATACTTCAATCCTTTCTCGACTCATTCCGTGAATACTGGAATTCGAAAAGGACAAGATACCGAGCTGACTCCGGATACCCATCTGGAACAACTCCTAATCAGATTATGCGATGCCCCGAAGAATACGGTTTGCGTGATTGCAGCATTCTTGTAAGCAAGGTAGCTATTGATGCTCTGCGGCACGAGCGCCTACCCCCTCGTAAAGAAGTCTTGCGCTGGGTTGATGATGTTTTCGAACAAAATGCGCGTGCTGTTTACGAAGAGATCGGAAGTCCAAGGTTGGATAAAGGAATAACCTCTGTGCGTGAAGCTTGGGCTATATTTCAACTGATGGCACCAAGATTAGAAAGTATTTATCGTCGCAAGTAGTGAAGTCTTTGATAATGTGTGATTGCAATTTTTCGATCTCTATAACTGTATCCTCAATGACATTTTCAAGAATCTTGCGCTTTCCCATGGCTGAATATGACAAAAAGGGTTCATATTGAGTATAGAATGAGTACAATGTGTAAAGACCAACGCTCTGAGTATATGAAAACATCTTGCAAGAATAACTTGACCCGACGACCGTTCTCGGAATTGAAGATTTGAGTATCCTTAATAACGACTGTGGGCTAGCAAGTTGACACCCCTAGCAGGGGTAACAGTACAGACAAGCTTCAAACAGTGGAAGGGAAGGGGAGGTAAGAGAAAGGGCTTAAAGTGCTATTCCAAACAGCCTGCGGTCAGAACAAGAATCTCAGTTAACACCCAGGCTGGCAGAAAGCTACTATACAAAATTTACATGGTTTCGACACTTAGCCTAGGGGAGATTCCGAATTACCGTAGAACCACTGGTAAGCGACAAATTCCGCTAGGCTAAATGAACGTTACAAGGTTTGAAGGCGGTAAAGGAGGAGAAATGATGCAGCGAAACAGAATGAGAAGATACTAGTCGAAAGACGACACTACCTTCCCACTGTACTGTGAGAAAACTGGCTAAAGCTAAAAAAAGTCCAGCAGTGTTGGGAGAAACAGGAAGGATGAGGGAAAAGGTTGGTCATATAGAGTTTGTCCGCTCCATCTGCCGAATAGTAGGAGCGATAATGTGTTCAAAGTCCACACGTTGTGAATAAGGGGTACGTATTTCATTAAAAATAATGAAGCAGACAAAATTGGTGTAACTGGTGTCGGCGCTCTTTCGCGCTCTGAATAGTGGAAGAGAAGGGAAAGGGTTTAAAGGCTTCCGAAGTAGAAACGCAGTCTGTGGATAACATCTTACCACTGATATACCCTCCGTTCGACGGTCTTCGGACCTACCCAATGCATCTGTCCGAGGAGAGAAGGAAGAACCATCAACCAACTCTCTCCTTGGGCAGAGGTCAGTGGAGTGGTCGTTGGAGTGGTCAGCAGTGGAGAGTAGTGAAACGGGCGAGGGTGATGGAGACCTTGGGCCCTGGCCCCGACGAGACTTTCGGCACATCTGTATACGTGATGGGCTGCGATACCCAAGTTTAAGGAAGGACGGGTCCAGCATCTATGGATATCCGCATCAGAAGGAGCTTGTAAGATATGTAGGTAGTTTGTAGAGCTTTGTACATTCCGGAGCTGGACACGAAGGTAGAGGGCATGTGCACATGTACGTGGTGGGAGAGAGAAAAGTCTGGGTCTGAGGTGGTAGTTGCTGGCGGTGCTGACGAAAGGAAGTACGGCATCATGCGGGTTCAAAGACCTATATGACATTAGCACAACCAAGCAGAATGTTCGGTCAAGGTGTATGCATGAAATCTTTTTTAGAGTCGGCGCTGGATTCTCACCCGGCAGCAAATCCCAATAAAGAACTCCGAAAACACCAGAACGAGACAAACGCTGAGTAAATGAACATGTTGGTAAAACCGAACAGCGCAAAGCTAAAACGGTAGGCCAGTGCGAAATCGAGACTAGGAGTCCAAGAGCACCCGAACGAGGTGAACGTTGCCAAAACCGAACAGCGCAAAGCTAAATCGGTAGGCCGACGCGAAGTCAAGGCCAACTTGAAGGAGGGACACGTCACGCAAAGAACATCCAGTAACAGTGGAGCATTTATCAATATCACATGACAAATTGAAATGTTGTCACGCGTTGTTCGAAATTCATCCGTGCGCGTCCGGCCGATACTACCCGGGTCCCCAGGGTCCTCTTCGCTTGATGCATCGGATAAATACACATAGGAAACTCCAGCGTTTTCATAGAGTCGATACATCGGGTTGATGTTCTCAGATAACTCAGCGCTACTTGATTTGTCAATGCCGCACGAGTCGATCCAGATCCATTCCCAGTAATACTTCCGAGCATGAGCACAAGCACCTTTAACCTTTTCCCAACCAGCAGGCTCTTTCCACCCAGGAGTCCTTTTCTCTATCGGGGTCCTGAACATCTCGGAATGTAGCCTCTTTCTAGTCCCAGGTATGGGAGAGAATAGCATATTCTGGGATATTTACGTAAAAACTTTTAAGGGTGAGATCGGTCGTGTGGAGGAGGTACATGATAGTATATTCTTCTGATTTTGGGACATTCGGAATAAATTCCAGTTATTCCAATGAACACGGAAATTAGACAACGTACCTTCGTGGGGAAGGGAAGCAGAGAGGCACTCTGTCTACTCGTGTGAGCTAGCACCGGTTTTAATGATTGATCCGGGCTGATCCTCATCTCACATACACTGGCAGCTGTTATGCCAGTGGTGCCAGGGCTCGTCTAGCATAATTATAGTCATTGATCAGATTGAAGAAACCTTTCTTTTTCTGTCCAACAAAAATCCGGAGCTCTGTTACGAGCCTTTTACAATTCCCGTTAGGAAAACACATACACGGCAGGTCCCAGGCCGGAACAGCCGGACGACCATATAACAAAGGGACGGGCGTTCCGAGTTGCAGATCGTAATAGCTCCTCGGCAGCGTTCGGCCCGGGAAATGATGCCAGATGCCAGCAACTAGACATTCCAGTCTCGATGGCAACGTTGTCCAACTCTGGGACTCAACAATTTACGGTCTCGTTCAACGCACAGCGATGGCCCATATCTTCTCAGAATGGATCTTGGATAAGTGGCGATTGGAAGACAGTAATCAATATAGATTCTAAAAAAGCTGCGCTGACCAATTCATAGCTACGGACTCGGTAATCATCCGAGTATCAGTCGGAAGGTTTCCGACAAAAAGGATTGGAGACCGATTGAATATCTCAAGATACTCTTGGTATTGATAGTGGCCTCAATAGAAGGTTGTTTAATAAACGATCCGCAATCTACTGCCCCTCATTTGTGTTTGACGGCCTCTCATTTGTTCACCCTTCGTTACTACCAGTCACATCTTCGTCTGTCCGACTCAGGCGTTCACCTTCTCCGTGGGACGAGGAAAAATTTATGCAGATGGCAGTAATTATGACGCGACAGATGATCGAATAGGACCGTGATGCAGAATAGCTGCAATACTTTCGCATACGAAGGGACAAGTTATACATACGTTACAAATCGCATTTGGGGATCATGGGGAACCTCTTGGCGAGGCTAACCTGCGGGCCTTCTCCGAAAGCTCCAATATACAACCTTGCTCGCTCAGCCTAGAACTGTTACGAGTCATTTAACGTCGGTACCGCGTGAGAGTCCTTTGTAAGAAGTCCTTCGAGCCAGTACAAAATAAATCGCCGCATAAAAACTTGGTCAAATCATCGACTCATCTCCCGCGTCCACCACATACTACAGTACAATGACAGGGAAAACTAAAGTTCTTATTACTGGTATTACTGGTAAGTTGACTTCCTCAGTACATTCCCCTTACTTTACATTAAAGAAACATTCACTTCACATAGGCTACATTGGAGGTAGCGTCTTTTGTCGTTTGATGCAGAGACCCGATTTTTCCTCTTTCGACTTTCGCGCTATTGTACGCTCAACAGAGAAGGCCGAAAAACTGAAAACATTCGGTGTAACTCCTATCGTAGGCTCTCATTCCGACATTGAGCTCATGTCGAAAGCGGCATCCGAAGTCGACATGGTCATCGCAACAGCAGATTCTGACGATCTTCAAGCCGTTGAAGGAACTTTACTGGGACTAAAGGGGAGGTTCGAAGAGACAGGGGAAAAACCTATCTTCATCAATACGGTAAGGCGGTTCCAGGACTATTGACATAGAACAGGAGCAACTGACTGAAAAATCAGTCGGGTACGGGTCTTCTTGTTGATAATGCGGCCGGAATGTACCCCGGTCAGGTCATCTACGACGATGCCGACCCGGATCAAATCGAGACCCTTCCAGCAAGCCAGCCTCATCGTTCCGTGGACCTCAAGATTGTTGCCGGCGATAAAGATGGTGAGTACAATGTTAAAAAATGGATTTTGTAAAATACCTAACCTCGTTCGCAGGATACGTGAGCACGTACATCGTTCTTCCTCCAACAATCTGGAATATCGCAACGGGACCTCTTTTCGAAGCCGGAATTGCGAACCCGCGATCTATCCAGATTCCTTCTTTGGTCAGGGCTTCACTTGATCGTGGACGAGGTGGAATGGTCGGAAAAGGTGCCAACATCTGGCATAACGTCGATGTTCATGAGTGTGAGTGACCTTACTCTGTTTCTTATCACTTGTTTCAGCTACACAGAGCTTACTAGTACTCGGGCTGAGCTAGTGGCCGATCTATATAATCTACTCTTAGATGCAGTACTTTCTCCTACTGCTTCGACCAATCTTGGCCACGGTCGTGAAGGATTCTATTTCGGTGCGAACGAGGAGCATAAGCTATACGATGTCGCTAAAGCGATAGCCGAAAATCTCGTCGCAGAAGGAAAAGCTAAAGAAAGTGATCCGACTACGTTTACCAAAGAAGAGATTGTTAAGTACTTCCCAGTCAGTACCATTTCAACGCTTCCACCCTCTCGAATGTCTGTCTTGACTGAGTAACGGCTATTTTTCCCTCATGTAGCAAAGCGACAACTCCGAACACAACTCTCGCTGTCGCTCTACCAGAGCTAGAGCTCTGGGCTGGTTGCCAAAACGGACGACCCAAGATATGCTTGCTAGTATAAAAGCAGAAGTAGAAGTGGAAATCAAGAACGGCAGAAATCCTGCGTCAAAGAGGTTATAATATGCATCATATGTACTATGACTGTTACGTTCTACATAAATTGTAAAACAGCACTTGTTTATGAAATGGAGTTATGTTTTGGATAAAGAGTGTTCTCACTTCTGCTGCTTAGTCCAGGCATCTTTTCAGATATGTATCCATGATCGCTGGTTAGAAAGTTATTGCTTAATTACTGTTAGGCCGTCAACCACGTCTCTTTCCCCCTTTTTTTTCAGGATTCTGAGTCATCTTCAAACGTATAAAACCACTGTTCCACTCCCGCAAACGTATATACAAATATCATTTCTTGCGTTTCTCCATCCAGAGCTTCCAATTGAAAGAGGTTGTGGGACCTTATCCATCCATACGGGAGTCTTCGCACGTAATTTCTTGATTGTCGTCGCTCACATCTTTTTTTCAGCTGCACAAAAAAGCGAAAAGACCTAGGTTCATGTACCATGCGTAAATGAATATGAATGCGGAACCAGAAAGGTAAAACCAAGAAAGATAAAAATTCATGACTTCATTAAAGAATTCTGGTGAGGCTGATTTTTAGTATACCAGCACACTTTTTCGCAGCGTCCTTCGAGTGACGTCGATTCCAGGCTTTCACATCACACTTTTGACTGACAAGAATATCATAATGACATACCTCAATGCTGCCGGTAATTAGCCTATGTTTCTTTTACTACCGCTTTCGTAATAGACAACACCCTCTCTCCTCCTGGTGAATCTGGCCTACTATTCTGATTGGAAGAGACCCTTGGGTTGCCATTCACTGTCTAACACTTACAGAAGTGTCACCGCCGGCTCGAAAATCAATGTCAGACAGATATATGCGGTCATCGGATGCTTTTTTCCTCAGACCGTCTCGTGCATTGAGCATTGCGACTGCAATTATGACATAAATCAAAAAAGAAAGAAAAGAAATTGTTTGAAGCTAAGTAAACTCACCCATTGTGATCACATAGACCTTGCTCAAGCTGAAATGAAAAGGTGTCCTGTGTACGAATTTTTTTAGCCATTGACTAGGATCATTATCACAAGCTGGTTGTTTGACCTACCACCATAGTTTCTCGGGCTCGGTAAGGAATATAATGACATATGCTGTTTGATCCATAGTGACAAATAACCCTCTAGTTACGATATAACGACAGAGTTTTTCTAAGAGTGTATCTGTTCTGTACACGAAAGGAAAATATCAGTTGCCGATATCCTCTATAATTAGGCTCAAAGATGAACCAACCGCTTGATTCCAGTTTTATATGTCGAAAATCCCCATAATAGAGCAATTGTTGTTATCATGTCAGAAACAGCGGAAAGAGAAGCATTACAGCCAACTTCAAGCTAGGATTCAATCAATCAGCTGAGGTCCAAAACTATATAGGATCACTGAGTTGAGGAAAAATCACCTTTGTCTTGTGTTTTGCGAAACTTGCAAGTGAATGGTCTTGGAACAAATCTGTTATACCAACTATACCAGCAGCTGTCAGAAAGTAAATTAATTAAACAAAATCATGACCATTCTAATATCGAAAACAGACCTGTACCACCCAAGGCAGCCATCGCCTGCAAAATTCCTTCAGTAAAAATGGAGCTGTTCTTCTGAAGTATGATAACTTACAATCAATATTGGTACAATCCAATGTACCATTCCAGCTGCCAACAGGGAATTACATCAATGATGAATTTGGTTAATGTAGGATTATTTCAACACTCACTTAGTCTCGAGAATCCAGACTGACGATACATATAACATGTATGTAGTCTGGTAAATAAGTCATAGGGCTGGCGCCCGTACTTTTTGATGAGCTAATCCGCCCCTCGGTCCGATAATAACCGATCAAGCTAAAACGCGGATAGACGCGGATCCACCCATCAAAACACCACATGGCACGTGATTATTTTACGTCTGGTACCAGATGTACTGCCGTTCGTTCTCAACAACGACACGGTGAAAAAATTAGCAAATTTGCACAGAGCCAGCTAAGGGTAAGGAGATTTATTTGAGCTGAAAATCACTGGGCAATTGTGGTATACGCACCACCTGTCTAGCTGCCGCAGGGCTGCCGGGGCGGATTATGTCATCCAAAAGTACAGGCGCCAGCCCCCTAAACATAACTACCAGACTAACACTCACTTAACCACACACGTGAGGCAAAAAATGATTCAACAACAAGAGTGATTATGAGTGTGATTAAGTATTCAATAATGACAACACTGGAAATGATCGTTGATAAGACATATAGAATATAACGAAGAAGGTCATACTTTGTGATTGTTGTAGCAATCACTAGATTCCCAAAATTTGACACCTATACGCAATAGTCGAATTATTTGATTAGAGTCACTGTGGAGAAAAATACTTACAAAATAGTAGTGAAGAATTTGAGCAGTTAGACATGTGTGTACAAAGTCCAAGCAGCTATTAATGAAAATGATCAAATTGAATGTTTACATTGCAACAACTTAATGTATTACAACAGTAATGCCACCTAGAATCGTAACAAATTAGTATAGAGACCTGGCCATTTTTATTTGAAGCAGTGGGCTAGTGACTGACCAGAGACCACTTACTTATCTCTATTGGTATTGATATAAATCCAAGCCTGCAAAGTGGTGATACCAAAAAGTCTGGTCCAAGCATGTTATTATTGGAATCAACAAACAGCAATCAGATTTGCTTACACAGATGTAATGATTATCCCATAGAAGAATGGATCAACAAATTTAGAGAGGTTTATTTCAAATGGCATTGTAGGAATAGCCGTGAAGGATTGTGCTGGAGGTCAGAGCAAACCAAGGATAGATCGTGTGAGGGAATGAGTGTCCAATGATATAAGGTATATATAACTGCATGAAAAGCGGTGATCACGATCCAAAGACTTGTCCTTACTTTAGTTGACAATGGCTGTGCCTACTAAAATTCAACTCCATCAGTACAAAAACTTGTCATGCATGGCATGCAGTTTGCCATTTCTGTCAAGCACCGATAGACCACGGCGTATCCACCATGCTGAGCGATGACCTTTATTCATTTGATGAAACAGCTTGATAGATGGCTATAGAAAAACGCATGAAGAAGATGGAATGATATTCAAGACATATTCAGACTCAGTTACCAGGGTTTGTGTCATCCGTAAGTACAATGTTCTTAGCTAATTATAAAGGCGGGACACCAGCTGCTGTAAACGGCTCGGACCAAGCAACTCATCTTGACATAGTCACATCCTGCAAAGTCGACTTTTGTAAGTATGATCTTTAGTTCTGTTGCACTCCTTGAATAATTGAGATATCAGTGTACATTGCTAGTCTTCACTGGCAGCATAATCACGAAGCTAAGTGAGCTAAACAACAAAGGGGATGGGTTCAAAATTTAATGGAGAAAGAGGGGCAAAGATTCTTCTACTTAGCATTCTCAGGATTTCTATAATTGTGCCACCATGAGTGGGTCAGGATGGCGTATACTGGTCATGACCCTAGGAGTGCATCATGATGTGATTATTACTATCTGAAAGCTTTACTTATGAGCCAGAATATCATTATGTAGGATTTGCTAATTGTTAAAGATCCGGGTGGAGGAAGGAAAGAAGAATACCAAAAATGAATATGTGTTTGCAAAATAGTCCACGCGCTGAGTGATCTGAGCAAGTTCTACCAGATCACAGATATGTCACGGTAGTGGTCTGATGGCAAGTATGTATTGGTCCGGGTATGGAAAACTCCAACTTGAGCAAGTACGTACCCGTAGTGCTCGGTCTGTCAATGCTTATTCCACATTCTTTTCTTCTGTTCCCATTACAACTTTCTTTTTGCACATACTTCATCTTTCCACTGTTCACGTCTCCCTTCACCGCTCTGTACATCTCATCCCTGCAGCTTCTGCTTACCCCCCCTCCCCCCCACACATAAAGAACATGCCAAATATACTTAATTCCTCAACCTCACGGTCTGGGCTTGGTAGCAAGGAGGTGATAGTAGAGGGGAGTGTAGTGTTAATTATTCGAAGACACCTTTATATAACAATAACCAGTTTATTCTAGTCTACACGTCTACAAGTAATCGGAGGCCTGAATTTACGTAGGATCGTCCTTACTACACAGTCTAGTTTTCTTTTGTCAGCGTGGGCCGCGCCAGATAATCCAATTGCGCTTCCACACCCGCTTTTCCTTCAAAGTAAATGAAATCCGACCACCTTCAATGCATCGCTTAGATACCGAGGGTATCAATACCTCTCAAGGAAGATTGTATCGCGTCATATCTCTCAATGGCCGAACGACCTTCAGATGGAAAACACTTGTACATGTGTTCTAGATGGAAATAAACCTTTTAGCGACAGGTGACAACAAGATGCGTGGGGTGAATACTTAAGCGGAGAAAAATGAAAGATCCGAGCAACTTGGAGTTCGTCTCCTATGCTCTGTTGATGCGATGAAGTCGGTGATTCGGTGGGCTCGGAAGTGTATCTAGAGCTGAATCAACAGCGGTGAGCCAGTTCCTGGTTATTTTTCGTTTTGGCATAGTTCAGGTGTATCCATGATTGCTAGTTATTGCCTGACTATAGGCAGGCCATTCTGTTTTCCCTTTTTTTTCATAGTTCTGAGTCATCTTCAAACGTACAATGAAAAAACAAAAAGTTTCGTATACTACTACTACGCGTAAATAAACATGAACACGGAACCAGACAATGAACCCGTAAAGTACTACTTACATACTGTATATATAGCCCGCTAACGCCCACAAGCACTCCTCAAAGAATAAAAAAATACAATGCTCAAGTACAAACTTGTTTTTTGTACATGTATGTACATTATGGAGTGGACTTAGGTCAACCTCAAGCAATAGTCAGGGTTTCCTGCAGGGTTCTAAAAATCAAACCAGTCAGTCAAATACCGTCCTCCTTCCAAAACATAGAAAGAAAAGATCACATACCAAGGCCCAGTTCGGGAAATTCACCACTTTTCCACTCCCACCACCAACCGCAAACGTATACACGAACACCATCACTTGCGTTCCTCCATCCAAAGCCGCCGACAACAAGAAGTTGTACTTCCTAAACCATCCCGGTCTATACTTTCTCAAATAATACTGCGAGAAGACCGCCAAACAGAACGTCGTGAACACCGACGAGTTGATTCCGACTGAGAGGTATCCCAAACCCCAACATAACATCGGGGTGATGACGGCGTCGAAATGCCATTTGGGGAAGAATTTGTGTAAGATGAAGAAGGGGATGGGAACGCCGAGACCGATGAGGATAGATAAGGGGACGAGACCGTATCGGCCGTTGGGGGTGTAGATGATGTTGCCCAAGGCACCCCAAGTGACGGCGTCGGCGTTAAAGGTTTGGACTTGTTGACCAGACCACTAACAGACAAAAAATCAGTATACTCCTATTTCTTTGTTCGAAAAGTGTACTTACGACGTTGGAACCTTGAACGTCGAGTAAAATCTCCCGATGAGCGTTAATGACGACCTTCATGATTACGTAGTTGAGCAGTCCACCGACGACGGCTCCTACGCTCTGTACGGTGAATGTCAGTCTAGGAGGGAGTTTCGTATATTGACCCTAGGTTCCAATCAGTCATCCATTCGGGCTATACACAAAGCTCTAAACAACTCACCATCTTGAGATCCCTAATCAAGCCCCTCGCCTGTAACACCGTATTATACCCATAAAGTGTGAAGTACATATTCGTCTGCGGACTCCCCGGGACCAACGCCGCGCCCAAAATTTGGATCAAATTCTGGATATCCGGGTTGAATCCCGTGATGGCATAAACCAATGCGACGAAGGGCAAAAAGATGGCTGCGAATATGATCGCCACGATCAATCCCCACCAAGGCAATCCGGAATGTCCAGTATAGATGGTAGCCATGGCCATAGCGAGTGAACCGATGAAGACGAGACCGTACCACCACATCGGGACTTCCTTGTACACTTTCATTTTAGCATAGTGAGGATCAGTAGTCTCGCCTTGTCTGTACTCCTGGATAGCTTTATAGATGTCCTTCCCATACCAAAGGATCACATGCATAATAACCGCTCCAATCGACATGTTCGTTGAGATCTTAGACAACACCTGGGAAGAAGCGAACCACGGCAAGCCCTGTTCGTCCAGCTTACTAGGGTCCAATCGGAAATTGTCATCGAGGATAGCGAGTTGGTCGTAATCTGAACCGTTGTTCGTGAACAGAGCTTGGGAGAGCCAGGGGAAAGTTTGGCCTTCCCAAGTGTTGGTAGCATAGGCGGCACAGAAGGAGATGATACAGATTAAGACGCCGACATAGAGCGAGATTTGAGTCGAGAAGGGGGTGAAGACTGCGGATAGTAGAATTGTCAGTGAGGAATTAAAAAAGGAAACCAAAAGCAAACTTACGAGCACCGAGACTTCCTCCTCCTATTCAAAACAGTAAGTATTGAGTATCGTTAGCCGTGAGCATCCACGTACCAGACCCAACATAGTTCCAATCAAGCGAAAGCGCGAACAAGCCCAGGCCTTCGTTTCCGGCAGCACCACCTAACGCCGAGGGGTAACAGAACAAATTTGAAAAGAAAAAGAATTCGCAATCAGAAAAAAATGATTGATGGAAATGCTCAACACGTACCAAAAATCCTAGAAACCCAAGCGCTGCGTTGGTCCGCAAGACAGAAAATGCTAATTCCGGTCAAGAGTCTGATCATATTGATGAATGATAGATGTCAATAAGTCAACATCTATGTAGTAGAACGGAGGGAGGTAAAGCGGAAGACACATACGGTGCGATGTATTCCTGCATACGATATGAATAATATCAAATCGAATGTCAAGTGTGTCGATATGTAAATGAATATATCGACAGTGAGTACGCATGCAGTGAGCACATGCACCGATATCAGTGGCCAAGTCAAAGTCAAAGTCCAGAAGTACAAGTGAGTCAATCAGAGTCAATCAGTCAGTCGGTCGAACACCAAGCAAATTAAAAAGGGGTCTACTCACAGGGAACCACTCCCAAATGAAAATCGCTATGAACGCTCCCCAGAAAAACTTGACACGCTTTTTCTGCATGAAGATCTTTTTACCCCTATGGAGAGCATCAAAGAGCTGCACGGTCGGGAGTAAACTCGGATACACAATGTAGGTCGGGTAAACGAGGAAGGCTCGCATCATTCCTGTTGTAATTGTCATTGTCAATTTAGTGAAATGAATTTGTGGGGGAAGTGGGAATTGATCAAAAAGACTGAATCAAAAGATCATATGCAATAGAGAAAAAATAGCAACGCCATAGTATGGAGAGATAAGAGCAAACAACTCAATTGGAGCACATAGAGCTCAACGATATCTCGAGAATGAATCAAGTGAAAGAAATTGAATAGAATCGAAAAACACTCATAGAAATTATGATGTGGTTACTTACCGCCCAGCCCATACCCAAGCAACTGGCTCCCAATAAGCGTGAAAATACCGATAGCGATGTTAGGCTCAATGTGGTAGTACAAGTCATCGGCCGCGAACACGCTGATGGCAAGAGCGGACTCAGCGGCGGTCGTAGAGAGGATCGTTATTGCGACATGTTCCTTGAGGTCTAGAGAAACCGGATCCCGAATACGATGGGTTAGTTCGCACGCCAAGAGAAAAAGAACTGAATCAAGCATGGAAGAGGACTTGGAAGGAAAAACGGAAAGGGAAGGGTGGAGTAAAGAGAAGGAGAGAATGTACTGACTGAATGGACCATGATTGAAAAACCTCCAAAATGCAGTGTCTTTCGTCTGCAGGCTGGGATAAGGATTCCCAGGACCAGGAAGAATCGACTCGAGACCGACACCCATCACGAACGCGATGATTTGTAGGAAGAGCTGACTGACGAAGATGGTTTGTGGACGGAAGTACTAAAATTGTCAAACAAAAATAAGCGAATGTTTGATGGAACTCTAGAGCGACAAAGATAGGGAGGGTAAACTTACGAAAATCTGTCCCAGTACAGCACCGAAGCATGAGAGCCCTATACCAAGGAACCACATTCGGAACGTCCAACATGGGAGCGTGGGATCGTCCTCGAGAGAGATGAGACGAGTAGCGACATCGATGTCCGTTTCTAGAATATGATCATCAAGCGTCAGTACGAGAACGCCAAGAAGGGGGACGAGAAAGGCGGAAAGAGAACCGAGGGCGAGAAGAGGGGAGTTCAAAAAAGAGGTTTACCTATAGGTCTTTCCTTTCCGTCGGAACCCATGTCGATAATACGGACATCCTCGTAGATGCCTCCAGCAACATCGACATCGTCGACGGCGTTGAGGGATTCCTTGCCACTGCTGTTCTTCTCATCGTAGTAAGAATTACCACGCTCGAGGTTAGCCTCATCCTTGGGGAGCACGTCGATCGTCGCCATACTACGAGAGACAGCGAGGAGAGGCACTAGTTGGAGTGGGGGGCAAAGAGGTTAGCTCAGGACCTGAGGGAAAAACCTGTTGGAGCGAAGGCACGATAACATTTATACCACGGGCACATTAGCAAGTATGAATGTATGATTGTGAGGATTCCATAAATAAATCTATTGCTTTGAATTGGCAATTCTCTGGTGGAAGTTGGCAAGGGGGGATGATATCCACATGACAGGCCAATGCAACTATGCAAACTCTAGGTTTTTTCGTAATTCCACTGTCGGGACTTCCTCGACCCGGGACGAGATCCACATGGGCTGCTGATAAGAGTGTAGGAACAAAATTCAATTTCCTTTCGACCCCCTCCATTTCAAATCCCGAAGCTTGTACGTCTGTTATAACCACATGTCCCACATTTTCTGTTTTACTAGTGTATTTATCTACCATCTTTTCTAACGGGAGGATCTCCCGCCAAAAGCTCGTACTTCATACCCCCCATTGCAACTCGCGGCTGCAGACGTCGGTTAACGTATTTGATGGGCACATACATGACCCACACATGGATACTCGGAGAGGCGCACGCGACCTCGTTGTCGACGAAACCCAATGGCAATAAGCATAGTAGTTTGTGGAGTACCACAAGATCCAGCTAGATGTTCAGGCGGTCTTGAACACAGCCTCAAGGCTCCCCATAATAGCACCACTACTGAAATCAATGAAATGGGTTCACGTAGACAGAACTCACATGATGACAGGAGTCTAAAAGGTTATGATAAGAGATAACGTATAAAACAACATGTGCTCATTTGTTGTACCTTTTTGAATCGTCGGGATATCCACGATGTGTTCCCTTTGAATGGATCATTGACATAAAGTGGGATCATAATGGTTACTCAAGTGGATCCAGAACGCATCATAAAATCGTTGTACATAGAGTAAGATGATTCACTGACGATTGTTGGACTCTCAACACTCAACTATCATCGCGGCCCAGATCATGAGTTGTATAGAATTGTACTAGTCACGGATACTGCCCCGACAGAATTGTATGCCATGTAGAGTGTAGAGTGGTCCACGCTCGGGCCGCCACAGGCGTAGCAAATATCAGTCCATTGATTGTCCGGGGCGAAGCCGCGAACTTTCAAAGACTTAGGGCCACATTGCCAAGGCGAATACCTGAGTCCCTACAGTTGCCTCGGTCTCGAGCTAAATCTTGCTTAGAATGTTGTCGTGTCACACTCCCATAAGATCATGCACCAAATCCCTGCAACGAGAAATGTATGCGGGTACGGTACAAGCAATGGATGTAAAATTCAATATGATATGAGAACAGATATGTAGACGATATGTAGTAATCTCAACGGGTAGGGAGCGAAAGCCGGGAGCCTATCAAGCGTTAGCTAGATACCCGCCCGCCTCTCTGCATCCGATGGAGAACTGAATTCTCTTCTTTTCGAGAAGCAGTCCTTCAAGAACCTCTCACAAAATTCTGACTTACGTGTGTGGCTATTATAATTGAATAGTCTCAATATCATTATCAAAGTCGGGAGAAAGCAGCAAAGATCTTTGTCAACCAAGTATGTAAAAAAAAGAGAAAGAGACAACCTAGACAAAGGGGTACTTAGTTGCAACTATCGTGATGGTATGTTTCAAGTAAAAGAGAAGTACAATAACCTTCAAGTTTAAATATTTTTCAAGAAGTCGATTCTTCTCTCGAAATGCGGGAAACAGATAAAATCTATGAATCTTAATCAATTAACGATGGCGGTAGCAGAAAACCCAGGTGGCTCTAGTTTAAACTACGCATGTACATTTCGAAGTGGGTCAGAACATTGTGGAACTATGCACATCAAGGGAGAAGCACTAGGAGGAACTGGGAATACCTACATCTCTTCAAAAGCTTGATTTTGATTAGTTTTGCACCGTTGTTGGAGTTTGGGTCACGTACATTATACGTGCTTGAGTCAATAGAAAGATCTTTGTCAACCAAGTATGCAAAAGAAAAAGACACTTAGTTTCAACTATCGCGATAGTATGTATGAAAAAAAGAGAAGTACAAAACCTCCAAGTGTAACAATCAAATATTCTTCAAGAAGTAGATTCCTTTATCGAAATGCGGGAATCAGACAAAATCTATGAATCTTATTCAATTAACGATAACAGTAGCCGAAAACCCAAGTGGCTCTACTAGTAGTTTAAACTACGTATGTATACTTCAAAGTGGGTCAGAACCTTGTGGAACTACGCACATCAAGGGACAAGCACTAGGAGGAACTAGGAATACCTACATCTCTTCAAAAGCTCGATTTCGATTAGCCGCGTATCGTTGTTGGAATGGATGGGTCACGAACAATACTTATACGTGCTGGAGTCAATAGTTGAGAAAAGAACTACTTACCTTCGGTGACTCCAGACCGTCGAATTGATATTATCATATCATCCAAAACGATGATGAAATACGGAGGGAATGGGGAGTCGGGACAGCGACGGGCCCTGGTTCAGGTCCCTTCTTTCAGGCCCGTATTCAATTTCGTGAATTATCATTTCGTATTAATGCTATCGTCAGGAAGATAAGCCGGAACAAGTATCTATGCATAAGTAAGTGCTAAATATAAATGTGAATCAAACCTACATGCTGAACGGAGTTGGCCTGGAAAAAAGGATTCAAGTGCCTCGTCAAACAAGCTAATCAGGAACCGCGCCGCAGGCTCGTGTAGAATACAACTCGATTTGCTAATGTGCCTACAAGTTACTAACCTACATACGCCTTGAATAAAGTACGTTACGCCTGTAGACTTCCCAGTATCTACTTGATGTCCGAGCCGAGTCATCAATAGTACATCGCTAATAAGCAAACGCCTCCCTCTTGATTTTCCCCACCTCTACTCCAGCCTGGACAAGATCCTCCACAATCCCGTTTTCAAACAACTTCGGTCCACAGAGATAGACGTAATCCCGTTCATCCCACCGAGTTGTAAGTCCCTCTCCGGTGGAACTGAGATTGGAGCGAGAGAAAAAGTCGGGCGGGACTCTGCCGGTATGGAAGCGGATTTTTAGAGTACTATTAGCACCGGTGTCAGACAAGTGATCCAACGATCCGAACGAAGAGCCACTGGAATACACATCAACCTCTAGCCTCAGTCCCTTTACTCTTCTCACCACTTCTGCACCATATCTCATCTCTTTCAGACTGTTTCCTCTCTTCTCGTTCTCTTCGAATGCCTGACGTATAAGGGGAACAATCACCTCCGGATTATTCGCCGAGAGCACTAGTCGAACATCCCATTCGACCTCATACTCGGAGTCACTATCTCCTCCGATAGACGTATAGGGTGCACGTATCATGCTCAAAAAGGGCGTAACACCAATCCCGCCTGCTACCCAAAGAAGTTTAAGCGTTTTCGTCTTGTTCCTGTTCCTTATCCCTTTTCCATTCTCCATCTGTCCCTCCATCAACCCTGAAGTCGACAGTGATGTGTCACCATCGCCGCCGTCAGCGTCAATACCGGCGTTTGTGAGCGTGGGGAAACCAAATCCTCCACTAACACCGACGATGTTGACACGAATGTCAAGGGAGCTTGAATCATTGAGCAGATCGGGTTTAGTCTCAGCGAGTCTACGAGCAATAGAGAACAGTGCACCAGTAACCAATCCACCGGGTTGCTCTCGCATAGTTAGAGAAAACGTTTTTCGGCGACTAGTAGACGATCCTTCTTGACCCATTGACCCCCATCCCGAAAAATCCGAAACAGTCCACGTCCGTATTCTATCGTCGTTTATCGACTTAGGATTACTCTGCGCCATGTGTCGATACTGCCTCTGCCCCAACAGCGTCGAGAAATCCATTATGATAGCTTCTCCAGGAGAAATATCGAGCTCCGCTTCGTCCGAAGCTTCCCAAGTGAACGTAGCAACGTTAGCGCTATGTAAATCGATTCGAGAAAGTAGAGCCGCGGGACGAGTCTCCCCTGAGCTTAACTTGAGATTCTTCATCTCCGGTTCCTCCGCTAGATACGTGACGGGAGGACTATACGGGCTAGCGTTTTCCTTCGACCCAGGTGCGAGACGAAGGTGAAGAGCGTCTTGGACAAAAGTGTATCCAGTGACGGTGACGGAGGTGAGGCTTCCGTTGTGGAGAGGCATGATACGTTTTGCATCGGCACCGACGTAATTGTTAGCTTCACCAGTGAGATAGAGGACCGAACCAGTGGTGAAGGAGACAAAGGTGAAGGAAGCGAGGTGAGAGGCTTCAACGTTCCCAAGAGACGTAAGGAAGCGGTTGCCTGTGTTGATGTCAAGCCGTTAATATACATATCACGAAGCAAAGAATGAACAAATGAGATTAAAGGAGTCGTATACTTACCAGAATAGTCAGGCAAAACCACTGTTTTTCCATCGGTAGGTGATACTCGTATGAAACCTTTTTTTCCACCTCGTTGATTCATTCCAACATGGGAAGGATAGAGATTTGCCTCCTCGGGAGGTGCTTGGTAAGTTGTACCAAAAAAGACTGTGTCAGACTGATGTATGAAGGAAATGAGTTCATCGGGAAGGCGATCTTCTAGGGACATATGAAGTTGTTGATATTTGATCCTCGGAGTGTTATCAAGATGCGGTATGAAGTTTCGTGTGGTGATATATTTCGGACAGTTCCTGGAGAGTTTAATTAGTTTTACACGCAGTCCAAATAGAAACAAGTCAAAGAATGAAGGTAATGCTACGTACCCTAGAGACTGATTCACCGTCAACTCCAGCTCAACAACATCCCCTTCCTTCTGCTCAAGCCTCGACACCCATCCGGCCAGTTTATTCCTCCGCCTCGTCTCAAACTGTATCCCAATCCCAGCTATCAACATCTTACCCTCCTCGTCCTCCTCGTCCTCCTTCCCAGCAAACAATTTCATATTCTCCCTAAATGGTTCGCCCTCCCAAAGCTTTGCATGCACACTCAAAGTCGTATATCGCTCATCCCGTATAAACCCTCTGCCCGGTAACCCATTCGGTGAAGTTAGGATCGAGCCCCAAGGTCTTCCCTCTTTATCGAGAGTCGTTACAGGGAGAAAAGGAATACAAGTCGAATGAAACACGGCATGGTCCGGATCGAGATCCCCGCTGATCCAGGTATAGAGAGTACTGATGGCAGGATTCTTGTCAAAGTCAAGTTTACGACGGATAGTCCGTTCGCCGATGTGCCAGCCGCGAAGAGCCATTATGTTTTGATTCTGCAGTTTTCGATGTGGTTTATATGAGGAAAACGAGAGATCAGTACAAGTCTTGTACCGTAAAGAGTGTGAAGACCAAGATAGTTGATGCTTGTGTCTTGGTATATATCGTCGGAAAGAAGTGGAACTCGTGACTGCCTGACACGAGCACAGTCAGCGGCTGAGTAATACATCGCCGAGGTGAGTGAAAAGGAATTGATGGATTTGTGAGCATTGGAGATATAGTATGTTGTCAGTTGGGGGAAAGTGGAGAAAGAAACTCACCGTCTTAGCAGGTTTTGGTCAAGAACGGACCGTCGATTCGCGCATGAAGTTGCTCGGCCGTGTCGTTGTTTGGTCGTTATAACTTGTATTTGAAATCGAGGCCGTTGCATATATAAGTACGTCAACGATGTGGTCCTGCTTGGACTGGAAGGTATCGACTTTCCCGACCCGGTACACAGCGAGTTTCAGCAGGATTAAGATTCTAGACACAAAACGGCCTCGAGCTACTCAGAGAACTGTATTTGTAGTTGCTAGGTTGCTTCATGTTGCACTAGCCTTTTCATAAAACATCGTTGCTCTCTTGACAGTCTCGTCGGTCATCGATCATCCAGTCTTGTCAGTTGATACAGCTAAGTAACTGCGAAATTCTAGGAACAAATCGAGTTTTCCTTCACTAGAAAATTTGCATTTGTGAAGAGGCCTCACGCGCTGCTCCCATATTGAAACTAACTGTAATTGCCCCGTGCGTCACGCGTTGGCCCACTTTTAAGTATGAATTTGCATCTTCATAAGTACGTAGTTAAACCCTTGTTATTCCAGTCAATTCCTTCCAGCAAATAAAACTGATTGTGAAAAGAGGTGGGTGAAAGAATTTACGACAGAGAGCAAGATGGTTGATGAAGTGAAGTGTTACCGGAAGTCAGAAGCTTCTGATTCAAACAGGACCACATCGGTATCACGACTGATTGAGTAATAAAGGTCTCGACAAACAAGACCACATAGATGACTGGCCGGGGCGAAAAGTTGGGTGTAAAGACGATTCTTCCTTTCAGTCGGCCTCGTAAGTATAGCAGTGCCTCGTCGACGGTAACGTTGGCGGGAGTTATAGCGGCCTAGATTGTGAAGTTCATGGCGGATAGCTGAATGAGAAACGAAAGCCACTGAAACGTCTCAATTAGAAATGACATCCAAAGACCCTTTACCCCTAAAAGGGTATCGGCATTTTCGGATTCTCCAAATGATACCAGATGATACTAGCACTCGCTCGTTTCTGTGCCATAATGGCACACCCTGCAGCTGGCCACCATCCTGCCAAGAATCAGAGCTAAGCTGCACTAGAAGTGCGCGGCAAGATAAATGTGAAGTGACACAGGATATGAATCAATACAGGCCAAATTTATGGGGGTAGATAGGGCTGTAGGGTAACTTGGTCGTCTGGTACCAACAGTTAATTACTGAGGTTTACTGGCAGAGAACCAGGGATAAAGTAGGGATTAACTAAGTAGCATTGAACAACCAGGAAACGACAACAGCCTAGCTTTGGGGCCTAGCCTGAGCGCTGAAGTATTCGAATTCTCAAGCGTATAATACCGAAAGCTGTTTCTGAAATGTTCTGGGTCGTTCATTGAACGTCCACGTTTCCAAAATGTGAAATTTGGTATCCGTATGAAATGAGCTTGGCTTCTTTAATCTCGGCTTTGAGAGACGAAAACGCACTTGACACTATAAACTCGTCTATTTTCTCGACTCACACTTCGAGCAGCCTGGGGTTTGGGGCAAGGACGGAGAAGTCGATCAGTTTCGGAACTGTATAGAGTCGCTGTGCATAGACCGATAAAATTCAGCATTGCATAACAAAGCGTTCTTGAATTGAAAGCTCGGGAATGAGCGAAAAGTACGATCATGGCTCCTTGTAAAACAATAGACGGTACTTCTAGCTAGCCGCATATGAATTTGTTATATTTTCTGCCCAATATCGAAGGACAGCGGGTGGAAATCGTAGCGACATTGTGGGCGAGTTGGTGTAATCATGAAACCAGGCAGCACCTTAATGTCCCTAATACCGGTTCATCTAATCCTATTCTGTCCTATCCCGAGCGCTCCGTTAACACGTTGATGAATCACTTGTTATCTGGTTTCTATTCGATTTGTGAACTGCAAAAGACACTGTTACTACTCGTCAACCACAGCTCATTCATCAATTGAAATGGTCCCTTACTCGGTGATTATGATATTATCACCTTGAGGACAAGCTGGACATGAGGAGATTGTATTAAGTGGACTTGAAAGCCACATCCAAGTTGGTACAACATCTAGTGCATCATCGTCATTGAGATTATATGCCCCAAAGATGAGTTCCCTCAAGGTACGTCCGGGGTAGGATCATGATCATTGACAATCAATTACCGGCGGCAGTAGATACAGGAACAGCTACATATACTACCTCATAACACTTCGGACATCAGGATGCTACTAGCCTTCACGGACCGAAGCCGTTATTGAATGGTATCTCCAATTTGCATTTGCTCATAACATGCGGAGTTAAAGCTCAGTACTCTAAGTTTCATAGATCATTGGTGGCGTTGTGACCAGCTGTCTGCGGTACCACACTACTTGAAAACTTCTGGTATAAGCAGGCTCGTTAAAATCACGGTGATCAAGTCTTTGCAGTCATTTCAATGAAGATGTGGGGATGAACACTTAGGTATCCAAGCTTCAAGCTCAGTAAAATCTATAATTCATCTAGTTTGTGGTCAACTTTTATTCCTTAGACCCGATAATGTCAACACTATGACTGCACTCATGCTTTTACGATTAATTTGTCCATCATGATAGAGAGACTCACACTGTATAGATGTCGAAACACATACAATTTTGTGATAAATGCACCCTACAATGCATGTAACAAGATCTGCATGAGAATTTGGTGAAACGGACCCCCGCGCTGCAGCTGAAAAAGTCTGAGAAGATAAGCGGAAGAACATACACCCGTTACACCCCACTAACTTACTTCTGAATTCATTGAAGTTCAGGCTCTGCCAGGCACTAAACTCTAAGGGTGTACATACGGATGAATAGATTCTGAGTGTGTTCCGCACATTACTGCGCATCCTAGATGGATCACTTCCATTTCTATGGTTCAAAGTCTTCCAAGCCAATTCATAGCGTTGTTTATGATATCCGGCCCTTAGAGAGAAAACGATCGTAGTCCAGTCTTGATAATGATATACATGAGAAGTAGAGAGTCTAGGGTATACTATTCTTGTGGCGTATCGGCTAGAACCTCCTTGAAGTATCTACTAGATCTCATATTGTTTTATTTACCTTTATTTATATTTTTCTCAAAACTTGAACACTGGGCTAAGTGGGTGTTTGACTGTCACTTTGTATTCTTATATACCTTCTATTTGTAGAATATAAACGGACGGTTATAGGACAGAGGTGCCAACAGCGAACAAGACTAAGTTTCGAATCATCACATTGACGAACAGCCTGCCAACGTGGTAAGTGTACACCATCACGTTCCCTCTGATCACTAGGCTGTGAGTATGTTGAGTAAGATGTCCACGGGAATGTCGCATTTCTGAGGGTAGTGTGTGACATAGAAGTACTTGGTACATGTCAAAAGTACATAGAAGTAACATAGAGTAAACAGGAATCGATATTACAATATAAATATCAGATAAAAGGATTAGACACATATTGACGAATAAAAATAAACATCGCAAAGACCACCACCCCTACGGGTAACCAATTGAATCTCGGTAAAGATGCGACTTTCATAGGTTTTGATTTTGAAATAATCGGAGCTTTCTTTGGACGAAGAGGAACACGTCGATGCTGCATGACACTCACACCCTCTTTCCCAAAATACCGTTCGCTTTTGAAACTCCACTTGATGTTCGTAGTGACCCATTGACCCATCCCCCAGCAGTACTCTCGAACTAGGTTGTTTAGTGACGGATCATCGTATGCAGGCAAATTCTCATAGTTCCTCAAAAAATCCTCCCGAACACCCACATATATCCTTTCCACATGGTCCATCGCCTGTTGAACTGTAAAATTCTTCTCTATCATGATCACGGAGACAATGTTGTGTAGATCGTCCCCCACGGCTTGCTCCTTATTGTACGAGTATATGTCCTGCAAGCATATCTGTTAGTTATCGAGGAGTTACAGATTCAATTTTAGGGATTACTTACGTTTGCGAGAATAGTCATGTCGATGGCGCCGACCGCAAGCTTTTCAATTGTGGGATGAGCGAGTACCTTATCGGATATGTCGTAGGGAAGGAGAAAATAATCGAATGACGGTCGAACTCCTATCGTTCCTAAAGGTGACAATCGACTGATTAGGCTTGTAGATGCTAGTTGTAATAGCGGAAGGTACCTCGTCTCAATAAATAGTACTCTTGAATGTTGCGATGATATCCGGCTTCACGTTCGAGTCGGTTCGACTGCTTGTTGTCGGACAGCATCGGTATACTCGTCGAAATTACGTATGAAGCGCTTTGCGGATGAGTGACTAGAGCATTGTATAGTTCTCTTCCAAAAACTGTAACGAAGGAACATCATTGAGTGGAAAGGTTGTCGAATAAGACAAGACATACTCTCTGGTCATGGCACCAAGAACACTATCACCACCTGAAGGTATGACATCCGGGTACCTACGCGGATACAAACTCCGGTTAGAGAAATTTCATCAAGTAGCTCAGCATGTTACCTGAGTGCGTTCATTATGTCTACAGCTTGTTGAGCCGCGATGTCCCCGCTTGCTTCGTCGCTGAGCTCGTCGAAGACGAAGAAGAGGTTCATCAGATCACACGCAACCCGATAATGGCCTTCTCTAGCACGAGTGTATGCCAAAGAAGCAAAGTATCCAAAATTACAACGATTGAAAGCGTCTTGAGCTCGTTCATCGAATGCTCCGTACGACTCCGTCCACTGTGCGCTTTCCCGAACAATATCGTTGCACGGATTAGCCTCGTGGTCAAAAGGCCAGTTGCTGAGGAGATCAGGAAGAGTGAAGTAGGTTTGGGCAGACGCTGCCATCGAGGTCCAAGTCCTTGAGTGCTAGGTAAATTCCACCCCCTCGACTTTTATACTGAGACTCTTAGGTAGCTTCTCCTGATCAGTAAGGGAGAGCACTTCTGCTCTTTTAGTCGTCTATTGCAACTCCGAAGGCTTTGAATTTCGTGTGTATCTCCTGCCGCTGATACTTTGATCTTCGAGAATGCTACATTCCGGGCCAGATGAATCCGATTCCCAGAAAAGAACTTAGTTCATAATTCCATCATCGAGCTAGAAGAACAGAAATCATAGTGGGTATAGAAAGGGAAGCGTCGACGATTCAAAGCCCAAAGTGATTGCGCCAACAAGACTTCTAAGGGACATAAAAGTCTGCCGAAAAGATGCCAATAATACCTTTTCATTGTATTGACGAACGATAAGCCATTTAGTCAATGCCTTTTAACATCAATAGAAAGCAAACGATCTAAATAAGACTGTTTGGCAGTTCATTAAACTCTTAGTATTCGACCACAGTCGGCAAACGAACTTCGATTCGAGTGCCCAACATATGGCAGTACCTGTAGGAACAGAGTGAGGCTAACGGCAATTACCGTCATAGGCCTACACCAACTCATGTTGACCCAACGGGGATTCGGCTGGTTTTCCGAACAAGAAGCCTCTGAAATTGAATAACGTTAGAACTTAAACATCTTGGCAAGTGGCGGAAAAAAAAACAGTTTGTATCATCATGTTCGATGGCAGGCATCTTTTTCAGAGCTCTTTCAGGTACAGCGAAAAATTTCTCTTAGGTAGCTCAGTCCGGCACAGAGATAAGTCCGCTATCTCAGCATTTATTTCCCTAGAATGCATCATGAATACTGGACTGATGATAAAGATTCAGAAAACTCATGTTGATTATTAACACCTTCCTCATATCACCCATATCCGTTTGACTCTGGAATTTCACGTCGCTTCTACGATCAAAGGATGAACATATGATAGCGACGAACGTGTAGTATTGTTTCTACGCTCGTCGTCGTTACAGCACACGCATCGGGATCACTTTCCTCACCCTTACTCGGTTCCAAGTCTTCCTCATGATTGAACGACATGAAGGCTTGACTTAAGGGGATTGCATATCCGATAGAACCTCAAGCCAATTACAGAGAATGCCACATACTAGTCTAGTGATCTTTGTGGAGTCTACTACCTATAGATTCTTGCTGTTCCAATCGGAGAAGCAGTGATATCCGAAGAGCATGAGTATGAAGCGGCGGGTTCAACCGCGAGAAGCGGAATCAAACCCTTAGGTTAGAGATGGACCAAGACGCGACAGGACCTACAGTCCTTTCTTCATATCGCTCGCTGAGTTTTATGTGGCAGGTGAACTCCGAATCCATTTCGGAAGCAATCGCTGTCGAAAGACCTTTGAATAATTGACATTAGCGATATCGAGGTGCTCTGATTCAGAAGTGAACTAAGGATGTGGACAGCGTTCCTGAATACCCAAGTCACAGTTGCTCTTCTTGGAGTAAATACCCTCCAAAGTTGGAGCTTCTGCTCAAACAGACGAGAGGGATCTAAAATTAATGATTAAGATCCTTGAGATCTCGTGTTTTACATGTGCTGAACCACGCGATAGCTCTAGCGGATGACGTTCGTTGGCGTTTACCTCGAGCTAACAATAAACCCCACTACTCTTGACTTCAATCCATAAAAGAAATGGTTACGTCGAAATGATGGAACAGCGTAAGATGCTCCAAGCTCTCGCAATCCTCGCAACTGAAAATGTCCGGCGCTTAATCAATTATCTCCGGTATTGAGGCGGAGCGCTAGTACACACCTTTGCGATCATTTGGGCACCAACTCCAAAACCAAAACTGGAAATCGACATCCAGTTATATTCAATGCACTTGAGTTAACTGCGGAGGGGGCTGATTCGCCGAGGTTCTCGGGAAGATTAGAAGTACCCTCTTCGATGTCAGGAAACAGACGGTCTTACCAGAGCTCCATCACGATAAGTCGTAGCCTGAGATAGGTCAAAGCATTGTCTCTGTCAGAACTAGTTCACAGGAGAAGTAGATGTGGGTCATCACTTCCCGTGGCAAATACGAGGCCCAGTAATTTATTCGATATCTTATCGGATGACCCGAAGGCGCTTGATTCAAGCGCCCTCAGTGTTTCCGATACAATGAGGTAAGTACCTTCTGTGGTCAAGTAGTAAGAACGAGTTTATAAGTAGATAACCTAATACCCAACCAATCAACTTGACACCACAAAAATTTCTCTTCGGACCTCGCTCCGATGCCTGTCTGAAGGGACTTGGAGAGAATCGCAAACCGACTCTCTCTTTGGTCAGAGGTCTGTGGAGTGGTCCGTAGTGTAATAGGCAAAGGTCATAGAGACCTTAAACCCGACCAGACTTTCGCCAGGACAGTGATTTTGCACTGCAGTATGACTGAAAGGTACGAAAAGAGGTTCGAGGGGAAGCCAGACAGGCTGACAGATAACAAAAAATGACGGCATAGGGGTATACGTACTTAGTACTGAATTTCTTCTTGTATTGAAAAATTCATCGTGGGACCTTATGGCGAGAGATTGATTGCTTTCAGTCGTGGTGTATCGTAATAAGATGTATGACATATGAGGAGTAGATAGGCCCCCTTGTAGACCTAGTTAGACAGAGCAACAGTAGGTAGAGGCTTCATTGAAGTGCGGTGCAAAACAACTGCTCCCGATTCACTTTGCGCAAGGAATAGCTTGTAATCCTATTTTTCCTTCGTACCATCGATTGTTGTACTTTTGCATGGCGAGGGACCCATTTCTGAGTAACGAAGCTGGTGCATGCATATACTCGATAACGTTCGTCTGTTATCACGGTCTCACGATCGATAAGACAGTACTTAGGGACCATTAAGGAGATTCAAGGTTATACCCAGCACATACATACAGTGTAGTATTGTGCCTGAAGAGAATAAAAATAGTCTGAGCTTTAAGTTGTTGCGTTCGAATTTTCGGTTACGCTTAACCATATCACCGAAAGTTGTTTTTGATATGCTTTGATACGATGCCATACCATCTCAAGTTCATTAGACCTTAATAGGCCCCCTGTGTCTGCCGATCAAAAGCTTGAAAATGAACTAGGAAAAAGAACAGTTAGGGATTACCACCGTAAAAGTGATAATTGGTTTTAGAACTGAGTCCAGGAAAAGCTTACTATTGCATTAGCAAAGTTAGGGAGGTTGTCCGGGCGCCATCCACTGCATGTAGCTTCTTTCGCGTGCATATTGATTTTTCTATTGGGAAGTTAGATCATATACCTTTTCTTAATCACGTTCTTCACCTCGTCACCATCATGCCCCCCAAAAACGAATAGAAAAGCCATCCGTATCCGCATGCAGTGGATGACATTGCGCAATCTCTGTCGTGATGGAGTTAATAATCATATGATCCGTTATTTTTAACGATAACACAGAAGTTGATCTCGTCATAGTGGAGTTTGCATGGATTGTTCGATGACGAGACAAAGAAATAAACTCGACGCCTAGTAATCGGGAGTAGTACGCCAGGAAAAACGTAATGAATGCATTGTCTTGCACCGCATAGATGAGATTGCTATGGAGTATATGCCTAAAGCCCGAGCAGGTTTCGGAGTCTGTCGAGGATCCACCTACATTGGAAGCTAAAGCTATAGCAATGAAGAAAAGAGATAGCAAGAATTTCAAGTGGAGCACAACGCTGAAGAGAACAGTCCCAAGTTCCAGTGAGTTTCACACCGAATATCGCAGGAACCATCCGCTGTCCAATTTCGCTCAGAAGATCCAGGCTTGGAGTTCTTTTTGCCTGCTGTCTGAGGCTTCTCTGTCAACCTGTCGAGTTTATGAACAGACACCTCACAAATGATTCGCCCCACCTTGATCTGGAAAGTCGACATTCTAGAATAGATCAGTCCCTGTTCAAGTTATCCGGCAAAAACCGCTGGTGTCACCCGTCTGCTGCGAAGTAAGGCTTTAGCGAGATCTTGAATTACTACCCCGAACGTAGTCACAAGTACAACTCCTTAGGGAAAATGAAACCTAAGTATCTATTATATAAGGTACTATCTGGGGGATATCACATATGAAGATAACAGTGTCGGCTAGACGATTGGAGATTTCCGTTACTGGACCAACGTGCAAAGCGAACAGTTCAGCGAGCGAACGGTGGTGAAGAGATTAGCAAGAGAATATGACAAGTTAATTAATGCCCTTTTTTGAATCGCCACAGAAAACTCTGTTTGACAAGAAAATGTGACTCGTTAAACGGCGGTACTTTTAGCCTGTTTTCACTATATACTACCTCTGCAACACAGTTATTTCTAGGCTTCACAATGTCAGGAACCAGTGGAGCTACAGGCATATTGGAGGAGAGCTAATAAGAGACCGCTGAGATGCTCATGTAGAACATACTATCCACTTGAAGAACCTTCAGGTGGTGCCTAAATAAATTCATATCATTCCTCACTGGATAAAACAACCAAATCAATGCTGCAGATGGTCTGATGAGAATTACCCAGAAGAATAAGCTTTGAAGCTTAGATAAATCCGAAATCTACTAGCTCTATCTATCTAAGTGGGACTATTTACTTCTATGAAGGGAGTGGGCCATCGCTCCGCGTGGCTATCACGAGGCCGTAAGGTGTTGCCGGCCCGCCGAAAATTCAGTTTTATCTGCTGCTTGTCGGCCCGGGCCCCTCCTCATTCCTTCACGTTTTGTCACCCTGGCAGCCCGGCAATCTGGCTGACAGTGATCGACTTTTACAAACCTGTCACGCGACATGACGGCCCTATTCCTTTATATGTTGTGTGTACAAATCGCAGCTGATGCTAAGTCTGTATCCTTTTAATTTCTGGGTACATGATGAAAAACAGCTGCAGGAGTCTGGAGATGGGTCTCAATGGCACCAATGAGCAGACTTTTAGCATTCCTGTACTTTCCTCCTTGTGATTAAGCCTTCGGAGTTATCACAAGTGCCCTCTAACAAAGTGTGCGAGATAGTGAAAGGCGCAATGATTGTGTTGAAAAGGTTTCAAAAATAGTCGAGCGAAAAAAGCTGCCAATTTCATTCCAACCGGCAAGTTTACAAGTCGTATTACACGGGTCAACTAGCCGCCACCAGCCGAAACTGTGACATATTTACGTCTAACCAAAATACACAGTTCACTAAGAAATTAAGATGAGCTACACCCTTCGATGCGGGTTCTCGGTCAATTCGTTCGGCAAAATACGTCACTGTCCGTTATAAAGTTGACCGTCCCATCCGGTTGTGTCTGGCCTCCCGTATTTGTGCAAAACTGTAAAAAGGCTTGGCAATGAACTTGGAATAGAGAACACGTTAGTTGGGGACTACCATCCTAAAGTAATTGTTAACATGGTTTCATACAATCCAGACGCGGAGAAGTAAAAACGAGCTTGCCTTCCCATTATTGTCATGATAGGCTAACCAAAATATGACCAGTAAGTCCTAAGTAGATAGATGATATCAAGCTACTCACTATTAAACATAACACAAAAATCGGTCGCGTCACAGTGAGCTTGACATTCTAGGAGCATAGATCACTTGTTTAGACAAAAATACAGCTTGACGCACATCACCAGTCCTACCAGCAATAGTGTCCACCAAGAAGAATGTGATAAAGTCATTGTCTTGCATCGCACATGTCAAATTGCTTAGGAGCTGTGCATAAAGTCCAGGCCGATTTTGACGTGCTTTCAGATCCAACTGGGAGGGAAGGAAAGATCCTAAAACGCTGGAAACACAAGCCGTTGCGATATAGAGAGAGGGTAAGAGCTTCATCGATGCAGAAAGTGGAGGGCAGAAAGTGGAGGACAGTGCTCGGAGGATAGAGAACGGTCTGAGTTTCTCGTGAGTTTTATACCGAATCACTGTATACTACAAGGAACATCCATTGTTCAAATCTACTAAGAGCCGGGCTCGCTCAGTTCAAAGTACCTATCCGAGGCTTCGTTGTCAATCTGTCGAAAGGCAGACAGGTGTCTTGCGAGGAAATAACCCACCATGGTCCCGAAAACTATCCTTTTCAAAATTCTTCGAGGTATAACAACAGTCTTGTTATCCAAAAAAAGTCATTGGTGTCTACTAAAGTGGTGTTAAAGAGATGAGTTGAGCTACCATAGATCTTGACAGAAAAAGACTAATCATTAGCTGAAAATTAAGTTCAAACCTGGTCCCTGAACATATCAGTACCTGATAAAGCTTAAAGTCTTCTCTGTCTCATAACATCATAGAAACCTTCTGCGAATGGAAGCTTCATTTGAAGGATCTAGGCCTCGGAGAGGCCCCAATGCTGTAAAGTCACCCTCTCTGAGCCGTGAGGTGTTTTGAATTTGTTGTGACAGAGACAAACGTTTCAAATTCGAGGCCGACTGCAAGTCGGATCGTCTGACTCTTTGCCCGTCGATCGTGACCGATGTGGTCTTATTTGTCAAGGCCTTTATTATAAATCATCAGTGTGGTCCTGTTTGGATCAGAAGCTTCTGACTCCCTGGTCTGGTAACGCCCGTTCCAGGCCTCGTACTTGCCACGGTGGCCCACTTGACTTCAAGAGATTCTGCGCATATTCTTCTTTGTTCGAGTCTTTGAGCTCTCAAGACTAAATGCAATATGGAGTAAGGTAACATTCTCAATCTTGTAATTGATGTAGGGCCAGTGCGGTACAGCATACCCCTTTAGGACTATTTATCCTACTCCATGCAACACAGTCCGGTCAGCTCCCCTTGTCTTCCAGTCCCACAAGAAATAACCCAGTAAGGCCGACGATGTGGCAGCGCCCCGTTACCCATGAGCGAAGATTTCATTTACTCGAACAGATACGTGTAACTGTTATCAAGGAAGCAACCACGCTTCCTCCGAGTTACGGTTCAGGTGTTACCTCCTATCTCATTCCAGCAGAAACACATCGACCAGCGGTGTCTTTCGCTGTCTTCGACTTCCCACTAATCATCATCAAACGCGATTGGGACGACATCGTTTAGGCATCCGGCACGGTGATAGTAAGGAAACATGATGAGTATTTATGTAAGTCATCGAAATCACGATGTTCACTGAGCTTTTTGCGGGCGTGTCATAAAACGCATTATGTCTGATGGTTCTAGATGGAGCAACCGATACCTTTAGGGGTACTTGTAGGTCTTAGGGTGCGATCCAAAAAAGGTTCCATATCAAATTTTTGGCGTGTGGTGCTGAGTTAAAAGTTTGCAGTTGCAAGGTCTCCGTCGACGAGAGGTTACTTACTGGGTGTGTGCAGCTTATGTAATGGAGAAACACGACATCATAAAAAGTTATCTTCCATTTTTCGGCGCAGTGTTCGAAAAACACAATGAAACATGAGTACTGAGTTCCATTATTGGACAACAGGCCGATTCTTCATTGCATTTTTGGCTGAGTTGAAAACTCTAAGAAAATGCACAAGATCTTAGGATTTTGCAACAAGTCTTTCTCAATGAAAGTGCATATCAGGGTCGACGTCCAGCCCTTGCCGTAAATATGGAAACTTTATGAAATTCTTCCCAAGCGTCTAAGTGTCGCATATTTAAGGTTTACGACTCTTTGTACCAAACCATCTTCATCTTCATCGATATGGACCTCGACGACTTCAACATCAACCCTCTCAAAAAGCAGAAACCCAAAGTCCCTAACTTCCAATCTTTTCAGGACGCGCTAGGGTACTTAGATGAGACATGGACGACCGAACTGGGTAGGAAGGCTAGGTGGATGGATTTAATCGGTGATTTTGCGGGAACGGAGCCGTTTGTCGTTGATGGTAGATATCGATCACGTAGGAGTGTTGTACCATTCTCACAATTTTCTGCTTGTAGGAGAATCGCTTCTTCAACTTGTTTTAGATGACCCCTTACTGGCTCTAGGCCGTACGGATGGTACGTTATGTTGCCTGGTAGGTTCCTTCATGTCTGATGTTTTTTTCTAGACCCAAGTTTTCAGGTCTTGCACGCGTATCACATTGTAGAACGTTTTCTTAGAGACCTTATTTCGCGTTCGGCCAGTTTTGACATCGTTTTTTGGCGTGGTAAACTACAGCACCTTTTTTTTCGTGATCTTTTTCGAGTCTGACCTCTCGTACAGCCAATCGATATAACACTCTACGAACTGGAGATGCGAAGAGTATCGTCGCTTCACGAGCTTTGGCCCGGGTGCTTTTATTCCGACATCTCAGCAAACTTAGTGAAACTCAAGAGTTTATGCTCAAAGTTTTTAACGATTTGGAGGACCCTTGCTGGGCTGAATATGAGAGATCCGTAAAGGTAATTACTCCCCTCATTCGATTATTCCCCTCTGATACTTCTGCTTTTTATAGCCCATGTTTGTGATCATGAGCAACGGCGGACCAGTTCCGAGAAATGCTGCATCGCCCGTTTTTGCACGTATCTTGCTTCGAAGGGAGTTCGTTCGTGATCTTTTATCGAGAGGTTTACCTATGGTTTCGTTAGAAGAGCTGGAATTTAGGGATTCTAAAGTGAGTCTCGTTATTATTCCCGACCAGCTATCTCTCTAAAGTATCTCCTCCAAAAAAGATCCTTTCCTTCGTACACGAGGTGGAATCCGATTTTCGACCGGATCTTTCAAAAATTTATCTCATGGCCAAACACAAGAGGGCCGCCTTCGATGAGGAGCTAGCTACCTACTTTCCTGGTGTGGACTCCCTGTACGAGGACCGACCCACGTGTGATGCTCGCACTGCGATCCGTTCAATTGCCAAAGCACTTGTAAATGCCCAACTTGAACCAAATCTCCCCCTTGATCTTGCTGAGCCGCTAACCTACCTTTTCCTGTTGCATATCTTGTTGCTCGACACGCTTCCACTTCGACTAAGGGCTCGTAACGTTGCGTCTTTACACCCGAACCTGCGCTTTATAGTCTTAGATCAGTTTCTGCCCATGACGTACATTGCTATGACAGGTGCTTTGGTGAAGGAAAATGGTGCTTTGGATGTGGACGGAAGGATCTTTGTGTCGTTGATCCAGTACGCATGCATGCATGCTGACTCTACGATTCCGGAAGAGTTTGGCGACAAGGTTCCCATCAATCAGATTTGGATGGAATTAAAGGGTTGTTTGCCTCATTTTGAGGCTTTTGCTTCTTTCCATCAATCCGCGCAGCCAGTCAACTCTCTGTACACTCCTGCTGCATCGGAATTGTCCTTCCCCTTACTCCCATTCTCCAATCCCGTGCTCGACAAGCACCTCTCTTCACTACAGATTATACTGGATCATGGTGAAGAAAGCACGGAGGATTTTAAGCCGAACGGGTTCAGCGGTTCTACCATCTTTGCTGATACCACTCATTGGCACAATCCAAAAGCGTTACTTGCTCCTCACCTGGGAGGTGAGAAACCTCAAGCTCTTACGAAATGGCAACAACAACGCCGGCTCAGGTACGAGCAAAGGTTCATGTCGACAATCCAGAAGCAGGCGGTAACGTTGACTGGTGCATCAGGGAAGGTTTTGGAGAGAGTTGTTATTCCGCTTGTGGGGTCTAGGCCAGCGCCAATTCAGTCACACTCTTCGCAAGCCAACAAACCTGAAAAGGTAAATTATATCTACTGTTGCGGTTTCCATATCTACTGTTGTGGTTTCCATATCACTGACATTGGATTTTACAGGTGCCAAAGGCGCCGAAACTCAATTCCGCGGGTCGTCTGCGCCAAAAGATTAAAGAGGAGAAAGAGTTGAAGAGTAACGATTCCTCGTCAAAGTGGTGGCAAGATCAGCTCTCTTTACTGGGGAAGAAAGACCTCCTAGAGCAAATCAAGCATCTCGCGACGCTCAATAGTAATCCTCGCGCAAGTGAAGATCAGACCGGGACCGAGATGCGACTGTATAGGTTACATCTCGAGTTGATGAGCTGGACGGCAGAGCCGAAACGGGATTCTGCTACGATTCATGATCGTTATTCTCTGTCGGTGCTGCAGATGGTAAAAGATATCAGCGATAGAAAATATATCACCTCTACCACGTCGGATGTCCTTTCCTCTGTTCTTCGTGCCCTCGGATTTGATGATTATCTTTCAATGGCTGCGTCGACTGTCTCCAAAGACTATCCTTTAGCCTTCTCGTTCGTCAAGCTGTTCAGGTCAAAAGGTCCACCGAAACATGACTGGATGAAGATTCGCGATCACCCCGTTCAATGGCAGCTACGACTTTTCGGGGAGTTTATGGATAGGAGTATGGATAGCACACCTGATCCGAGGGTGTCTTTTGAACCTGATGCTTGGCAACGCCGGGTTCTGGACTGCATTGATAAAAAGTCCTCCTTATTGGTTGTTGGTAAGTCATTCATTTGTGCATGCGGTCTCGAAGTTGAACCGACAATCCTTTAGCTCCGACTAGTGCCGGTAAAACGTTCATTTCCTTCTATGCGATGGAACAAGTTCTCCGAGGCTCGGACGAAGGAATTTTTGTTTATGTTGCACCGACGAAGGCTTTGGTCATGCAGATAGCTCTTGAGGTGTATGCGAGGTTCAGCAAGAACCTGAAAGGAAGTGAGTTAAGCTTTGGACAGATAGTCCTCAGAAACTGATCCAAGTATCTCAGAAACGTGCTGGGCCGTTCATACTCGGGACTATCGTGTTCATAATCCCCAGAACTGCCAGATACTGATTACTGTTCCGGAGGTATTGTCGATCATGCTTCTCTCACCCTCCCTGGCGAAGCATTGGACGCCGAAGCTCAAGTGGTAGGATGGTTAGTCATCATGCTTGTTCTTTTTACTTACCAGACGTTAGGATATGCCTTGATGAAATACATTGTATCGGCCAGCAGGAAGGAGGTACGGTCTGGGAGCAATTGATCCTGATGGCACCGTGTCCTATCATGTGAGTGTCACTTCGGATTCGAGTCTACCTTGACTAATCTCATGATATTTCAATTAGCGGTCTCTCGGCCACTGTCGGAGATCCTCTAGGTTTCAGTAACTGGTTGCGTTCTGTCCAGACAGCTCATGGATATGACTACGAGTTTGTCCAACATCCACATCGGTACTCTCACCTGCGCAAGTTCTTCTACCTTCTCCGAGGAGAAGAGGACGAGGTACAGCCTTTCACGGATCTATCCTCGCATCAGGAAACTGGGCGATTAAGCTTCCTGCACCCAGTCACGACCTTGACATTTGGTGCTCGTTCCCTTCCCGCGGACCTGGCTCTCGAGGCTAGAGACACGTTGACGTTGTTTAATGCTTTGAAGAAGATATTCAAGGGAAATCTAGAGCACCTGGATCCCGTGACGTTCTTCTCCTCAACGGGCAAGCTTCTCACCCAAAAAGAAGTCCTACGCTACGAAAGTAGCTTGAGAGAGACCGTCTCGACCTTGGCAGCATCTAGCGATAGATTGGACTCGGAGTCATTGCTGAGACGGATCATAAAAGAGTTGCAGGATGTCGAATTGTCCAAGGCCTCTATCAAGGATTTGAATACAGTCCCAACACCCCGATTGTTTCTTCAAAATTTAATCTACCTTCTTGCAGATCTCAATGCCGCTGGAGAACTGGTGAGCTGGAAAAAGCCTTCTTTTTAAATACTTCCTTTCTCATTTTACCTCTCTCTAGCCTGCAATCCTGTTCAGCTTTGATCGCTCTGGTTGCGAGATTATGGCTAAGCACCTAACCAAAACGTTGATTGAGGCAGAGAAGAAATGGCGTTCCGAAAGTTCTGAATGGAACCGAAAGATGGAGGAATGGGAAAAATGGGAGGAGGGAAAGAAGCACCGAGAACGAGCAGCGGCGAAATTAGCGAAGCAGCGCAAAAATGAGCCTCCCTCGGAGGATCCGACGTGGCATAGCTCGTTCGATCCGAGGGACCCGTCTGATCAATTCTCGTTTGCGAATCACCACGCGTATTCAAAGCAGGAGCTAAATGAGGACATTCAAGAATTAACCAGTTTTGCGCCACCATGGGCTTTGGCTGCGTTGAAGAGAGGAATTGCTGTTCATCATGCTGGGATGAACAAGAGGTATCGAGGACTTGTTGAGGGGTACGAGTGTTTTCTGAACCCCACAAAACTATAAAAGCTAAAAATTCTGACAGGTTATTCAGACGAGGATTTCTGCGAGTTGTTATCGCGACTGGGACATTGGCCTTGGGTATTAATGCTCCGGCAAAAACGAGTGTCTTCTGCGGTGATTCACCGTTCTTAACTGCTCTAATGGTGAGCGATAGTCTTTTCTTCATTTGATACGGGCAATGACTTGTCTCCAGTACCGACAATGCGCAGGTCGTGCCGGCCGACGAGGTTTCGATCTTCTTGGAAAAGTCGTATTTTATGGCTTGTCTATGGATCGTGTTCAGCGACTCGTACTCTCTAGGCTACCCAGTCTTAAGGGCAATTTCCCTCTTACGTCGACATTGAGTTTACGACTCTTTAACCTTCTGCATGGGTCGGATTACGCTGAGGTCACAACACGTACTGTGGACAGTATCATGTCGCTTTCACAGATCAGTTTGAGCTCAGACATTGGCCAACAGCAGCTTTTGCATCATTTGAGGTTCAGTATAGAGTACCTCCGAAGAGCTAGGTTGTTGGATGAACAGGGAAGGCCCATGAACTTGTTTGCTGTAGCTGCGCATTTATATGTGAGTTGACTTGGTACCACTAACAATCTGACTCTTACTCATAGTACTTGATATAGTATACAGAACCGAGCAACCTAGCACTTGTTGCCCTCATGCGTAACGGAATCCTCCACCAGATTTCGGAGAAGAATGATATCGATGCCAAGAAGGAACTCATTCTACTCTTGTCACATCTTTTCGGCCGTCGCTACCTCTCCAAGACTTTTGCCAACGAGGAGTACATGGAAGCTCTGAGAAAGCAATATCCCTCCGTAATCATCTTGCCTCCTCTGGATACAGAAGCTCGCCGTGTTCTTGTTGAGCATGAACAGCAGACGTTGCGAATCTACTCTGAATACGCCAAAGCATACACCAATCAGTATTTGGATGAACTCGGAGAAGACCGCCACTTACCTCTCAGCAGACTTGACTACTCGGGTTCATCCAACACTGACTGTCTACCATCCAATTTCCGGAGTTACCTCAAATGCACGGCCAATCAATTCATGACACGTTCCGCATTCGTTGCTACGTCAGGTCATGTCGACGTGTTTAATACGGTCCAGGAGTTGACGAGTACAGTAAGGGAAGGCCTCCATCTACGCCAGCATGCCGTCCCCTCATTTGCAGAACTCGTTGCGGAGGGAGACGAGGGGAAAACGCTCAATGCATACATCTTTGATTTTTACATGCACGGTCAGACGAGTACACTGGCTCAGGCCAATGGAATAAGACGGGGAGAGGTGTGGTACTTGCTACAAGAGTTTTCGTTGACGTTGCTTGTTTTGAAGACGGGTCTGGAACAGCTTTTGATGAAGATTTCTATGACAGCTGTTGACGAGGAGGGAGGGGATGTGTATGACACGGCGGATTATGCAGAGGCAGATCATGACGAGGACGAAGATGAGAAGGCAGAGGGATTTGCATGTCCAAAAGGAGTGTCGAAGGTAGATTGGAGAGTGTATGAACTGGTCAAGAATGTGTCGGCCGAGTTTGATGAAAAGTACAGGGCGATGTGGGCATGATTAGAGTTATTTAGGTCCTTTTTCGTATACGTATTCCAGGTGTTTACCAGAAGTCAGTGTTATGTTTTTGAACCTTACTGTGGTAGATAGAGAATGCAATTTTAGCTAAAATTTGGCTTCCCTCAATCCTATCATTGAAAATCGGACATCCTCCCCCACGGTTACGGCTCACCGAACATACGATCGCATTACTACATCAAGTAGTCGTACACGTTTCCTTACTACTTCTACGTCTGATACCTAAACCCAGGATGCAAATATCCCAATTCTTCAATTTCCTTTGGCGACTTACCTTCCAACCTATAATCTCTCTCTCCACGTTCACGTTTAGCATTTTCCCAACGGATATATATCCACCCGATGATGACAAGTAGGCATCCTAGAGATGATGTTCCGAGATTTAAGGAATTACCGTCGCGATAATTTGGAGCGTCGGTAGGTAAGTAAGTCCATACACTGCTCAAGGTTTGATGTTGAATAAGGATCGTAACAAGAGGTAAATTAGCTTACGCTATGACGGAACCGAGGGCACCAATACCTTTAAGTGAGAGAGAAAGAGATCGTTAATCGATGAGCATGCGAATAGGAAAATGAAGAAATACCTACCCGGAATGATGGCGGTTACAACAGCCTTTACTGTATCCGGAGCTGCGTTCCCCGTTCCCCAAGCCAGGAACATTGGCCCGGTGTTGCTTCCTCCCATTATGGAGAGGAAACATGCTGCATATCTACATGAAGATAAATAAATACGCGTATATAGCATCGGAATCTTTAAGACAGGTGGAACCTGGAAAGAAGTACTGACCTAGCTTGACTATTCTTCGTGCCCACGGCCATGGCATAACCTATGACCATAAGAAGCAACGAGAACAGTAACACCGGGGCCCGTTTATTGATTCGGAATGAGGTATAAGAACATATGATTGCCCAGACGGCTCCGACAAGATATGGTGGTACTGTACGCAGTTGGGACTCGACGGTTGCTGTTAGGTGAATATAAAAGCTAATGAGCAGGAATCATATAGAGTGGACATTGGTCGGAAACTTACTGAAGTGACCGACTGGATCAAAAGATGAAATCAATTCGGGTTTCGACGACAAAAGATAGAGTATGTACGTACGGGTAGAGATCACGGTCGGCATGAATAGACTCAAACCTTGGAACGAGATGTTAACGACTGCGATTCACCGTGTCAGCTTTCAATGTACAAAAAAAGGCTGAAAGGTACTGATAAGGAGAGATTTGAGTATGTACTCACGTAGGTACAATATCGAACATATGATGGTCTACAACGGCATTCGGTATAGGTAATGAATCAGCGAATGAGTAGAAAAGCACATACGGCGACTCACGTTAACATTAAACCCTCGACCAATCAATTTCCATGTCGTTTTCTCCTTTTTACCTTGCGTTTCGATCGCCTGATCTGCGTCCAATCTCGCCAACGCCAGTCTGCGCTCTTCGGGAGTGAACAGACGGGTGTGACGAGGGTCGTTAGGAAGGATAAGGAAACATGATAAGCCAATGAAGGTGGTTATAATGCCTTCGATGAGAAAAATTTTCCGCCAGGACGTTATATGACCTCGACCGGAAGAAGAGCCGAAGTCAGGTAGGGAGAGAAGACCTGAGGCTAGGAGACCGCCGACTGCGTTTGTTGAAAAGAACTTTAATGAGATTGGAAGGAAAAGAGCCGGGAACGAAGGGACTTACAAGCACCAGCCAAGGAAGGCGCCAGTCCAAAAAATATCCCAACCCTAAGGACGATCTCCGAACGACGGTAATACTATATCATTGATCAGCGCAAATCAATCCACGAATCAAAGCGAACGGCAATGGACGGATTCACTCACTCTAGCCATCAAGTAAACCAGCCCACTCAGCGTTCCACCTTCACATATCCCCAAAAAAATTCTCGTGGCTATCAAGCCGCCATAGGATTGCACGAAAGCAGTCCCGATAGAAACGATACCGAAAGAGAAAACCATGAATGAAATCCAGGAAGAGCCAAGACGTTTGAGGATGAGGTTGGAAGGTATTTCCGAAGCGATGTACTGGGTTTTATGTCGAGTTGGTCGATCAAAAATGAAAGAATGGTACAGGATTTCGATGACTTACAAAGATATAAAACACGGTCAGAGCAATGTTGTAGTCAAACCCAGTCATGCCCAGGTCTCGTTGTATTCCTTGAAAATTAGGAACAAGTGTACATATGTACAACCATTACGTTTAACCTGCAGTATTCTGCCAAAGGTGACACACTTACCAGCGATATTGGCATTTCCTGTATTCGAATCCGTTCAGCCGGTAGGAGCGTAAGTCGAGATAGGGTTTAGAATTTGCATAGAATAGACAGGATCACCGGGCACTAACCTATCGCCGTTCTATAAGAATGATAGATTTTTAGCCCTGACATATGATACAAGAGTGACAAAAGGAATGAAGGAAAGGAAAATATCACATCGTTTCGGGACCTTACTTTCATAAAAGTACAAAATAGGTACTAGGTACTTACCTGTCGATAAAATTCGTGCAATCTACAACCGTGTCATGGTTCCCCACATAGTACGCATACCCAGGTCAATTCTAGGAATTCAGACAGAGAAAAAGAGATAGACGCACAAATCAGGGTAAACAAAGGGATAATAACCAAATCCAACTTTCTCAATAGCTTCGCTTCAGCAATGGGGTCAATCTCGTATTTCGTAGTCGCAGCACATCCTTCTCCAGACGATGAGTTTTGTTCTGGGTCCAAGGAGTCTGGGTGCTTTTGGCTGATGGTATCCGTATGAGTTTTTTCGGCTTCGTTCAAAGCGGAAGATTTCTCGCTCGGGTTTTGGTGAGACATGATGAGAAAGATCTGACAAGTATTAGCGATGTCAAAAGGGAGGTATTGGGAATGAAAGTTTAAGGAACTCGGGACTGCCTAGAAAGAGCTCGACGTCCTCGAGAGTAAGTCGGAAAGGAACGAGGGAGGAGGTCTCACCTGACCTAGAAGGGTTTTGGACCGTTCTTATGACTCTGAGGTCTACGAGAAACAGGTCAGTGCGTGTAGGAATGTGGGAAGTCAAAGTCCCGTGGAGGGTCTCGTAGTTGGGTTTTCCCATTAAGTCTCAAGCCGTATGTATTGCTAGTCTATTTTGGAGCGAGCAATTGTTGGAATGCTGGGATGTCAGAAAGAGGGTGTTGTGACCAGCGCTCCAGTTTCAACTGAATGTAAGTACCTGGTACTAAGAGGTACTTGGTACATATGGATTACGAGCGTAAGCCTGCAGTGGCAGTGGTTATTCGTGTACACCTATTTGTAAACGCCAAGGCCCAAGGTCATGTGCGTACCAGTGTGGTCCTGTTTAGATCGAAAGCTTTTGGCTTCCTGACAGCCGATGACGTGTTCCACGATGGCCTCGGCCCCTACGCCCGGTGGGCCCACCAGGGAGCACTTACATGTATGAGCGTTCCGAACATTATTCTGGAGATTCGGTTCGATTCCCTGGCTGCAGAATGTTTCCTAAATCGGTCGACCGCTGTAGCTATTTCGCCGGTCTCGTACGCGTGCTTGTAAAGGTACGGCTACACGGCTCGTGAAGCACAGGGCAGAAATGCGATATCTCGTAAATTCATCACTGATCAATTGACTCCAGAGCCCGAGCTTACCGTTGAGGAGAAAATTATTCTTATTCAAAAGCGCAGATCTGATATCCAGGGTATGGTGCAAACGAAGCCGAAATTGGCAAAGACATTCACATTTGATTCAGAGACGGGAACCTTCTTGGAGAACGGAAGTCTATTGATATCGTGTATTTTCGTAGATCCGAAGGGACAGAGCAAATGCTCAAGGGATTTCTGTAAGGGCTAGGTATCAGCCGTCAACTGCTGCCGAGAACAGAGTAATAATTTCCCTTCGTCGTTGAGCTCATAAGTTCTAAGTTCTGAAGTGAAGACATTTAGTTACACATTGGAGTGAGGCGGGACCAAAACTTACCGCAATTAAGAAACCTTTCGTCGCCAACGAGATAAGCCAGGAATGCTCGATGTCCAACCAAGAGTATATCCTTCTCGGGACGCCTTCTTACTTCATCCAACACCTCTTTGCCACTCTCAAGGTCGCCGCTTCGTCACTGTGCTCTTCATAGTCCCATTCTACGTTGCATCGAGAAAAATCCAACGTAGGATAAGCTGCTGCGATTATAGCTCTAGAAACACCCTTGTTGCAAATAGCGTCGTGTGCCTCTCGCAAATTAGGCCAGATTTCCTTTGGGATATCTATTCCAGAATTCTCCAATGTAGAAAGAACAGCATACATCGTCTGAATTGTGCGTGTCATGGGCGAGCAGATGACGAGGTCCGGCTTGAAAGTCAGAGAGACTTTACGTGCTTGTTCGAGACCAAGTTCAGTAAGCGGTGGATCACGCTCAGGCCAGCCTCTCTGGACACTTGGAAGTATAAGTTGCATGTATCGACGCGCAAAACATAGTGACTCACTTATGAATAGCCTGTCCATGTCTGAGGACATGAAGACGCTTTACGGATTGTGGGGTCGACATTCTTGCAACTCAAATTGTGATGAAGGAAAGAGAATTCGAAGTGAATGGGGCAAGCCTTCAAAGCGGCCGCCAGTGAGAGTAAACCCCAAAGGACCTACCGGTACTACGTAGTAAGTTTAGTGACATAATATTAAGATGGTGAAAACTGCTCGTGTGACCACTTCAATAGCCAGAGATCTCTTTTAGACTTCTACGAACGAGCTCGGTAAGCCTGCAGTGGCAGTGATGTACACCTATTTGTTAGCGCCAAGTACCAGTGTGGTTCTGTTTGGATCGAAAGATTTTGGCTTCCTGACAGTTGATGACGTGTTCCACAATGGCCTCGGCCCCTACACCACCACTTGGTCGACATCTCCAAAAAATATCCCCAGGATGATGATGCGAGATCACCTCAGGGACCTTCCTCGGCTGTCCTCAACATCATCCCAGGATCTCGAATTCTCAATCACAGGACTGTCCTGCGAGAGTGTATCCCTTGGACATCCTTCAGAACCTCCCGGAAACATCTTTTTGTTCTCAGGAAAAATCACGGCAGATCGAATGCCGACCTTCTAAGCGGATCCGTCATTTTATGTTAGGTAAATCACTCGCTCACTGTATCACTGCAAAATGAAAGGGAAAAGAGTATATTCTGTAGCAGAATGATTGGTGTACATAGTGGCTACAAAAAGTATATGACCGTACCCCTTCCCACTATTTAGAACAACAGCTATGAAATGGATAACAACTGGCAAAAACACGAGGAGGAGCGTAAACCCCAGTGAGCTCAGTGGTACAGAAAGAATGTTGAGTTTATTCAAGCACTTGATGATAAATCAGTAGGCCTGGTGACGAAAGGCAAAGCTTGGTAACAAGTTGTGTGCAGAGTTGCGTACGTCTTGAGATAAGTTGAGGTCTCTGAGCCATTGGATTGAGGATTGTTGAAGTTTGCCAGCCCTAGCTCTTGAGGTATGCAGAAGAAAGTTTGTCTTGATAGGAATTTTGAGCTTGGCCCGAGCCAAAAGCTTTATGAAATCAGAAAATGTTTGAGGGAGGTGAGTCGACGTTGACCGTTGATGACACGTCGACCATGGTTGATGGCAGCCCTGACTGAGAACTGTACAGTTGAAGTGTCGGCACTGCGTCGGCATAGTCACAGAGAGTGCTCTTGGGAGATGACAGCGGTACAATCTGGGGAGATGAAGAAAGAGGTCAGAATCATGTATTTTTGATATATTTTGCATATACATTCTTTCTACATGATTTTGATGTCAAAAGGATGTAAATATGATGTCCCGGCAAAACATGGGCGCGACATGCGCAAGCGAACATCCTGGTGATGTCCCGGCAAGTTGGTGGTGTAGTACACGGTGGGCCCACTTCGTTAGGAAGCACTTAGATCAGGTTTGTGTCGGATTGCTATTAGACACTTGACGAGTAATGAAAACAGCGGTACTTAGAAGAAACAAAGAAAGAACATACTTCCAGGCGGTCTGTCAGCGATTGGCTTGAAGGCCAATAATGAGGGAGAAGTCAGGGAGGTTTTCAACTCACAGAGCAGGAGGTGATCTTTGTTTTTGGTTGATTATCATAGTTGCTAAGTAAGGGGATGTTCGTTCCCTCATTGAAATCAAAGGACTCGACTCGGATACTTAGCATGGAGTTGAAGGAGTGGGGTAGCAGGGTCGATTGATATAACGGGAGAACTGTATTTGTGGTTGACACCTGTAAGGTATTTCATCGAAAGAATGTGTTGCCATGTACGGAGTATTGTAAAGAGAATTGTAAAGTAGAGTGTGCAGGCGAAATCTAGTCTAAGAAAACGACGTGTGTATAGGGTCAACGCCTTTTTCCCTTTGCAGAGGTTCTTATATACCGCAGTGATGTATTGAACCACGGTGTTAGTAGAGATGAAGTTTGACTCAGGCGATGCATAGGGAAGTATAGATGACGAGTAATGGTTTGCTTAGAAGGGAATGGCAATGCCTCTTCGGTCTCGACGTCACTCTAAAGAAGAATAAGTTGTTCCAAAGAGGAACAGAAACTAAGAGGTCGAGGAAACAGCAAACAAAGTATGGAAGAAATGGTATATAACAAAATAGAGAAGAAAACACTTCGATCGTAGTGGTAGTCTATCAGTTTCTCCCTTTACAGCAATGACGTTGCCAATCTTAACCGCCCGGGGCGCTACTCTCAACAATCGAAGCGTACGTAGTGTAATAGACAAATAAAAGTGGAAGAAAAGGGAGGGAGTATGACACAGTACTGTAACGAATACAAGTACCGACGATTTACGTGTGTAACGAATACAACACGTACGCGCTGTAACGAATACAAGCACGGAGGACAGGGAAATAAAGAGAGAATAGGAATACTCAGCTTGAAATAAAACAAAGGTCGGCTCGACAATGTTTTATTGACTCGAAATGCTCAGGCTCTTGCTCGGGGCTCTAGATTCAAGGCTCAAGGTTACCAGATGCTCACTGGATAACCGACGTGAAGGAAAGGAAGAAAGGAAAGTAATATTTCGTCTACCCGACACCTCAGGTATAAGTAGAACTAGAGAGTCCGTGACCAATACAAATTTAGTAAATTAAAAAGAAGTCCGTGTATTTATAAACTGAATTGAAATCCAGGCACGATTATATCGGCCTCGGATTAGTGCACATCCCGAGGTACCAGCGGCGATCGACGGAAGGAGAGCCCACCCCCAACGTACTTGCTCAAGGTACGCCCGGTTCGCGTCAACTAGTAATCCTCGGTCAGTGCTCCTCTCTTTGACCTCAACTCTCGTGCTGGAAGAACTGCTACAAAATTAGAATGAAGGAAAATGGTGATTTCGACGGAATCGGGATGGAGGGACAAAATCGGAAGTTAAGAGATGCCAAAAGAAAATATAAATAAAAGGTAAAACTACGTCGGAGCTGCTTGAATCGACAAGAAGACGTCTTTTGGCATTCCCGACGCCAAGGCATCGGGGAGAGTCGTTTTGAATGTGAAGAAGTGGATGCGTCTGCGGACTTGTCGGCTTGGAAACACCTATGAACTGCTGATGGGAGGTGCTATCGACTGCCAAGTCAATTTACACCTCCACAACTCAACGTTACCTTGAACTAAACTCGGCACATTGTCATAGTATCCCTTCATACTTAGTTATTTCTTCGAACATGGGCTCGATTCTGAGACGAAACATAAGTCATCAGTATATTACATATTTGACAGCATCTTGAGAGAAGGTTGAAGCTGAAGAGTCAATTCTAACGTTTCCTTCGATCAGTTCTTCGAATCGTTGCCAACATATTCGCCGTCGGACTTATATGACAGAACGCAGGTGCCACCCATCCAATATTGATCGTCGTACCGTTTTTCTCTGCGAAGCAGGAAGGGGGCAGTGCTTGGGAGACGCCTTTTGGCGACCACCATCACTCCAACATTCCTTCTCTCGGAATGATATATCGATGATATCCAATCCAGCAGTGACTTTTGAAGTGGTAGTCGTTTTGAATTGATAAATATGGGAGAAGACTCGTATTCGCGACAACCGTTGTAACACCCGTCGGAGTTCGAGTTTAGAGTTTCCCGATGGGGAGGGGCATGGAAAAAAAGACTTCGTTCTGACTCTTCTAGCGTTGTTCCCGCGTTGTGATGAGGCAAAATTGTGCAAAGGGCACCGTCGGAGGACCCTGCAGTAATTATTTCGCTTTACGACTTGGCAAATTGCATCTTTAACTTCGGGACGGAACATTCGGCGTGGTAACTATGAAGGTCACTAGGAATAGGAATAGGGGGTTCAATTTGGTAGAGACGCGATCATGGCTACAATCTGTTCTGCTCATACTCTTCTTGATTTTTCTGGAGAGTAGTACTAATCCTGTGTCCGAAGACAACCTTGAAATTGTTTTTAGCGCTGACACTCCAAGTTGCATGTCTCGTTTGCTCCGTGTCCAAGCTGAGTGTATAACTCCTGTAGCCCGGTAATTTCCATATAATGCAATATGCTGCTAATCACGAAAGGTGATATGATTTAACGACGACTTCTTGATACCATGGTTTCCAATTGATATCCAGAACGAAACCTCGTATTGTGTTATGCCAGACACGCAACTGACATTCCAGCTGACTTCTACTCCAACGTGAACGGTGTTCACCTGACGGGTATTTAAGACCTAAGAAAAACGAAGATGCTTCTTCACTCCCCTTCACCAGGCCCAGTTCTCACTTTCCTCCCCCTGTTCACTTAGGACCGGTTCCTCCATTTCTTTTCCCCAAGACAGGTCTTTGCTTCATTTTCGAGTTCACCTCCTCGCCCATTACCTTTTTTCTCCTTTTCAATAAACTGCTAGTCCAGTTCCAGTCATGTTCTCTAAAATTCTTTCCTCCGTGTCACTCGTTCTTGCGCTCTCCGTCCACGTGAACGGACATGCGTTGATGACTCCAGCTCTCGGTGTTTCGGGAGATGGTGCTCGAAAAGATGTACAGAGGCTTCAGAAGACTGGGCCTTCATGTGGTGATGTCGATGTTGCGGGGAACATGGACACCTCGACGCCTGCTGTGGCTAACGCAGCTGGACAATTCACTGTCACGGCTACGAGCTTCAACCGGTTGGTCTTTCACTTATACATATTTGTTCGTTTCGGCGGCGGACTAACGAATTTTTTTTTTCCTTTTTCTTTTCTTCTTCGAACATATGCAGACGTACGGATGGTTCTCGTCAAGTCACTGCTACCGTCGACCCGACTGGTACAGGAAACAGTTTCACCGTACCCGCCACCGTTACTCAGAACGGAGACCCTGTAAGTACTGACTTTCATTTTATCTACTCTCTACTTGCGCTTTAATTTACTAATTTCCCAAATCGTTCTAAACTTGGTAGGCACCCAAAGAACTCGGCTCGGATCCCATCACCGTTCAGCTCCCCGCTGGCATGGCTTGCACTGCAGGTGCTACGGGTGACAAGTGTCTCGTCGTAAGTCTTTATACTCTTCTAATTCCACGGAGATCAATTAATCAAACTGATCAATGAACTTTTTTCCTTTTCGTTTATAGTCCTTCGTGACCTTATCAGGCTTCGGAAACTGTGTCGTCGTTCAACAACAAGGTGGTGCTGGTAATGCAACTGCCGCTGCTGGAACTGGTGCAGCGACTGGCGCGACCGATGCTACTGGCGCCGCTACGGGAACGGGTGCTACTGGTGCAACAGGAGCAACTGGCGCAACTACAGGAACTGGAGCCACTGATGCTACTGGCGCAACTGGTACCGGCGCTACTACAGGAACGGGAGCTACTGATGCCACCGGCTCAACGGCTCAAACTGGTACCGGCGCTACTACAGGAACGGGTGCTACTGATGCCACCGGCTCAACGGCTCAGACAGGTACTGGTTCAACGGCTGAAACTGGTACTGGTGCAACTACTGGAACGACTGGTACTGGTGCAACGACCGGAACGACCGGCGCAACTACTGGAACGACTGGTACTGGTGCGACTACTGGAACAACTGGTACCGGCGCAACTACTGGAACGACCGGTACTGATGCCACGACCGGAACGACTGGTGCAACTGGCGCGACCGATGCTACTGGTGCGACCGATGCTACTGGTGCGACTGACGCTACTGGTGCGACCGGTGCATCCACCGCTACTGGTGCTGGTGCTCTTGGTGCTGGTGCCGGTACTACTGCTGCTAAAGGCCAAGGCCAATCTGCTGGTGCAGGAATTCTCTCGAAACTCAAGGCTGCTCAAGGGGTATGTGTTTCTTTTCGTTCCTTTTTTTTATTGCGCCGGATTACTGAAAAAACAATCTTTTTCGTTGATTTTTAGGGATCCCGCGCCGCTCGTGCCTTGCTCGCCGCATTGGATGCTCGTGAGGACGATGACGATCTCGACATCGAGCTCGAGAGACGTACGATTGCTGAATGGATCTGGGCTTAAGCGTATGAGGAAGGGTTTTGAGCCTTTTTTTGTGTGGAGTGTGTTGTGAAGACGCGTTTTCTCTCTCTTGGACATTGTTTTTTTCTCTCTTTGCATTACATGAGATGGACTATGTATAGATAAATACGTACGTAGTGAATAGGGAGTCGCCTTTGTGATTGGGTCCAATGAAAATTTTGGGTGAACTCAATGGAATGAGTTGGTACGCGTTAAGCTTTAATTTGAATCACTACTATTTGGAGGGGGTAAGTTCGAGTTCTATATTTTAGCGTTCTGAATCACTATGAATACTCGACTTATAAATCCAGAATGTTCTTGTTAACATTACTTATTCTGTCCTACCGGTCTCGGAGTAAGCAAGTTCGAGTCCTACACTCTAGTGTTCTGAATCTAAATCACTATGAAAGCTCGACTTACTTATAAATCGAGAATGCTCCTGCTAACGTTTACTTATTCTGTCCTACCGGTCTCGAAGTAAGTTCGTGATTCGACTCGGAAAGTCTTTACAAGGCGGTTGCGTGTGAGTGGTACAGCCTCGCCCTGTAGCATGGTGTCTTGAGAATACTGTGACTGTACAATGCCACCCCGCCGGGTTCTGAAGGAGTCACTTGACGTGTATCTATCTATCTATCTATTCAAGACAGAACGATTGAAGACAGAACGATTGAATCGTTCTCTGTTTACTTATTAACGAAGGTTCTAGCCAAGTGAGGCACGACGATATGAAAATTGCACTTTTCTTTCTGTGAAGTTTTTACTTTTTGCTTCTTTTGTTCATCAAAGGTCAACCGTCAAATCATGTTCTTGGTGAGCTTCAACATCAACAGGAGGTCAAAATATCAGTGTTCCAATGAACAGTCGAGTTCTGTTTTTTGTGTATGGAGATAGTGCCGTTTTTCGATACTTTCGTTGAAAGACGCACACTCAACAACGACCATTTTTCGTCGGTCGTAATGGGAGAACTTAGGGCCCCCAGGCTGAGCGAGAACAGGTGAAAACTCGAAATTCTTTGCTTACGAAAAGTATTGTTGTTGTGTTTCCGAAATCAGTCGCTGCTGGATGTAAAGCATGATTTTCTCAAGCTGTAGGGGGAGAAACCTAGTAAGTATTCAAACTTCAGAACAGAACCGCAAAAGCATTGTGGAAGAAACACGAGGCTTTACCAGCCGTAAAAGTGGAGATACGGTGTCAGTATAGTACTGATTATGAACCGGAATCTCTCTCTCAAGTCGTTCCAGCTAATAGTGCGGCGTAGACACACGTTGGTGGACCGGGACGACGACCTCCGACTCGACGGACGTGTCAGTCTAGTCTCGTGATGTGAAATTTTTTGACTTGCTGCCGTGGGAAGACTGTGCAGGGACCTGAGTGGGAGGAACGAGGAGTAGCACAACATGTGGAGATTTGAGAAAGGCTCTGGTTCTTTCCACCCCCGTGAAGATAACAGACATCGAGCGAAGACCTTTTAGAATGAGAGAGAGCGATTTGTCGGAGTGGCGAGGTCGATAGCTGCGGTCGAGGACGGAAAATGTATGCCAGCTGGACGCGTGAGCGTGGGGATTTGGCTGATGAATGAGTAGTGGTTCTACTTTTTTTCTCTCCTGCGACATTGACCACGCAATCCCTCCTCCTCCTCCCCCCCTCTTTCTTATTCGCAAGACCATCCTGGATTGGAGGCTTAGGTGAGTTTCAGCCATTTCTCTTCTTCCGAGTTTTCATGTCGAAGAAAATTTGCAGAAAAGATGCCCCGGGAAGCACGGCGACGATCCACTCGAGGACAGAATCGCAAGCCTTCATCGTCTGCAAATTCTGATGCGACGTCGACCACTTCCTCTCCTCGTCCCTCCAACACTACCCGTCATCCATCCCCTCCCCGCACTTCCAACAAATCTCATCTCTCACCATCAGCAGACACTCTTCCCAGAGTCAAAACCGAGCGCGCTCAATCTCCCATCCTCTGGTTCTCCCCCTCCCCTCCTCCTCTCGCTTTCCCTTCCTCCAACTCTATTTCCTCTCACCACAAAAACGGCTTATCCCACCGTTCCTCCAATGGAACTTCATCATCATCCGATGAAACCTCTCATCAAAACTCCGCACCTTCTTCTTCGATCCTCTACGGCTGGGAACACCCCGCCGAACTCAAATACATCACCCCAACTTCTTGGTCAGATGCTAAAATCATCTACCACCTCATCGCTTACTCCTTCAACGTGCCTCCTCGTGAAAAGAACGTCCGAGGGTCTAGGTTCACTTCTATCACCGCCACGAACGGTTCGACGATCGTCATACCCATCGGGTATCGCATCCCTCTCATGTTCATCGCTCGATTCCAATGGCTCTCTCTCAAACTCGTCTTGACGGCTTCCCCCGAACTCAAAGCTAAAGAGTGGAACGATTACAAGTTTGGAATCCTCCACGTGTCGAGGTTGTGTAAAGTCTTTTTTGATAAGGCGCAGGAACAACTTGGGTTTGTGGAGGGAGCGGGGAAGTTGAGAGGTGTTGATAGGAAATGGAGATGTGCGACGTTTGATAGAGCGTTGGCGAGGTATCGGTTGAAGTGGTTCTTGAGCGATCCGAGTCAGTTGGCTGAGTTTTGGGAGACGTATCAGGAGGAAGAGTATCAGAAGGATATTTTACAGTATAGTACGTCTTTTGGTTTTTTTTTCCCTTGTTTTTATTATTATACAAAACAACTCTGACGAAATTTACACCATCCCCCCACTCCCTCTTGAACAGACTGGAGACAATGGGCCGTGAAAGGTCATCGCGGTTTCGCTCTTACCGAAGACGAAATCGCGAACGGGTTCACCGCTCAACAGCTCATGGCCGGTCTCAAATTCGTCCCCCCGCCTCCCACGCGTGGTGGTGGGAGCGGTAGTAACTCTAACTCGAAATCTCAACAACAACAACAACAACAACAACAAGCGGATAATCAGGGGACTTGGTATTGGGAAACGGAGGATTCGCCTTCTTCTTCTTCTTCTTCTTTGGCTTCGGCTTCGGCTTCGTCTTCTTCTCTGGGGAAGGATAAAGATAAAGACAGAGGGAAGGATGAAGGGAAGGATGAAGATAAAAATAAGGAAACTCAACAACCGATAATAGACGCTTGGGATTTGAGGTTTGAAGCTATGAAGGAGGTTGGGTTGGTTAGGGAGGTGCATCCGACTCCGAGTAGGGAGAAGGAGAAAGAGAAGGAGAAGGATAAGCAGAAGGAGGAGAAGAAGGAGGAGAAGAAGGATAAGGAGGAGAAGAAGGAAAAGGAAAAGGAAAAAGAGAAGGATAAGGAAAAAGACAAAGGGTCGTCGATGGGTGGAGGTGGGGCTGCGGGTACGGGTATGGGTACGGGTACGGGTACGAATTCGAGGATGGGGACGACGGACATCGACAGGAATGGAGTAGGTGTAGGAGGTCCAAGTGCGGGTACTATACCTGTCGGGGTCGGTGTGGGTGAGAAGGATAAAGAGGGTAAAGAGAGAGAAAAGAGCGTGACGGGTGCGGGAACAACGACAACAACAGGAGGAGGAGGAGGAGGAGGAGGAGTTGGGACAGGAACAACCTCATCATCAAAAACAGTACCCGCTAAACGATCTGGATCGCCTTTGGAGAACCCGGTCGGGGCTAAGAAGGGCACGCCTCCTTTGGTGTCTACACCTGGGTCTAATAATACCCACTCGAATCCTTATTTCGCATTATTGGGAATCAGCTCGACAACACCGGTCAGGACAGATGGGACTACGGCTTTGACTGCAACGAGCCAGGCGGCGATGACGAACGGGAATGTGAACGGGAATGTGCTTTTCAATAGTGCTGGGTCTGGTGCTGGGACGAAGACGAAAGCGATATACGTTTCTTATCCTCCTACACCTGCTTCCACTTCGTCCAGTTCCTCAAACCCAGCTCCGTCGTCAACAAACAGTAACAGTAACGGGTTCAAAGTACCTGCTGTACCTATTTCTGTCAATCCTACTTCCACTTCCACCTCCACCTCTACTCCTTCCTCCTCCTCTGGTAGTCCGACGACGATCACGACCCCGACTGCTACTGCTACTACTCCCATCACGACAGGACCGCCATCAGTAGGAGGGACGACGGCGGCGGCGACAACGAAAGTCGCCAATCCGAATATGAATCCTAACCTGAACCTGAATCGCGGTTTATCTTCTACCGCCTCTTCGTCGTCTCCCAACACACCAGTATCGACGTCGTCTTCGTCCTCGGCCTCGGTAACGCCTAGGCCACCGGCGTCGATGTCGACATTAGCAGGAGGAGGAGGAGGAGGAATAGGAGGAATAGGAGGAACAGGAGGAACAGGAGTTGCCGGACCGGAGATTACCGTGTCGTCGTCGTTGTCAGGTTCTTCGCTATCATCAACTTCTGGTTCTTTGATGAATGGGGGTTTAGAGGGAGGACAAGAAAAGAATGAGAACAAGGACAAGTCGTCATCGCAATCGAGTGGAGGAGGAGATAAGAGTGTCGCTACTACAGGTGCTATTGCTACTGCTGGTGCTGCTAGTGGAAGTGGGAACGGTTCTTCAGGAACGACGATACCTGTGATTCCTCCACCACCACCTATTATGACGACTACAAACGCAACTGGCAACAAAAACGCGCTTATTTCTTCTTCTATCTCTCCTACACCCACCACTACTCCTACCGCTCCTATTCCTGTTCCTGTCCCTGTTGCTGTTCCTAATATCGACAACACCACCACCGGACCTCCATATGCCAGACCTCAACAACAACCTACTCCTATTCCTGCTTTCCCCTATTCTTGTTCTCTACCCATAAGTCCAAATGCGACAACGACGACAACGACAACGACAACGACACCACCACCGGCTGTCCCAGTCGCGTTTTCGAACATAACGAAAGACGAAGCAGCGAGGTTGATGGGGTCTAAACCGGAAGAATGGACGCCGCTTGTTGGGGCGTTGGCTAGTTTGAAGGGAGCGGGGGATGTGGAGGGAGATGTTGATAACGAGGTGAGCTTTTGTTTTTTTTTTGTGTGTTCTGCCTTGGGTTTTACTTTCGGCGTTTTGTTCTGTTTTCTATTTCTTATCTTTGGTTGTGATATTGAAGCGGTTGACATTCTAAATAATTTTTTTTGGTCAAATCACAGACTTTGTCTGCTATGGCTAGCTCTCTCCCGACACCTATCAGTCTACCTCGAGCTGGACTAGGCATCGGTGCCGGAGGCTTTTCGGGTCTATCAACGATGACGACTCTGCCTCCTAGCATACAGATGACGCCTTATCCTAATCTTTCTTCTCCGCCGCCTCCCTCTTCAACAAAAACAACGGCAGCTGCGAGTGGGTCAGGTGCTACGAATGCGAATCCTAATGGAACTGGAACGATTAAATCGCCTACTTCGATGTCTCCACCTCCTACGATTACCGCTACTACCGCTGGAGGCTACCCTCTCGGAGGGAATGTGCCTGGTATAGGTCCTATGCCTTATGGTGCGACTGGAAGTTTGGGTCCGATGGGGAACTTGGGAAATTTGGCTTCTCGAGGTCTGGGAGGACTTGGTATAGCAGCATTGAATGGGATGGGGATGAGCCCAATGTATTCACCTTATCAGGCTCATCCTGGGATTGCTGGACTCGGACATATGCATCCGGGAGGGCATGGAGGAGGAGGAGGTGGTCCGCATGGACATAATCAGAGCCCGCCGAGCTCGATTAGCTATTATATGAACCCTGCGAAGAGGGGGTCGTCTGTTGGGTCTGTTGGGACTGGGGGTAAAGAGCCAGAGAAAGAGAAGGAGAAGGAGAAGGAGGGAACGAGTGGAAGTGGTGATAAGGAAGCCGAGAAGGCGAAAGAAAAGGGGAATGAAGATGGGAACGAAGGCGAAAAAGCAGAAGGTGCAGCGAAGACAGTGAAGGAATCGGGAATGGCGACGATGACGACGCCTGAAGGTGCGACTGCAGCTGCTTCTTCCACCTCTGTTACCGCAACTGCAGCCGAGGGAGGTACAAATGGAGAATTGAGAGCAGTGGCTCAAAAACAAGGACTCGAACCTGTTCCTATGGACGTAGATTCTGCTCCCCCTGTCAGTGAGCAGAACGCCGCCAGGAACTCAACTACGAATGTCGTGAACGGAGGTGTTTCTTCCACTACTCCGACTTCGGCACCAACGCCTACGACCACCGCTACAAACGGTGTCGCTGCGTCCAGCAGCGAAAGAGCGTCTCGGCTTACCACTATTACTATAGTTCCTACCCATCTATCGAAAACACCATCTGCAACCCCATCAGCTACTCCTGGGTCAAAATCCACAACACATACGGCTACATCCACATCTACCTCCGCTTCTTCCAAAAAGTCAAGCAATGGCACCTCAACGTCTGTTCCCTCATCGACCTCTAACGCTTCCCCTGAAACAATGGTCAAGGTAATCGACAGCCTATTCTCAGGTTTCGCGGAGACGCTCCGCAAATTCTCCTCTGAGATCTCCCAATCTCGTGATGAGACCGTCTCCTTGCTCACTTCCCAAATCAACTCTCTCAAATCTCAATTGACGCAGATAAAAACGGAGTTGAAGAATGACTTTCAAGCGGATATACGTACGGCAGTGAGACAAGAGTTGAATTGGGAGTTGAGGGCTGCGTTGAGGGCAGACACGAAGAGGGATGTGAGAGACGGGATCAGGACAGAGCTTGGGGAAAGGGATAGGGAAGTTATGGGCAAGGTGAAAGAGGTTTGGGAGGAGGTTGGGAGGTTGAGGAAAGAGGTAGGGTATTGGGCTACCAGGGGAAGGGATCTTGCTGGACAAGGGTATCAGCAACACCAACAACAGCAACAGCAACAGCCGCACGTTGTGTATGTCCATACACCCGTACCAGTTAGGACAAGGTACGCAACGACCGTCCCTGCTCCTGGGACGGCTAGATCGGCAGTGTCTTCGGGACATAGTCGGGTTCGGTCATTATCGATCGCGTCTATGTCGGGGAGGGTAGGACACCCTCTTTCTCACCTTTTGGGAGAACCGGATCCGTTTGTGTATGAAGAGGACGATATGGATGTGGACTACGATGAGCCGGAAGTGATAGGTATGGCGGAGTTGGAGAAGCTGAACGATGTTCATTCTTCTCAACACACTGTTGCTGCTTCAGTACCCTCTGCTTCTTCCTCGCATAGACCAGACGGCGAAGCAGAGCCTTCACCAACACCTCCTGCTACACCGCAGCCTGGGATGCCAGCTAAATCCCAGCGCAAGTTTTTTAAGATGAGGATGGGGGCTGCTAGTGCGAGTGGGAGTTTCTCAGATGCGGAAGGGACACCTGTGGGTAGCCCTGGTGCATAAAGGATTTTTTGGATATGTCCTGGTTACGCTTTCCTTTTTTTTTCCTGTATTCTACACTAGTTCTCTTAGTTTTTTTGTGCTAGGTTTTCGTTTCCATGTCGTGTCGTTCTCTTTTTTTGTCGCTGCTCGTCGTCTCCCTATTGCCTGTTTACTTATCATACTTCTCAAGCTCCTGTCCAAAAATTTTTATGCATATACGGTAAGTTACGTTACATACATTGGGAGCTTCTTTTTTGGCTTCCCTCTTCTTGTACACTACGTTTCATGTCTTCATGGCTGTAATGTTCTCTCTTGATCTCGTCTCGTTAGTCGTGTGTAGTGAGATGTGCGGACGGCATATATCCCTCCTGGTACAATATGTTAATCATTGTTCAAGTATATAAGCCCTTGATTTAGGCCAGTTAGTGGAACCAAAAAAAAACAAAGAAGACACGAGAATCGAATACTAGGAACCGTCAAGCTACCACTGTAGCAGGACCATATGTCTTATACTTAGGAAGTTATATCCAGTTTCTGTTTCTTCTCTAAACTCCTTGTCGACACATTTCTATTCTCACTTTACCCATCATTCCCTTTTGGTCAATTACTTGTTGGGTATTTCACAACCCCTTGAGCAAGCATTCGATCAATACGATGCGATAAGAATATTTTTGCTTGTTGAGGCTTTCTTCTTTATGATATCATTTGGTACAGAGGAGCAATCCCTGCTGAAGTACATACATTTTGTACTAAAAGTGGATGGCTCGAACAGTACGTTATCTTCACCAAAGTTAGAACCTATCCCGTTCTAGTGACCTGAACGTTCCTAGCCATATACCTCGTCGTCCCAGTGGGCCCCGGACTTCCCGAGCTTCCCTCCATTTGTAAATTAATAATCAACCAAAGCGCTTTACCAACGAACCCAGCGCCAAATTGGGTCGCCTTGAGAACGTTGTCCATGTAAAAATCGATTCTGACGTCGGCACCATTGGATTCGGCTGTAAGGACAGCTTTGAGAGAGTGGAAGGAAAGATCGGATGGCCAAGAGACAAGATCGGAGTGCACGACGGAGGAAGTGTTGAAGGTATTGTACCAGTTGTTGTTTGTGCCTTTCCATTCGCCGATGTCAGTTTCGGGAGGCCAGCCTACGACGGCCTGTGTAGAAAAAGAAGCGGAAAAACGTATAACGAAAATAGAAAAGACCATGAGATGGGTATGAGAATAAACGTAAAGTGACGAGACGTCGGAAGATGCGTTACATACAGTCAACCAAAACGCAGGCCAAGTTCCTTTTGCAGTAGGCGCACTGAACTCTCCTTGGACCGTCCACGATTGAGTTCTGGTGACAGTGATTTGGGATTTAGCGTGTATAGCACCGGAAGCATAATGAATCGCTGGATGAGGGTCTGCAGTGGATGTGGGAGGGCTCGCATTAGATGTAGGGGTAGCAATGAGGGTGAGAGTTCCTCCAGCTGGATTGATGTGAGAGTGGTCGGAACTGGATCCGACCATACGGCCGCCTATCGTACGTGAACAGGTTGAGAAAGAGGTTCAGAACGGGCCTAACGTGAAAAACAATGCAGTGATCGCTCTTGACTTACTTCCGTTGTGGTCAGAGCCCCATGGGTAGAGGTAGTTCCAAAACTGCTCAAAACGAGATACGGAGGAGAACGAGTCGGAAGGGATGATCGTTGTCTGAGCGTGGACACCTATTCCCCCTAGGCCGGAGAGGAAAGATGCTGCTATGAGAGATGTGAGCAACATGGTTGACTGAAAGACGGTCTGGACACTGAACAAATGTACCGCTACTTATATATGTGAACGACCAATTATCCGCGTTTTTTCCAATTGTTTCTTATTTCATTGATATCCACGAGTGTGCAATGAAGCCTCCGAGCCTCTGACGTACTTGTTTGAGACGGTGAACAGAAAGGAGAGATCACTAGGATGATAGTCCATGAGGTGTGTATAAGCTTTCGCCTATAAATGGCGAAAAAGTTGGTGTATATACAAGTTGCGGAGGTGGGATTGAATTAGAGAGAAGCTGGGAGGTTCAATATCGGTTGATTATACAGACCACGAGGTATCCTCTCCAAGTGGGAGAGTTTTGTGGAAAGTTACGGAGGATATTTCTGACTGTCCTGCTGCGTCAACCTTTTTAGAAGAGAAAACAAGAAGAACCGCGTTGTTTGAGTCTTTGAGAGAATAGACTTGGCTTGAGTCAGAAAGCCGTGCGGACCTAAAGTCGATTACGGGAACTCCCGATGCACTTACCAGCCCGGCCCATACTAGGCCCATACATGATTAGTGACTAGGTGTCGTGACTCTGCAGTGAAAAAGTTTATATCACGACGATCGTTGAACTCCAGCAGGGCAATAAACTGTTAGAAATAACAACCACGATGATTCCCGCTACTTTAAGTAGTGGGTCTTGTCGTGCAGTTACCCCAGATTTTTTGGCTGGTAAATGCATTTTGTGGTCCCTTCGGACCGTGTCGGACCGTCAACCTTGTCACACGCCCTTCGGCTTTACTGGGTCCCTCATCCTGAAACAGCCGACGTAAATCTCCAGTTCCCCACCACCGTCATTTTCTTCCCCCATCATGTCCCTCCTCAGCATTCGTGATTAAACATTCACAAACCATCCAGAGGATAGGTCTCGATGATATACGCATTTCATCAAATTTAAAAGAAAGTTATTTGCCGAACTAATTGAATAAAATGAGGTTCACAGACACATAGCAAGAATACGAACGAAGTGTAAGGTATAAGAGCGAAGGCTAATTTCGATGGATACCATAAAGTAGATCTCTTGATGGATTGGATTAACGGCAGGAGATGCGTAATAATAGCAGTTTATTGGAATCCTTTAATGTACGTATCTACGTCAAAGACACATTTGTCTATAGGAATAACTTGCTGGTGACGTGGTTGTCAACAATAACACCGGTTTTCCAACGCAGTTTCCAAGGTCAAACACCACCGAATCTTGTTCTTGAACATCAATGAATGGACAAGCGTCCTTGTGGCTTAGGTATCATTTATCACTCGCAGATTACAATTTCCTGGAGGTCTTGATTTTGTGCGTTGGGTTGTAAATTACATTGTTTTACAGTAGCAATACGTCGCGGCCAGTAAGTTTTATGAGTTTTATCTTAGCTTTTCGTCGAGTCTAATTTCAACGTTGAGCGGTACTTTGTGGGGACGTCAAGGTAGCGGGCAGTGCCTTACCAGCAGACCCTACATCGGTTATTCAAACATCCAACGTTGCAACTTCAATTGACCCTGCAGACTTAAGATGAAGTGAAGTGGGCCACTGCAAGTGCCAAGTACGAAGCCTGGAATGGCAAGGGGTAGGCGGCCCGAGAATCCGTTACACCCGGTCGGTCGGTCGATGGGGATCCAAAGAAATTGCTAGGGTCATTTTCCCGTGGTTTTCTGGTTTTTTTTTGTTGAGATACGAAAACGGTATATTTGCTTAAAATGTACCTAACCCTAGGCATTTCCAGATACATTTTGAGCACATTGAAAGGTAAAGATTCAAATTTGGAATACTTTTAATACATGGCACCGTCACAATACTTGCCATATATACGAACTTACCAACTCAAAAGAACCAACCAATGCCAGTGAGAGGAAAGGTGAGTAGTATTACATTTATATAGAATTTATTTTATACCACTTAGGGCCCAACAACAATTGATGAGTTTCCACAGACAGAAAGTGCTCAAAGGAGACGAAGAATACTTCAAGGCATCCATACATTGAAGTTTGGCTCAGAAACTACGAGTAGAAAAGTGCCAATGACAGTCCGTCTTGATATACGCAAAACTGCTCCCTCCGAGGGAGTCTGGCGGAGTTTGAAAATTAAATTGCTCGGGAGTTGCAGACTGGCCATTACGATGGACTCGGAGTCAGATAGACACACTCTCAGCAACCTAACACTGAGTGGTGCAGATACGAGCAGCCCTCTCAACAGCGAAACTGAAAGTCTTGGCTCTTTGGCTCGAGGCTAGAGCCGACCTAATTTAGCAACTCATTTAGCTTAATGGCGAAATAGCACTCTTTTTGAGATAGCCACCGGTTACGAGGCCGACTTTAGGACTCCTTACTAAACTGCAATCCTCGACAAATTTCCACGCAGAGACTCATTTGGCAGTCTTATTTATCATTATCGATTCATTCATTCAATTGATTATTGATCTCATAACATGGTTGGGGCTGTGGGGTCGTCATCCTGTCTCTCTCAGCACACCGTTCAGTTCGGCCTTGTACCTGCCATGCGCAGCGATGACCTACCTCCTTTTGATTCGTGACACTAAGGTTGCCTCAACTCTGGCCTCGTAAATGTCGTGTGCGTAAGTGTTGAACGTTGATGCATTGATGGTGAGTGTGACCAATAAGTTACAACACTAAACTCAGACTGAAAGACATTCGCAGTATTTAACCAGGATATGCATTGAGTATTTTGGTGCTACACCATAACTAATTTTTGCTTTGCAATAGTACATGATGCATGAGCGCTTGAATCTTGATGTACTTGGTTTTGCATCATGCTTCGTGGTTATTTGCGCCCCGTTAACATTGAAGGCAGTGAGCATCAAAAGATAATCAGGAAGGATCCGAGATTGTCTATGACTCAGAATCCAAAATTGTCCATGATCTCTATTGAGCAATTATATGCTGTACGTCATGCCGTCCTTTGATGCTCGAGCTGCTTAAGTACCACTCTACAGCCTTCTTATCTGTACTGGACTTCCACCCCTCCTTGCATTCGAAGACAGCAGGCTATAGGATGGCAACATTTTTCCCTCAAGCATCTCAGTTCTCAATTCAAGGCCAGACTATTAACTTTGTTGCTGGAGACCAACATACGCGCGTTCATCAGTTGCACACTGGGGGCTCGGATTCCGTTGTTTCCCCTGGTGTCCTTGGAACACAATCAATTTTTGATGATGTACGTCCATTGTCTGCATGGTCATTCAACTATGAAATTTACTGGTGAATCTGATGTTCAAGTACCGAAAAATTCTACGAGGCGATCTTCATCTTTTAGAGGAGATTTCCAAAGAAGTCATCGATGGGAATGGCAGTTATTATTATCAACGAGCACATCGCCTTCGAACACAGAAAGGTCTGAGGTTTATCAGATCTGCATATCGTGTTCAGGTGATTGGTCAGAATCTGCCACGCAGTGTTGCTGTTGTATATGGAGGCGAGGATGCTCAGGCTGTAGGTGGTGATCCTTTTGAAGTTAAACCTCAAGAACCCTTGCTGAGTTTTGACAATTAAAGGCCTGGGAGAGAGATTTCTTGCTCTGCTCCACAAATCAGTAAGCATCTCATGTCTTGACCAAATCTATACTGCACTAATTATCTAAATATAGTCACCCCAATGTTGCGCATCTTGTCGGATTAACTCAGAGTGCATTCTCACCTGGTCTTGTGTTTTATAATGGTCAGTCAAATAACGTCTAAAGCAATTTTGAGCTCATTTATCAGATAGATCTCATCCCTGTGAGACAGCTCTGGGAAAATGGGACAGCAATCATTCGGTGTTACATTGCACACCGCATTGTGAGTTTTTGATAGATATTGTACCACTACTAAAGCTTATATCTACACCAGAGGAAAGATATCCACCCTCTTAGATCTTATGAAAATTTCTCATCATTGGTTGAATCCATCTATGTAAGTCTTCCATCTAAAAAGTTGATATAACACCTGAGTTCTGTATTATATATTAGGATACATGGAGTGTAACCTTCCTTCAGCCCGATACAGGACTATTTTGTGTCTCACCAATTCACTCTTTTCAAGGTAATGAATATGGACCAATTTTTGGCCGGAGAGATCCAAAAGAGCCTGCTCTCAGTCCTTTGCCTGTAGCTTCATACTATGATGATATCTATATTTTGTCCCATTATGTAAAATGGGCAAGAGGGGACATATCTTCAGAGCTGGCCTTCCAAAAAGATATATCATTCGGGAGTTTCTTATATTCTTTCTTCGATCACAATCCCAAGCAACCAGTTTCACTAGCTGCTATAACAAGCACTGCCCCATCTACAACTCCAACCGCTATTGGAAAATTCAAAAACTTACAATACAGGGTAGTTGATGAGGAGCTGTTACATCCTTTCTCCATACAGGATATGTTCAAGACTACAGACAAGGAGATGGAAGTTATAATTCAGATAGAAAAGTGGCAAGTGGGAGGAGAATCTGTAGGGCAAAGAATTGAACCATCGAATGAGATAGATTTAAAAGGATGGATTAGGTGAATCTTATGTCTTAATTGTTGTTATAAGATCTGATCATGTCTAATAGAGTTCCTTATGACCAGTTATGGTCATATTCTTCTGGAAAATGCCCCCATTTCGATTCCAGATGGCTAAGGCACTGTTCTAGAGTTGTTTGTATTGATTGGAATGTTCGGGATTGGCTTTCTGCTAGTTGGTTGTCACAGACACAATATTTCTGTGACACAGTAAATGGCCTATATAAGGACATCCTAGAAAGTGCTGGTAAGCTTCAAGTTATATGGTTTGGATGCCTTGAAGCTAACCTTTTTACATTGACCATTGTTGATCTATCTAATCCTTCAGCACTGTTATCTCAAGTTCAGTTTATCCTCCTGCCAAGCTATAAAAGTCATCACTCCTTTTTACACCCTAATTATGACAAAATCTTCTTGTTCATTGCCCCAATAACTGCCAGCCATCCTTCTGGAACATCTGGGATAGATGTATGTTGGGGGAATGGTGACAATGATCTCTTCTACTGGTCATTTAGTCCAGATGGCTCTTGTCCATTGTCAAAAAGGGTCATTGAAGCTCTTGGACTCCCAGAATTGATTCCCAGAGCTTGGCTACAGCTAGAAAAGTTTGCAGGTTATCAATATGAAGCTACAAAACAGTTTCAACTATTCAGAGGATACAATCCTTCTACCCAAGAATTTGCTCAGAGGCATAGGTTACCCGTGATTGATATAATTTGGCCAGATGATAAGACTGGACCAGGTATGTGTTTACTATGACCCAACTCCACTGCAGGGTTTCGGATAAAACCATTTTCTAATCAACTGGCACATTGGGTGTTATGGTAAAGACGGAGATATGTGGTATGATTGCCGAGAAACTCAAGACAAGAATAGCAATCATTTGAATAAGACCACACTTCCAGGTATGGTTTCCAAATTCAAAATTGTTTGAAAGTATCACCAATTTTTCTTGATATGGTTGCAAACATAACTATCAGGTCAGTCCTATCAGCTCCCAACTTCAAGAAAAATTGTCCAGCAATTATTGGATAATATGTGTCCTGAATGTCGTTCCTGGCCAAAATTCTCTGTAAAACCATGGTTGCATGGGTTCCTCCCAGATTATGAACTCAACAGATGGCAGGGTGAACTCTTGCCAAGATATTCATTCAAGGACCGTCATTCTTTTTGTTGGTCTCATTGTCCTGATGGTGATGGAGTCAAGCCAGGTGGAAGTAGATCCATCAGACGTCGAAGAAATTCATTTTGATTAAAATGACCAAATTTCTGTTACCATTTAATGTATATATACCATTATAAACATGCTGCTCAGCTTCAGACCAGATCTAATCATCATCTAAGAAGGGATAACCACAACAGATAGCGGTGGTAAGTACAGCAAATAAAGATCTTTAGTATGATACTAATATGAAATGCATATATACAGCAAGATAGCCTAGGTGAAGTACAAGAAATAACATGGTCCATAAAGTGTAGTCAATCATGATTCTACATATCTGACTTCACGCGGAGTGGACCGGAAAGAGAAAGCAAAAGGCATGGCGTTTCGCCGTAACTAGTTTGCTTTGCAATACGCATGATGCATGAGCGCTTGAGTGTTGATATACCGCAATTTTTGTGCCCCGTTGAAGGCAGTGAGCATCAAAAGATGATCAAGCAGAATCTAAAATGATCATAATTCTATCGAGCATGAAAATCATTGTGCCGTCCTTCGACGCTCGAGCTGCTTAAGTACCATCTATGCTCGACTTCTACCCCTCTCCTTGCACTCGAAGACAGCAGGCTAGTATAAAATGGTGACATTTCTCCCTCAAGCATCTCAATCTTTGATTCATGGCCAGACTATCAACTTTGTTGCCGGAGACCAAAATACGCACGTGCGGAGACTCAGGCTCTATTGTCTCTCCTGGTGTCCTTGGGACACAGTCAATTTTTAATGATGTACGTCCAATGTCTGAATTGTTATTAATTTACTGATAGATTCGATGTTCAAGTACCGAAAAATTCTGCGAGGCGATCTTTGTCTTTTAGAAGAGATTTCCAAAGAAGAGATTGGTGAGAATAGACCGTATCTGCAACGGGAAAAATGAAAGCTCCAACAATATAAAACCGATTCAGTAAAGCTTAAAAAACGGTCAAACTTCCCGTTGCAGATACGATCTAATGACAGGTATTATTATCAACGAGCACATCATCTTCGAGCCCAGAAATGTCTAGGCATCGTAACTTACATTGATACTAGACTACATACACACAAGTATATGACTCGGGAAGTACAGCAACCTGTGCCTCAGCCTGTTTTCCTCTACCATGACATTTCTACTGGTGAAATCATACTCTCCAAATTCTTTCCTTACAAAAAGACCGAGGCCATGTTTCATACTCTTTTCCGCCGCAAGCTTACTTGCATTTCCTCAGCCTATACTGGAAGGAAGTCATTTGTATATCTCAATTTTTTGGGTTGTAATCAAATCCATACTTCCTGTCCTAGTCATTTCAATGCAGTGTTACGAGGCCCTTTTAAGGCCGAGTTAATTTACAACGACGTCTCAAGTCTTCCTACGGGCACAGATTCGTGGGACAGTACATAGCGCCCAGTCTCTTTGGCCGTCAAGGGCTAGACCGTTGTGATATTAGCGCCGCTGACTAATCACGACAAATCATCATCATTACAACTGAGAGCTGGCGTGTAATTATGATTACACAATGCCCCTAAGTATTTTGGCTGTGGATGTCAGCGTTCAACTATTCTATTTCTTCTCAGTCTAAAAGTTGGATTGCTTGTCTGGGCCGTGTCCAACATCTGTGGGGTAGGCCCGATCGTTCAAAGAACCGGGAAGACCTGTTCATAGAAGCATCGGATGTTCAGTATTACCTTTATCTATCCTGGGTGCTTGGGGTGGTGGAACACTCGGTCAGAGTGATTGGACGAGAGATATGCTAACTGGCCTTGTTAGTATCTTCTCACCCATATTGGGTGGCCGACTCTTCTGATCTAACTCCCTTTGACATTCAGACGCCTTAACCTTATCCCAAAACCAACCGCTGCTCTGTGACAATCATCATCTCAGAGTGATATCAACTGCTGGAATAGCAGTTGATCACTGATCTATCATTCTCAGGGACTGTCAGCCACATCTCCATTATAGATATATTCTTATATATTTCACTTTATTTTTTTGTTGTAAATTTGTGGTCTTCACATTATTCAATATTGTCTCCTACTTGTAGTACATATATTTAATTTTTGTTTTTTCATTGAAGAAAATATTCTGTCCCAAACCATTTTTTGTTGAGTATATGCTTAAACCAGAATCGGAAGCTTTTTGATCTTAAGATGAATGCTAAAAATAAATAAAATAAGTAAGTAAGTGACAAAGCTCACGTGTGACCTCAGAGGCGCTCGGACAGTGCAAGAAATGTCTAAGGTGTAGAAGTGGATGTCATCATGTATAAATACATTAACTGAACTTAGGCTGATTCCCATGTGTATTCTTCATATTCTTACCTGAGTGACTAAGAATATGAGTATTCAATTGTTGACCTCACAGCCTACAGCCTTGCACTTGCCCCATGAAGCAATAGTTCACTTCTTTTGATAAACTTAAATGTTCTGACTCACATATCTCATAGAACAGAGTCATGAAAGTAGCTGTAAAATGGATTGTGTATAAATTCAAAATATATTAATTAGTAAAGGTACATGTAAAGAGCCAAATCTGAAGGTTTGACACTCATGATGCAGAAACAGTCCAGGAACCGAAACTTTTAAAGTTTCTATACAAAATGTCACAGCAAATTTTGTGAGAAAATCTGGTTGAAGTGACAAGAATATTCAAAGTTTCACTTCCAGGTTTGGGTCTGCATCTAAGAATCAAACATGTGAGTATTTACATATCAAAAAATGCAAGAAGACAACTGAAGAGATGGAAAAGCATATTGAACTTACTTTTGAAAGGTTCATTATTTCTATACTTTATATTTAAGCACAATTTATCATAGTAGGTCATTAGACCGCATTTGCAAAGAGAAATTTGGCCATTTTTTAAGCTTTACTGAATGGGTTTTGTATGGTTGGAGCTTTCAGAAATCTCTTTGCGAATGCGGTCTATTGGATGAAGCGAGAAAATAAATCAACTAAGTATTGTAAAAAAAAAAAGAAAATAGACCATATCTGCAACGCGAATTTTTCTAAGCTCCGAAATGTCAAAAAACAATGGAGCTACAGATAAACGGAAATGGGCTCACGAAAAGTTACCATGGCGTTCGGTCAACCGCCCAGCCCCGCTTAAAGTTTTCCGTGTGGGGCCTAGATAAATCTATATTGTTTCTCAATGAAAAACAATGACCAAAAATCCATGTTGCAGATATGGTCTAATAAGAGACCATTTTAAGGTTTTTTAAAATACTCAAATTTTTCTTGCAAAAACTGTTCAAAGTTATGATTGCTACAGTCTATCTAAGACTCCATCAAAATGGATCATTTGTCTAAATTTCGAATTCAAAAATTGTAGTGACTATCATTTACCTACGCTTCTAGATTCACCATGATAAAATGAAACATGAAATAAGGAGGGCCTCGTACCTTGCCATGCAAAGCAATGGCACCTTTCCCCAGTATATATACGTTGAAAAACTATATTTCTCTGCGCACTTTGCAGCCAACCACATGTACACACTGACTAGTCACTAAGCCGCATGCGGCATATGGTTGGCGTTGCGCAACCCCTCTAATAGTGAAAATTAACATTACATATAATATCAAAATACGAATAAAGAAAAATCCAAGGAGCGGGAGAGGAACTAGAAAACCAAAAAAATATATGAGGGAGACAAAAAGGATACGGTATAGCAAATCGATCTAACCCCTCACAACTTCCAACCCCCAGTCAACCCCATCACATTCTCTGGATCCACAGCAGCCCTAATCTCCCTCAACCTCGGCAAACTCTCTCCATACATCAACTCAAGCGGTGTCCCCTCCAACGCATAATTCGGATACCTCAAATCATCGGCCTTACTCTCCCCTTCCTCAATCGCCTTATCCTGAAGAGCCTTGGAAAGATTTTTCAACGCCCCCTGGAAGTACTCAAAATCATTTGTATCGTTGAACAAGATCCATGGATTACACGGTGTCACTGGACGATCAGGAGAATGAGGGTAGGCGGAAGGAACTGAATGTTGGAATGCGCCTTGGAAAGGCTCGAGAGTGACGAGAACAGTGCTGACGGAGCGGTTATCGGAGATGGCTTGGGTGTACGTGAGGTTGGTTTGAGTTTTAAATGCAGAGATGAGTGGTTCGATGTAGTGGATGATGGGAACGACGTCGTAGAAGCCTCCGGGGATGCTGGAAATCATTGAACCATGATATCATTTAAGGTTAGAGCATAGATGTAGTATGATATATGACATGGGATCACACTCACCTATCGCCAAGGACATTGAGCAGACTTAAGAACTCAGTGAAAGAACCTCCTTCGACGAGGTTGCTAGAGTTGTTGGGAATCTGGAGGAAGGGCTGGAAGGCATCGGGAACAGTAGGTCCGTCGTGGAATAAGATGACTTGCCAGAGGGGCTGTGATAAAAATTGGGGAATAGGTAAATTACCAGCACTAACTTTCTCCGAGACTCTCTCACCTGTCCTCCAGTTATGGTGAATGCAGCGTTGAGCTGAGACTTTTTGTCTTCATTATTGAGACTAAAATCGGCTATGGCCTTGGCGACAGGATCTTCTCCAGCCGAGTCATCGACATTGTAAACCAAGATACCTCCCTGCTAAAAATCAGTACCGATAACCGGGCCTAAACCTTCAGTAACACGCACCCAAATACTAGACAGCGGAACCGCTTTCACAGTGAAGGAAGTCACGACACCAAAGTTGTTTAATCCACCTCTCAATCCAAACATTAGATCCGGTTGAGCGGCTTCGGTGACCGTGACAAACGTTCCATTGGGAAGAACGACATCAAGCGAGACGATGTTATCACTTCCAAGTCCGTATTGATCAGTGATCCAGCTGTAGCCGCCCCCCAAGACAAGACCAACGCCTAAAACATAAAGAGAGGAGGCAGGGAGAAAGATCAGTCAACAATGGTTAGTGTCGCGTGTGCCTAGACGACGGACCAACACCAGGAACACGACCCCCAACAACCGAGACATTGAACTGTTCCAGATACTCGTATATCTCATCCCACGAAAGTCCAGGACCAAACGTCGCAGTAGAGGCTTCAGGATCGTAAGAGACGTTGGTGAAGCTTGACAAGGCGATTTGTACCCCAACAGTCGAGCTGTGCCCTACGTTGTTTGCGTGACCGCTAGCCTTGACCTATAATGGAGGTAATTTAGCAGTACTCTGGTAAGGGTGAACGAGTACGAGCACTTACCGCGAAAGGCGCTCGGATGTCTTCCCTGCCAACGATCTCAAGCTGTTAAGGGTGTATCGGTAAGCTTTTCCATTCGGTATTCGAGGAACTCACAATCGTGCTAACTTCATCGGCAGACGTGGGTGCAACACTACACGTCGAGTTTTGGGAACTAGTGGGTTCAAAGTGAGCGATTGCCTCTGCGTAAGCGGCCGATCCTGCAAGAGAGTGACCGTGAGATAGGGATGCGCTCTAAGTAGCCGGCGGCTGGCGCGTAGCGCCGTAGACTTTCCACAAGTTGAGGCACTGACCTGGGAAAGAGACCTTATCACCAAGCTTACTCTGGATTAGAGAACAAGCTGTATCAGCTGATCCTTGACACCGTGCTGCGGCAATGACGGACAGCACAAGCAATATGGCAATCTTCATCAGAGTAAAAAGAAAAGGATCAAAAGAAGATTGGGAACCGTAAGCCGGATTGAGTGGTGTTTTGGTCAGTCCTTCCTTATTTATAGCGTTATTTGCATGGATGCGGATTTTAGATGGGTTTCGCGGGTTGCTGACAGGTACGAGTCCACGCCGCGCACGATTCATATGGAATTTTAACGTGCTAACTTCGCCATATCTATCGTCTGTACATGTAATGAAAATTCCGTCTTGTTTCAGAATATCATACTACTTAGGAGCACTCACGGGTATAAAGTAGTGTTTGAATTCTCCGGTTGAACGTTTGGTTCGACCGAACACAAAATTTAGTCCAAAGTTCACCGTCATCCGATCGTTGCTCCAGACTGACGATACACATTGAGTATATGCCCGGCTCATACTTTTTTGAATCACGTCGGGCAGTGCGTTAGACAGTCGCAATTTTTGACGTTTCCTTAGCCTTTTGTATGTATCTATAATAGACAGCTTATCGTACTAGTGCCTTTCACGTTTGTACGTGATCGTGAAGTGGATTTATGTCCTGCCAGATACAAGACTTTTTCTGCTCTTCAAATCCTCAAGGCAGAGCATATCGCAATGGTCATATATCTGTTGGCCATCAGAGCAGAGAATTCTACAGACTTTTTGTAGGTTTTGGACGAGTATTACTTTGAAGAATCTGCTACTGAAAGTGACAACGACACAGAACTACTTTGTACTTGAATTGATACTTTACCGTCGCACTACATCACATGTACAGTACATGTGAATTTAAAATGAATTATGAATTTTTTTGGGCCACGTAAACCGGACTTTTCGAACACCAGGTAGGAATATGGCCCCTATGGATAGGCTTCAAAGTACCTGCGGGATCTCCTCAGTCACGGAGGCAACAATATCATCGCATCCCCATAAAGAATAATTAATGATATGACACAAGAGCCACTGATGTCTATCCTCATCCTCATACTCAAAGAATACACAAAGGTATTGGCCGCTTACCGATGGATGGTGACGCAAACATGCACGGAGCCTCGGAACCGCCGACCGGCTCTCTTTTGCAAGTCGTGCATCGCACAGGTACATTGCTAGTACCTGAAGGAATAGGGCCGTCGCTGCGCGGCAAGTACGAGGTCGGATCCTTTGTCAACTCCTTGTAGAATATACCGTTGTCCATAACCTACTTTCCATTGGTCAATTAGATCTGAGTCTGATATGGGATAGCTCCCGTTCCCTCCTTGTGTGACAAATTGATCCAAATGATGATCAGAGTCTTTTTCACGGTCAACTCGGGACTATTATTAAGTATTAAATACTGTGATGATCTTGCTTGATTATAGTTGGAATCTTCTTGTCTCCCCCTCACTACCATGAGCACATCTACTCTTCCTATTAACCTAACAGACAGCTATGGTTGCTTGTTGACGGGTGTATTCTTAAGCTGTATTCTCTATGGCGTGTCCTGCTTGCAAATGTAAATCTTGTGTTGAATTCTGCCCAAGTACGATATTGTTGACATCTACAGGACAGATTTATTTATCTATCTCGGTACGCGCGATAGGTGTTTTTTACTCACAGTTTTTAACTGTCTTCCTAGATACTGGAATACAAACCCTTGGAAAGAAAAAGGCCTTGCAAGTCACCTTCCACTGCAGATATCGTTACAAATAATTGACAACTATCTCTAAACTAGGTTCTTTTTGTTGGGTGGGTGATTTCTCTGTCTTCCTCAGTCTAATGTTTTAAATGCTTGACAGGCTGGTAGATACTGCCAACCAATGCTTGATAATTCAGAGTGGTATGTAGACCTAAAGTCAGCCATTCCTATAACTCATGTAGCTGCTTAGTATTCCCTGCATTAATTGAGCATTATGGCGATCTTGCAGAAGTAAATGCTATACATCCGTAAGTTGTCTGATCCCAAGACATTTATAATTTCTAATCAGAGCACTGTATAGGGCTATGACTGTAAGAATCATTTTATTTTCTAGTATTCTAACCTTATTGTGATTATCATGGTTTCTACAAGCATCATGCCTGGGTCTCTGTAGGTGTTTAGAATGCCCATTACATTGTCTGTTCTGATAAACAAAATAGCAAATAGCAGCATTCTGTGTTCAGTGCTTCTTTATATACCGACTCTGGCTATGTATGTTTTCCTAACATCACATACAATGTCTCAGCACTTATTTGATTATGTTACAGTTAGCAGGAGAAACTGGTTTTTTGCAATTCCAATGGTAACATATCTTCTAGTAATTGGTCAAAGTTGCTTACACACTCTTTTAGTTCATCATGTCCCTTTACCAGCTCAGTAAGTCTATTTTTCTCCAACTTACGCATGTCATTACTAACTGATTTTTTCATTAAATAGTTGTGATCATTCGTGAGTAATCCAATCCAATCTGCTGCCTACAAACTCATTGTCAATAATTTTCTAGCATACAATATCATCCTGTCAGTGTATCTGATCTAATAGTAAAACTAATTGAATGTTGACCTCTGCGGCATAGTGTTTCTCAAGGAACCTCAAATCACCAAATTGGAGCGCAATGGGCAACTGTACGTCTCCTAGTTTACTTTTCTTTGGCATGTGATAATTATTGCTACTCAGTCCACTGTTATATCACTTCGTGCTGTTAGTGCAGGAGAAGATGTCATCTTGGCTGCTGGTATGGTCCTTATGGTATTGAGAAATGGCTCGAGCGAGTACAAACGGTATTCTTTTATCCAATCTCAAGTTGCCGGAGATTCTAATTGAAGTGATTTAGGACCCGAAAAATGATATCTCGAATCATCTTTCTCACAGCTAATACTGGATTTTGGACTGCTGCTGTCGCACTTACAGAGGTTGCCCTAGTAAGTGACATTTTAGGATTTGATTTACATTCACTGATTTCAATAGATTGGTGCATACCCTGGGGGACTCCAATTTACGGTCATGGAGATGCCTCTTTGCAACATATACGTCAATGCATTTCTTGCCAATCTTAATGCACGTAGATATGTGCGAGGTGAAGATTATACTGAATGGCAATCTTCACCTTCCCACATGACTGGACCTCGCCCTGTCGGCACCCATAACAGCTCTGAAAACAGAAGGCTGAGTGGTGAAATTTTCGAATCCACTGCAGCGGTAAGTGTATATGATGAAGCATGGTTCATAAATCTCTGAATCTGCTTCAATAGCATCCTATGATCAAAATTGGAATCGTGAAGACCATTAGTACTGATGACCCTCATTTGACGAGCAAGTATCCCAAGGTCTGAAATTTTGTTCCAAGTCATTATTTCAAGCCAATCAAATTAAATTCCTGTATAGCATGACTCTTTTGAAGGAGATGACGAAGGAGTATAAAGAGCTTCGACTCCTTATTGGGCCAAGAGCATTGCTCCACTTTCAATATATACACTACCCCAGGGGCTTTCTGGTGCAAAAAAGTTAAAAAGGCATCAGGAAAACTCAAAATATGAAATTTGGCATATTTGACAATGTTGAAATCAGCCAAATACTTTCGGTCATAGTCTGCTAGTTCGCTTAATTTTCAACATATCGCAAAGAGAATTCTGAAAGCTCCAAAAATACAGAACCCATTCAGTAAAGCTTAAAAAATGGCCAAATTTCTCTACGAATGCGGCCTAATTAACGAGGACCACAATTACCAATAGTCCAATTACTCTATGCCGTGTATATATTTTCAACCTTTGAGTTGGTACTTTCAGGGGCATAGGTCCATCTTCTATACACATGCCTGTATCTACAATTGTACTTGTTGTATCATTGCCAAGAACTGACCCAGACGGCACAGAAACATTCAGGTGTTAGATTCTACAAAGTGTCCCAACAGCCATTGTAGTTTCCAGTTCAAATGAATTCCCCTACTCTTATTGATCTTTACATAGTTATTTAACCGTGCCATTGAGAACAACAGTGGAAATGAAGATTCGGGTGCGTGCAGGTTTCTCTAGAAAAAATATAAACCTTGGCGGTGCCACGCTTTGCCGTGAGCGGAGATTTAACTTCATCTCCGCATCTTACTCTATAGCCTCTTCTCTTCTGGACCACTACATTCTCTCTGTACTCGTAGCCTCTATCAAGACATACCCTCAAACATCCTTTGTCATATACTGGGGATGACACTCTCCTGACTTGTATCTGCTGCTGTCATCATTTGCCTCAAGTTTCAACGGCAACAACACTCCTATCAGCCCCTCGCAAACAATTATACCCACATTTTCACCCTGCAAACTCAAACTCTCTACCTCAGCAATGTCCGCAATGCTCTGTGGAAGTTCTTGTGTCAGGCTGAGACTTGTTGACTTTGATACAAGTGGGGTGACTGACATCTTTATGAAGGAATATGGCTGTTGCTTCGCACGGCAGGTACGAGGCCATGTAAGCTCAGAATAAGATAAGATAAGTGATATGCCATGGATATAACTTGTTGTTAATTTGCATTGCCACCCTGCGACTTGCCATACATAAGTAAGAACAAGTCCTCCTGAAATCAGCCTTGTAACACTTAGTGCCAGTACTGTGACATGCTAGTTCCAGGTGCAATACTTTTCTGATACTATTTTTTGTTTTTGTTTCTTACTATTTACAGTTGTTTGCATAAGTCGTGAGAATCCGCACATTGCAAAAAAATGTAACACAACATATGGTTAAGCAATAAATCCTCGATAGCTCAACAACCACAGGGGTTTAAAATTATGGGCAAATATCAATCTGTGCAGAAAACCCCCTGCACATACCTATAAACCCAGATTTTGAATAATTTGGGATTTTGCCAAATTGCTATTTTTTCTAACAAAAAATGATAATTTGTGCATATGACAACAAAAAACCCAAATTATTAAAAATCTGAGTTTATAGGCATGTGTGGGGGGTTTTCTGCATAGATCAGTTTTTGCCCGTAATTTTACATTCCTGTGGTTGTTGAGTTATTAAAGATTTATTGCTTATGCGTATGTTGTGTTACTTTTTTTTTCCGACGCGCGGATTCTCACGACTTATGCAAACAACTGTAAATGAATCATTTTCACTATATTGGAACTCTCAGAATAACAAGGGTGCTTATTTATACCAATAGTATTCACAGGTCACAAATCACCTGGATGAAATGAGTCCCCCAAGTACTCACAAGTTTCCTCTCAGGTACCTAGCTTCATATCTCTGGGTTGTCCTTTATACTGTGCCCTTTCTAGCAAAGTCTCTTAACTTCAGTTTGTTACTGATTGAGACTCATTTTCAGCCTACAGTTGTTTGCATAAGTCGTGAGAATCTGCATGTCGCAAAAAAATGTAACACAACATATTGTTTAGCAATAAATCCTTCATAGCTCAACAACCACAGGAATTCAAAATTATGGGCAAATATCAATCTGTGCAGAAAAACCCCCCGCACATACCTATAAACCCAAATTTTGAATAATTTGGGATTCTGCCAAATTGCTATTTTTTCTAACAAAAAATGATAATTTGTGCATATGACAACAAAAAACCCAAATTATCGAAAATCTGAGTTTATAGGCATGTGCAGGGGGTTTTTCTGCATAGATTGTCATTTGCCCATACTTTTACATCCCTGTGGTTGTTGAGTTATTGAGGATTTATTGCTTTCTGTATGCGACGCGCGGATTCTCATGACTTATGCAAACAACTGTAAGATCAAAGGCCATCGCTTCGTGTGGCAGGTACGAGGCCTAATTAGTCAATTAATGCATGACCGGTATTGAGTTTTGTGCCGGACCGGATGCTCAAAAGGGATAGCATCTAGTATGGCACAGCCACTGTCCCCGAGCCCAGGATAAGTAAGGACGAGTCTCAAAGGGCCTCGTAATGAGAGCTATGACAAGATTACATGTCATTATTATTTATTGAAGAGCCTTGATGATGCTCCTTGATACATAGGAAGATAACTAGTAAGCTCTCAAATATTAGATTTGTTGTCGAAATTATTACTAATTTCAGTTACTTATCACCATTTCTCCCGGGACCATCTTCCTGATTGCCTCACACTTCACGGAAGGTGACTTTATAGGAAAACACCAGCCTAAATATGCGTCTATTTGCACAAAAAATTAACCCCCTTTTCATTTGCATAAACGGCCTCATACATGCCGCATGAAAGCGATGACCCTCTTCCTTTCTTTCTTCTATACATTGACACCGGACTACATACACACAACAATCTGTGTATCGTGAGTATGGTTATACGAGACTATAATTATTATCAGGCACATAGCGAAAGAATTGAGTCCTCCAAAATCGGACTCATAACATATGGATTTGAATGAAGCGACCGATGTATGACCTATCTATTCCTCGGGAAAACGACTTCAGGCCGTAGTGGTTACCGCCCCCAAGTTTCGTGGTATAAACTGACATTTGAATGGTAATGGATGGCTAACAGTTTCGGATCTCTTCCAGTCACCAATTGCATAAGAACAAGACTGTCTAACGCACCTGCTTATACCCTCTGCAAACTGGACGTGTGGTTCGATTTCGTTTCCTTCATCGTCAATTGCCTTTGTGATATTGAACGTGGTGAGCAGATAACACATGGTGATGTATATCGTATTGAGTGCCAGGTATCTTCCAGGACAGATTCTTTTGAGAAGAGAGGTGACGCTAAGCACGAGTAGGATCAGAAACAAAGACCGCACCTTCTACCGAACCCGAAGGCAAAGAGGTCTGGATTGGGAGGAACCTTGCCGTCCTCCCTCAAGAATCTGGTAGGATCGAACTCCAAGGGATTGGCTCCATAGAGCTCCTCGTCATGCAATACTGCCCTGTAAAGTGTTCTTCAGTATCTATGAGAGTTGCTTAGAATTAAATTAATTAATCACCAAGCGTTACCCACAACTGTCGCTCCTATACCGATGTGTAAGGACAGTGATCGTGACCAAATGCGAGGACTCATTTACCTTCTGGTATAGCATATCCTTCATATATATCGTCATGCAAAGCACGATGGGGGAGAGCTATAGGCCTACTTCAGCATGAGCGAAGACGAAGACTGAAGGTTTCCTACCTAGCGGAGATACTGGATTCCATCTCAAGGTCTCAGAAATAAGTGATTGAATGAACGGCAGTTTGTCTTGATCTTCGAAATCGGGAAGCCTTCCTACACCAACCACGCTCTCAAGTTCTTTTTGTGCGCGAATCTGAAGATCAGGATAGATTGCCATCACGAGAATGAAGGAGAGAATCGAAGAGACAGTCTGTGGTGAAAACGTCTATGAAGCTATTGGCTTAGGACTAAAATCCCGATCAACTTACCGTCTCTGTACCAGCTATCGATATCGATTTAGTCTGGGATAGAAATAAATTTTCAAGGATATGTACCTGAGTATGCAAAGGCGGCGCAGTTCTTGATTACTTGTTCCATCTTCGAATTTTCCCCGGGGGTGATTTCATGCCTTTCTGCAGATTGGGTGCAGAACGAGGGAAGAGCAGTACCCTCTTCCTAGATGCAAGGATATTCATGAGAATATTTCCATAAAGATAAGAAACAAAGAACCGACCATAGCTTCTCTCGTCCAATTCCAAGGTTGATCTACAAGGTCCTGGAAATATCCACCCCAGACTTTAGCACTTCTCTTGAAACCGGCTCCAGGGAACCAAGCTACAGAGAAGGATTCCTGTGAATCGATGTAGAAAACACGAGCCTGGAACGACGCATACCTGGTACGTGCTTCAAGATGGGGAAGTAATCGACCCAGAATGATCCAGGGTTAGCTGCTGCTACAGCTCCCTCCAATGCATTATGAACCAGTTGGAGGTACTTATCGTCTTCCGTTTCGAGCGTATAACCATAGACTGTCTTCAGGAGAACTTCGCCAGAGTGGCTAGAGTGATCTTGAGTAAGTGAGAATCAGAAAGAGCCGTCAAACTCACTGTGAGACGTGTTCGAAAAAGTGCTCTGGATTCGTTGTCAGTTTATGAATTAACGAAATCGTTGCATCTCTTTGAGCTTGATAGTATTCTGGCTGGCACCGATCTTGGAAGAACTGGTGAAAGGTCCTTCGATGCAATCTGGACGAGATGCAAGATGTCATTGACTGAAAGTAAAAATAGGAGGTAGCGTTTCCATACCTCCAGCGATCGGAATACCTCATTACTGTAGAGGCCTGGGATGAGCTAGATTGAAGATGCACGATTCAATAAGTACCTCCGAAGTTCCATCCAGCCCTATTTTACACCTCCAAGTCAACAAGGTTGTGAGAAATGAGCATACCCCATGAGATCAACAAGCATAGGCATGTCTGTGGCTCGGTGTAAGTTTGACAGTTTCAATTGTTAGAGCGAGATTACTCGCCTGGTCTGTCTGAATAATTGTAAGACCTTCGATCGAGGAGTTCGAATATCGCCTTTTTCGAGTTGAGGACAATGACATGAGTCCCAAATACTTGGTAGTGGAATATTTCGCCGTAACGTTCCGCCCATCTAGTGTACGATACCCAGAGATGACCTTTAAGATCAGAGAGGTCATAGATATTTCCGATTAGAGGGAATCCTTTGGGACCAGGCGGTAGTGGCAAGCTGCGACTCCAACTGACAAGTCGTTGAAGAAGAAGAAGAAGGGGCACTGCTGCCAACAGTAACTGAAGAGAGAGTTGCATTACTTCCGATGATAGAAGTACGGATCCAGAATCAGCGTACTTATACTCATGATCCACACGGTACAATTCTATTTGAATCAAGGATGACTAGTGAAGCTCATGTATAATTCTGAAAAAATAATGAAAAATAAAAAATAAAAATATAGGCCGGACACCGTGTATTCTCTGGCCAAAAAATGAGTAACTTACGGCGTCATGGTACAGCTAATTCGTTATCGTGGAGTGAGGTGGGACGACGACGGCTGAAAACCCAACGGGGTTGAAAAAAATCGCTTCGAGTTCAAGGAATCATCTCGTTCTCGACATTAGAGCGGGATCTTATGCTTTGCATTCTCGGGTCAAACTCCATAGATTTCTGTTATCAAGATTCAAGACGCGCCCGGACTTGAGCTTGAAACCTGGTGGCGATTCAATTTAATCCCGCAGCTGATTTGAGACTTCATGGAGGAGGAAGAAAATCCGATATTAATTACTCAATTTGCCTGTAGTTTTCCTTGAATTGAGCTGTGGAGATCAGTTCGTCCGTTCAGCTCGCCCTACAGCCAATAGAATCTTAATAGAATCTGTCTGTCTGGTACCTTACCGATTCGATACTCATATAGAGGTCCTCATGTCATATAGGATCTTTCCCCGCAGGAACGTTGAATACATACCTCGGGTACGGAAAGACAATATTAATTAGACATGATCAGAATGTTTTCCAAGATAAAAGCGAATCTAGCCACAAGGAATAGTGTACTGGGATATGGGACTGAATCTTTGTACCTTGTGAAGAAATCTCCGTCGACTTGGCCAACCGAACCTGGCACCGTGAGTAAACCTTGAAGAATTTATCCTTGTTTCGCGGAAATGTTCCTCGTATTCTCTCGGTATTCCTTTGTCGAGCACTTATCACACACATAATACTATCACACAAGAGAAGCCTTGAGGAATGCCAAAAGCATACGCTTACAAGAAGGATATTTGCCTGTTTTCTGCAGTGTGAAGTTTGAACTAGAGCTACAGAAATGGTGGAATGCTTGCTTAGTGAACCTCTGACTCAGGGGAGTGACAGTGAGCGCTGTGATGCTCAAGTCGACGATATTTGGTTGTTACGAGGCCGGAGTCTACGAAGGACTCATCCTTACTAGACTCGCTGTGTCGAGTTCGTGTGCCATCCCCATTTGGATCTCAACGGAAGATTCCGCTCAGTTTCGGGCCGCTTCATCCTCTATTCACAGCAGTCAAAAACCCGGTGTCGTATCTGCCACGTGCAGCAATGGCCCACTTCAACTTCATAAAGATAAGTACGAGCTGAGCGCTGAGTACTTGAGTAGTTACGCAAGCAGGTGCAAACGTCAAGTTTCACATCGGTAATGTCTCACATACGGTTAGTATTCCGAGTCCTTTTAAGCCGAATTTAACTTTTTTAGATTATAGCTTTTTTTACGAGGCCCTTCTAAAGCCGAGCTGATTTACGACGCCTTAAAAGCGCCTCGTAATCAGCCTACATCGGGATTCGTGTGAGTTTGATTGACCCTGACTTGCCCAGCTTTTACTGGCTTTTACCGGCTTTTTTTCGGCTTTAGCTTTTTTCAAGTTGAAACAAGCCGGGAAAAGCCGGGAAAAGCCGGGAAAAGCTGGGCAAGGAAAAGCTGGGCAAGTCAGGGTCAATCAAACTCAGATGTAGGTGTGGGAAATATCACGTGGAGCCTAATTTGGATTGTGTCTCTTCGTAAGTTCGTTCTTGTGCAATCCGTACCAGACATGTATATGATTTAAAATTTCTCTCGGTAGGCATGAAGGTTATGGATCCCAAAGGAGTGATATCCTGCCCTTCATATCTGGCCTAAATTCTAAGAGGTCAAAAAATTTCAAACCTACCTACCTACCACTGGTCCCGTCAGATATCCCGGGCTTGGCCCCCTTGTGAACAGTTCACTAACTAAAAGGAGTCGATTAGGGATTTTGAGTGGACTTTTGGTGGTTGGCTACACTTTTGTAGCTTGAGCAATGAAGTTGAAGTGGGCCATCGCCGTGCGCGGCGGATACGAGCCCAGGAATTCGACAGTCCACGTTTGAGATCCGAATCGGGATGGCATACAATCTCAACACAGCCACCTGCTGCCTGTTCAGGTTTAGTAAGGACGAACGAGTCCTTCGTAGTAAACTCCGGCCTCGATGGTGTACTTTCAACTTTTGCTCCCGTGAGATGAACTTAATGTAATTTCAAGTGAGCTTATCATAAGTCCGCGGTAAAGTTGAGTGCAGGAAAAGTTCATAGGGTTATGGCAGTCGTGGGAGCATACTATCAAGACTACACAGTATTTACAACGGGATTCTATAATTTGTTGAATCTCCAATTCTTTAAACTTTAGAGCTGATTCAGGCGGATTCTGATGTCAAGTCCTTTTCTTCACTGAATCGTCGTTGGGTCAACGTGTAGGCGGTCAATTAGTCTTTCCAACCCTTCGTTTCCTCCAAGACGAGTAATTTCCATGCGAATCTAAAGCAGAATATTTAATCCCGCAGCTGATTTGAGACTTCATGGAGTCGGAAGAAAATCCGATATCAATTACTCAATTTGCCTGTAGCCTTCCTTGAATTGAGCTGTGGAGAGCAGTTCGCCCGTTCAGCTCGCACTACAGCCAATAGAATCTTAACAGAAAGAATCTGTCTGTCTGATACCTTACCGATTCAAGGTCTTCACCTCATGTCACATAAGATCTTGTCCCGCAGGAACGTTGAATAGTTACCTCGGGTACGAAAAGACAATATCAATTAGACATGATTACGAGGCCGACCAGTGAAAGTTCTCACTAAAGTCGACTCGCACCGGTGGCTGTGCGGTACCCATGTAAATCTCCATTGGTAGGATGTGATAATGATTAGATCAAATCAACTCCTTTTCATCAAGATGCTTTTTGAAATAAGGGCGGATCTAGACGCAAGGAGTAGTAATGGGATATGGGGACTGAAGCTTCGTACCTTAAGAAATCTCCGTCAACTGAACCTGACACCGTGAGTAAACCTTGAAGAATCTATCCCTGTTTCACGGAAATGTTCTTCGTATTCTATCGATATTCCTTGATCGAGAAATTATTACACAAAGGAAGCCTTGAGGAATGCCAAAAGCATACGCTGCACTTCCTGGCAACAAGAGTATTTGCCTGTTTTCCGTAGTGCGAACCAGAGCTGCAGAAATGGTAGAATGCTTGCTTATACCGACAAGTTTGATGTGTAAGTATCCGAGAAATCCGGTTGAACCTCTGACTCAGGGAGCGACAGTTAGCGCTGTGATATTTGGTAGTGAAGATAAGTACGAGCTGAGTAAGTACGCAAGCAGGTGAGAAGCAAACGTCAAGTTCCACATTGGTAACTACCCCGCACACGTCTAAAGTCACATACAGTTAGTCTTACGAGGCCCTTTTAGGCCCTTTTAGGCCGAGTTTAACTTTAGATTATAGCTTTTTACGAGGCCCTTCTAAAGCCGAGTTGATTTACTTACAACGCCTTGACTCGAAAAGGAGCCAAGCGCCTAGGCGTGGGAAATATGACGTGCACTGATCGTTCTTGTGCACAGTGACCCAGGCCAAACTCCGACTCTTGAAACCTGTATATGATTTAGAATTCTCTTGGTAGGCATGAAGGTTATGAATCCAAAAGGAGTGATAAGTAATCCGCTCTTGGAGGGCATATCTGGCCGAGGTTCTAAAGGGTCGAAATTTCGACCGCTGAAATCATTATGTAAGGTTTGAATGTTTCGGCTGCTTCGGTTTTTTGTGAGTTTCTCCCCGCTTGTGGGTTAGGATCAGTAAAGACGAGTCCTTCCTTCGGTCGCCTTGTAAAGATGTGTAAGCTAAACTCCAGCCCGGGCATCCTAGAATGCCCACCCTACAGCCCCGACATCAGATGTCGATGATAATCCTAAAAATAAGACTGCTAAATGGGTCTCTGCGTAGAATTGCGCTGAGGACTGCAGTTTAGTAAGAACGAGTCCTCCCTAAAGTCGGCCTCGTAGCCCACTACCATTGGTTCCAGATATCCCGGACTTGGCACCCTTGTGATCACTTCACTAAAAAAAATTCAATTGGGGATTTTGAGTGAACTTTTGGTGGTTAGCTACACTTTTGTAATGAGTGGTGTACTTTCAACTCTTGCTCCCATGGACTAAATGTAATTTCAAGTGAGCTTAGGTAGTCCGCGACAAAGTTGAGTTTGCTTAGGAAAAGTTCATAGGGTTACAGTCACGGTGGGAACATACTATCAAGACTCCACAGTATTAACGGTATCCTATAATTTGTTGAATCTCTGTCATAAATGCGGATTGTGATGTTAAGTCCTTTCTTCACTGAATCGTCGCTGGGTCAACGTGTAGGCGGTCGATTAGTCTTTCCAACCCTTCGTTTCCTCCGAGGCGAGTAATTTCCATGCGAATCTAAAGCAGAATGATATCAGCTCAGCTAAGGACTTAAGTCAACCATCCGCAAGACTTACCCTTGTTTCCATAGTTGCAAGTACAACAAGTGTGTATTGGAAGCTCTTGGTGTGTTCTTTGAGGTAGTTGACCGTATGCAGCTTTAGTGTAGGCGTTGCTGGTTTCTTCTGTAGGACGTCTGTCCGAGATTCAAAACAATCAGTTCGGCTTTGAATCCAGTAAAATCAAGCTGAACACTGGCTGATTATCACTTACTGAGAATTTGACGGTTTTCGCCATCTGCCCTTATCCCATGAACCACAGGGAACGAGAATTTACCCTCAGTGAGGTCTTCCGCAAATCCTTTATTGGAAGTGTACTGAAAGAGTGTGTGTCCATTAGGTTGCGTGCACCCAGAAGAGTAGGTTTTCAACTTACAGTGGTACTAGACAAGTTCATGAGGTCATCTCGGATTTGAAAAAAGACGCCAATAAGGTTGACGAGGGGCACATAATCGCTAGTATATGTTAGAGTTTTAGAGTCAGTCTACGAGAGCGCATGGGTGAGCCATACACGTCGATATTAGTCTTTGCCATAGCCATCATTAGCTTCACGCCTATTCGCAAAAGGCCGCCAGTCTCTGTGTATCATGAGTATTGAGGAGAAGATGTATTTACGGTAATGGGGAAACACGTACTGTTTTTGACCATGTCAACATACTCTTTCTCAGTCGGACACGAAAGATTGTCACGCCAGAAAAGATCAAGTCCTTGCCCTCGGTGGAGGTTGAGAAGTTCCGCTGTAAAAGACCTCTTTTAAAAAAATAAACTTCTTGAACAGCCAGTACTTAAACTGACCATTGATGATAGATTCGAGGTCCAGAGTTCGAATCTCGTGTTCAGAAGAGGGGCAGTACAGGTTTTTCACTTCACGGAAAGCCAGAAAATAGACATAATTAGCTGTGTTGATTGTTTGAGGAACACCGTAGATCTTATGTGCCACTAAACATACTATCAATTTTTATGACGATTGGCAGAGAACAGAAAATTCACCAGGATGCCCTCTCCGAAGTTGAGAATTATCTTGAATGTCATCGATGCTGTTTTCCAATTGTTCAGTCGCACTAGTTGTCTACTCTTCCTGTGGATATAAAGAGCTACTCACAGCAGGCTTGCGGTGTGTAACATGTTCACTATCTTTGCAATGCTTTTTGTTTTCTCCTTTGGGACATTGAGCCACAAATTGAACGCGTCGATGAACTGAGATCGAACGTCTTTTCCAGGATGCGAGATGATGTATGTGTACGGCTCCATAATACTCTGCAAGAAATGAGATTTTATGAAGTAGACTTGGCCTGGAAATGACACTAGCTTACCGATTCATCCTTCTCTGACCAGTCAGGATCTTCTGACAGCCGTTCAACGATTGTGTCGAGGAGTTGCATTGTAGGTCCTTTGCTACAATCTGCTTCGTCAATAAGAGGGTTCATCTCTTTGATCGATGGCAGTCAGACAAAATGGAAGACGGGATTAGCAAGGGTTGACGAGATCCTTTTACACGGAGGTTCAAATAAAGATCTCCCAATCACAACTCTGACTTGTAGTACTGTGAGAACTCTACCGGTGAACCTTTCAGTTTTTTCCTACACTTGCCGATGTTGGTAGTGGTACAAGTAAGGAGATATTCTGCTGATACTAGATTCGTTTGATATTTTGCGGCTTTAGTTCGATACGGGATTTCGTTTAACCCTGATTGTACTATTATCCAAAAGCAAAAGGAGTTTATTTTATTGTCTTGCGATGTACATGGATTAGTTTACGCCGCAAACCACTTATCCCTCAAATGAATTCAGATAAAACATATCGACTCTACAGGAACTTAGGAGTCAATCATATTCTTGTTGATATCATCTTATCAGTGAGGATTTTTATGCAATATATGCCATCATTTGATACCGACATTCTTTATTGTATTCAGGTCGAGTCGAATCGTATAGGAACTTACCCAAGAGGCTGATTAATAAATAAGCGTACAGAGGCTAATTGAAAAGCTGAACGCTCTCCCAATCCACATCTCCCCGAAGCTAAGTTACTAACCAGAATCAAGGAGTTGTTCAATTGAAAGTGATCATAATGAAGGGAGAAGACGATGTGGTGTGCGGCACCGAGTAAATCAATTTCTGAGATACATCCAATTCAACAAAGTACAATTAGCTCCGTGAAGAACGCAGGAGATCACGTCACTTATGCATGAGCTTCCGTAAACACATCAACTGAGGATATTGAAGAAATGAGCACCAAAATTGCTTATATTAAAAGGTATGCTTTTTCTAGCTCATGGCGAATACAAGGCTGATAAGTTTTAAGTGATATGACTCGTGAATGATGACTACTTACGGGACTACGGCCTATCATCGTGATCTGCGAGATAAGAGATCAACTATATGGATATACTCTTCAGCAGATCAAGTTTAGGAAGGGCCACTTGCCATCATCGATCCGGCGATAGCCCAACGGACATCACGAAATCGGGCAGAGTGTATGTGGCGTACATTGACCCCAACGAGGCTCTTACCTGGGTACAGTATTATCTTCGAGTTGACCTATTCGATTCGCCAGGAAGACTGAACTGCTGTTCTTATCATCTCGAACCACACCCGAACAGCTCGGTGCTTCAGTGTCGAGTTTCTCATTTGGTATCTTAGTTCGATGGCAATTTGATAGATTCGGGATGTCGTATACGATTTCTTCCCGTTGATTCCGATCATACGAAGTACGGCTGAATTCCTATGTTCTGAATCTGTCGTCATACAAAGAAGTCGGTATACATATGCCCAACTTCTATCTAACTTACTATCCTCAGAGACCACCATGTCTAAAGCCGTCGATACTACTCTCGAGCCTCAATATTTCCAGAGATTTCCTGTTCGACTCCACAAGGATGAGCCTGTAGTCAAGGAGGGCTCCAGTGCCGCCGTCAAGATGTTTGAACGCTTGGTTCCAGAGAAGGACACACGTTCGCATGCTATAGGTCCTTACGGTGACGCCTATGCGATTTGCTATCCCGAAGGCAACACCGAGAAGACTAAGCTCGCAGGAGAGATCATCGAAGCCCTCTGGATGTATGACGGTGGGTGAATCTGCACGAAAGATACTTTAGCCTTCACTCATTGAAAGTTAGATATCATCGAGGCCTTACCCCATGATGAGGCTGCACTCGAGCACGCCACGGTCAAGCAAATGCTTGCCGGGAACAAGAATGGAACAGCTCCCGGTAGGAAGACCTTGATGACTAGCATTTTTCGCGATGCTAGAGATCGCATGATGGTTTTGGACCCGAAGGGTTCCCCTTGGATGATCGGAGTACTTCGTCAGTATCTGACTGAGTACGATGGAAATGACAGAACGTACAATGACATTGAAGAATATGCCACTTTCAGGACTTTGAACGTGGGCTTTCGGTCAGTTATGCTATCCTCTCTGTTCTAAATGAGGTCTGAAATATTTCTATTCAGCATCATGTCAGGTTTCATGCAATGGACCACTGACATCTACCTCAACGAAGAGGAGACTCAAATCACAAAGGATTTCTACATGGCTTCTGGACGAGTCATGGCGTTGACAAACGGTGTGTAGACAATAGTACAGACTGTCGATTTTATTTACTGACATAATCGACATTAGATTATTGGTCTTGGGAGATGGAAAAGAAAGAATCTGTTGACCGCTCTGCAGGAATCCGTAACGCCATTCCCGTCGTCATGAAACAGTTCTCCTTGAGCGAGCAAGACGCCAAGACTTTTGTCAAGGGCTTGACTGTCGATGCCGAGGAACGCATGTGGAAATTGGGATTGGATTTGAAGGAATCTGAGTCTGAGACGATTAAGAAGTACGTTGATGCGATGATCCTGCTCATGGGAGGAAGCGGATTCTGGTCTGCGACGTGCCCTAGATACAACACCGCTCAGAAGTAGGCTTGTCACAGTAGATCTAGTACTATCATATAAAATTTTGGTCAGCGCATTATAACGAGAAAGGCAGTGGATAGCGGTAGAGCATAACGCACCCCTTATCATAGTTTCTTGCTCGTCCATGAGACCTATTTACGAGGCCGGAGTTTACGAAGGACTCGTCCTTACTAAACTTGAGCTCGCAGAAGGTGGCTGTGTCGAATCCGTGTGCCATCCCCATTTGGATCGGAAGATTCCGCTCAGACTCGGGCCGCATTACAGCATTTAAAAACCCGGCCTCGTATCTGCCACGCGCAGCGATGGCCCACTTCAACTTCATGACGGAACCTGACACAATGTACTGACCGAAGCCCACATCAGTGCATGAATCGAGCCAGGCTCCTATGATATGGCGAGGGCAAATTACTTCTCATGGCTATGGACAAAAAAGTATGACCAACCCAGAGTGAGGCCTGGACGGTATACAAACTAGAATTAGAAAGGAAAATAAAACGCTCAAATTTCATATGTTCCCAGAGCTCGCAATGCTGCTAATTTCTCCACCAAAATGAAATCGAGCACACACGGAAGAGTAAAACACTAAAAGAAAAGAAGTTGGATCATCACGTGGTATACGACTTGTCATAAAAAATAGAAATTAAGTTCCAGATAATCTACAAAGGCAGCGCGATGTGTACATGCTTGAAGTTGGATGTGAAGGAAGAACTTTAGAACCAAAGGTTTCACCAAATTTTCAGGTAGGCCATCGCGCGTGGCAGGTACGAGACCGTACCAAGTGGATAAGAAGCCCTGAGATCAATTGAATGAATGAGGTCGATGCAATGATCCTAAAAATAAGACTGCCAAATGGGTCTCTGTGTGGAAATGCGCTGAGGACTGCAGCTTAGTAAGGACGCGTCCCCCTAAGTCGGCCTCGTAATCTCCGCTCGAATCACTGGCAGGTCGCGTGTAACTTCACCGCCGTGCGGGGCACACCCAAGGATTGGACACCAAATAATGTACTAAGAACACTACAGAGTGTCATGTCAGATAAAAATATGTGTATGCTATCACTATGAACACATACCAGGGTTGGAATTCAACCATTTTGGAGTAATTTTAGGTGTGCCAATTCCTTTAGATAAGTACTGTAGTTTAGAAAGATGCATCAAATCAAACACTACACGAGAATCAACTCGGAGTCGTAGTATACTTAAGGCACCTATTCATTCCTCAAAATTCTCTTCATAAAACCAAAGTTTTCTATTCGAAACTTTCGTTCATCAATTTTATTGTACATCAGCATTCAACTTTCGGTAAAAACTTTGCGATTCCAAAGACATCGGTCTCGATCAACTTCCGACCTTGAATCAAGCCTGGTCATGGTTTGTGCCCTTCCCAAACTCTTTCCAAGCCTGGAATTCCTTAGCTTCTGCCTGCATGGTCTGATCAAGCAACGCTACCGCATCATCGCCGATTGGCAATCGTCCAGGCAAATCTTTATCAGATGTCACCAGGTCCAATATCTTCACTGCGGCTTTCTTTGGGTCACCTGGCTCATGCCCAGAGTACGCAAGATACATGTCACGTTGCTTGTGCAGACCCTCGTAGCAAGGAAGCTTATCACAAAGGTAGTATTAGCATGATGTATGGCCTTTGCTACGAAAACGTACCTCTTTCGACTGGAATTTCATGTTCGTTGCAGCCGACGTGCGGAACAATCCCGGACCAATGGAGACGGTGCGAATATTGAACTCTTTCAGTTCCTTAGCCCACACTTGACTGATGTCTGAAAAAACCAATTATAAGAAATTGATCCCACGATACCACAAGAACGCCTACAGTCAACTGCCGCCTTCGATGCACCATAGACTCCTGCACCTGGGAAAGGCCCGTACGAAGACTGAGAGCCGATGTTTGCAATGAAACCTGCCTTTCGTTCACGGAAGTGGGGTAAGAACGCATTGGTGAGATTGACGACTCCGAAAAAATTGGTCGCAAATTGAGACTGCATTTGTTCTGGACTAAGGCAAATTTAGGATTTTGGGAGAATACATATTTACCGTGAATTAAATACCTGGTTTCTTCGACCGCACCGAACTGGTAATAACCGGCGTTGTTCACTAGGATGTCAACACGACCGCTGTGAATAGTGCACATGGGGAATAAGAACCTGTTGCGTATTGAATAGACCGACGGATGCTCACAAAAGTGCAATAGCCTTTGCGGCAAACTTCTCCAAATCCGCCTGGGCTGCAGTAATATCCAAAGCTAGGGTTTTCGCTCCTTTCTTATCGAGGTCACTGACAGCCTCAAGACGTCGGGCAGTGGCGATGACGCGTAAACCACGACTGAGAGCCTCGGTAGCGATTGAGCGGCCTAAGCCAGAAGAGCAGCCTGTAATGAGAATAACTGGAGGGTGGGAAGTTGCCATTTTCTCCGCAATATTGATGCCTCAACATCCTGAGTGCTCGGACCTTTATATACATAAAACGGGTGTGTTTGTCTCTGTTGGACACAGACCCAATCTTGATTGAGCTGTGTACCTAAAAGAATGGAATGCATTGCCGCGATCGGAGGTGACCATTCTGCGTCTTCCTCGTCAGCTCTGTTGGCGTGGAAAACATGTGGAAAGTCTGAGCCTGGCAGCTGAAATTGGGGGCAAACCTGGTGACGCAAAGAGGAAAGTGCTGAGTAAGGCTTTGAACACCCGACCGCTTCGGTGAATGAGAAATGGCAATAGAAAGGCGGGCCGCGCTACTGCCAGTGATTAATGAAAACAGCTACACTTCTTTGATGAAGTATATGGTTCGAAGTGGGCATGGATGTGCATAGCTAATCAATCCCTTGATAAGTAAGTACATAATGATGTAGAAGAATAGAGAAGACTGAGAAACAGGGATAAAAAACACAGAGTGAAAAAGATCGCAAAGGACAAATACATATGAATATGACTGGAGTTATAATAGTTTTCATTTCGAGACAAGACCGAATTATTCTTAAATCCTGAGAATAGAGTTGAGCATGAATCGCATCTGCGACGAGGAACTTGGCCATTTTTAAGCTCGAATCCATTGAAATCTACTTTGTACAGAAGATGGCGCCAGATGCGCTCTAAAGCCTCAGGAATCAAATAGAAATGTATAGGACATCGCAGATACGAGGCTGTATGTGCTGAGAGGGGGCCGGATGACACAAAAAAGATGACAAAGTGAGATAAACACGATTAGACAAATGAAAGGATATTTACGGGCTCATGGCTTATGCCCGTACATGGCATATGTTGGCATATGTCCAAATCGGGACATATGCCAACATATGCCATTTCCCTTACGTAGCAACTGTTTCCCATGCCTCCGGCATATGTCTGCTTAGTTTTTTGCAGGCTTGTGAGCGATATAAGTGTCTGTTTTGCTTTGCTACATACTATGAGACCTTTATATAATGCAGTAGGTAGTATTCCTGTCTACCTCATCAATTATTATGATTTATAATAGCTATATGCATGTAAGAAATTGGAGAAAAACCTGATTTGGCACTATAACAATGATTGCTATTAGATCATTGCTTAAGAATTGTTCAAATGATTTTTTTGGGCATGGTTTACTATTCTAATTAAGTGGACTATGTCCCTGGGTCAATGTGCAACTTGAGTACAGAAGGATTTTCTTTATTCTTTGTTAACTATGTACTTGCAAGTTCAGACAGTTAGTAGTCTGTAAGAAAGAATACATAGGCTATTACTGCTACTAAAGAGGGGCCTTTATTTTATCAGGTGTCACTTATGTGCATGAGTGGGTGCGGAGCACCGAAGAAAAAAAAGATGCTGGTAACTACATTGATCTTTTCATTGGATTTTTTAATGAAATAGTCCTGAAATGGACTCACTGAATGTCAAAGATTGATTCAATCTCTTGATCTGAGGGGGAAAAAGGATTGGTGAGGGATGCCGACTTGTTTTATGGTGTAAAAGCTAAAATGTATCCGCGCTAGATTGAACTCAAGGCCTTTTGGTTATAAAATGATGACATGTGACACAGCTAAACCACTGGGCTACATTGACTTGAACATATGCCAATTTTGCGAGGACATATGGCACTTGAAAAAACTTGATTAATGTACGGACATAAGCCATGAGCCTCGTAACTAAAAAAAACTGATTTTCTGTGGGGGTCACATACCACGTTAAGATTTCCGAAGCACTTACACTGTAAGTTGCAGAAATCGCCAAAAAATTTATTTTTTGCTCACTTTCGGGCAGCATAGATGACAGACTCTAAGTATGTATTCATTACAAAAGTTACAGAAAGAATCAACGTTTAAGCCGTAGCTATGTGTAATAAGTAGTGCATAGTTTGGAGATCAAAGAACAATCAGAAACTTTAACTCCTCAATTCTCAGCCGTAAATCAATTCCTCATCCACGCCGAGCACGGAAAACAATCTCAGCAGTAAGATTTGGAATGAGGGACATCCCAAACCATTGCGGAGGTGGTGGTTCCGTACGTCCATCATTGAACTTAAAATCATAGTTCAAAAGGCAATGGACAAGCATCAACTTGATTTCGTTGACAGCAAAGAACCTTCCGGGACTAAAAAAGATCGAGTCAAAACTTATACAGGCAAAGAGAAAACTCACCATGCGTGTTTTCCATTACCAAAGATCATGTATTCGTTGTTGGGCTTGACCATATTCTGTCCCATCTCTTCGCCTTTTTCGGATTTCATTTCGGCGAATCTGAAGCCGTTGAACTTGTGTGCATCTGGGTAAATGTTCTGAAGATATATGATTAGCGATTTTTCTTTGATTGAAGCAACTCTGAGAAGGCTTACTTCGTCGTTGTGAGTAGCATTCGAAGCCGCTGAGACGAAAGTACCAGCAGGAACCACCGTTCCGTCCGAGAAGGTAAAGTCTTTGAGGCAAAGGCGGTTCATTGCAGCTGTGATTCAGAAAAGGCGTTACCTGAGTCATGAATCATGATGTACGGAGGAAAATACGATTATGCTTACCGACACTATTGCCCATGAGTCTCTGAGACTCCTTAAGAACGCTATCTAGCTTGTGCATTTTGGCCATAGCGGTCTTTGTCCGTCCTTCTTCCTCAAGGATGCTGTTAATCTCCTCACGAAGTGGATCATGGAGCTCTGGGTGACAGGCTAGGTAGTACATTACGACTGTGAAGGCCTGAGATGAAAACAAAATCAGCCTTTCGATGTCATGAACATGTTCGAGTAAGATCCTACCATTGAAGTAGTATGGATGGAGCCAAAGTTGATGATAATGATTTGAAGGGAAAGTTCTTCTACGGTTCTCTTTGAGGTAGGCGTTGCGTCAATGAGCCACGAAATTAAGTCATTCTATGGATGATCCTTTCAGTCCTGAACATTAAGAACCGCTGGTGAATACGATAACTCACCGGTTTTCCAGGCCAGTCCTTCCCGTACTCTGCTTCCTTGGCTAGACGTTCCTCAAAGACGGGTCTAAGGAGCTCTGCTCCGAGGCGCAACTGCTTAGGAACATTTGAGATCATCTTAGAAACGAAGCTGAAAGTTATCTGTGAGGCTGCTATGTTTGAAAGAGTTCAACCAGAACTTACGGTCTCATGAAATTTGGAAAAATCAAAAGGACGCTGGCGCAGACCATGATATCAACCGCAAATTCAATGTTCAGATCCCTGTACGCAGGATCTTGACAAGTCGGGAGCCCGACAAAGATTCTGTTACTGGTTCTCGATATAATTCGCCTGGCTGCTTCAATGAAACGAACCGAAACCCATTCTTCAATGCGGAAGTCATTAGTAAGACTTGATATACGACCAATTTGGTGCAGAGAACTCACCGTCGCCTTTAATGGGAATCTCTTCGGCGAAACTGATCTGTATCTCGTCGTGCATGTCGTCAAAGCGGGGAACGATGTCCCTCGTTACCTTGCTGCGTATCGCGTTAATCCGGTAAAAGTCGGGTTCGTGGCTGTAATCTCCAACTTGATGGTGTACTTGAACAGCCTAAAGAAGTAAAAAATATCAAGGAGGGTCACGGTAAATTGCAAAAGACAGGCGTACTTCATCTGCAGCAGGCCTGAGGGACAAAACATCGTCAGGGGCATTTTTGATATCTTCTATCAACTTGGGTCCACTGACAACGACTTGCCAGCCGGTCACCAGTGGAATTTTGAAAGCACGTCCGTTGTACTGAGGGGGAGGTGCTCACTGCTCAGCAAGAAGTCGATATAGACGACCGACACGTTACAAACCTTGACGTATCCTTCATTGAGGATGGCCTGACTATGCGTGAAGAACTTGAAGGCACTTATCCAGGACAACAGAGGGAACGAATATCCCACTGTTGGTATCTTCCGCAACGGAGAAGTGCGACTGTCCACATAAGACTTGACGAGGCGATAGATGAAGAAAGATAGTGCAAAAACACGAACGTAGTCTGAGAGATTCGACATTGCGATTCAGGGGTCCAGGATACGATGGATTTGGAGGGACATGTCCCTCCTTCAGTAATAAATCAGTATTCTAGAGGGAATAAAGATACGCTGGTTTGATTATTCTATCGGCTGCAAAAATCAAAGTTTATCACATCATCGTCACAATTCTCGTGTCCCCGATCTTCGAAATTGTCCCTGATATGACGAATTACTGTACTATTCAAAGGTGTTCACAGCGCTACACCTTCTTAAGCCAGTTCATTTAGTTCGGGTGATCGGAGGTTGTGTTACCATCACAAGTTCAGTTCAGTCCTGGTTCAGTTCTATTTAGACTTACTACTTAAGTATTTATGTATAAATCTCAAATTCTGATTAAACCAGATCTGCAACGCGGATAATGTCAAGGAGTAATGGTGCTAATTGGAAAAAGCAGTGTGATCCCCCGCGTAGAATGTATACAATTGAGGATCTTTCAAGGGGGACCTGAGTAGATCTTTATTGTTTCTCACTGAATAAAACGACCCAAATCCGGGTTGCAGAATCAAACCTTAATTTGATTGAGACGTTCACGTAAATCCAACGTTAAATCTGTTTCCGTTATGCGTATTTTGAACGGGAGTATTAAAATTTAGCAAAAAGTACTGTTTCCTACGTTGGAATGAAGATATGTTAGAATACAAATGAATACACTAGTAAGTAGCCTTGACTCTGTCATCCCCAAAGCTCATAGACATTTTGTGTCCGCTTCTTACTGAAGGACAACCACTTTTTGCCGCTGTTGAAGTCAAGACAAGTATAATAACGTTGACAGTATCATCAGCCAGGATATCATCAGCCAGGATATCAGAAAAGGACTCTATTAAAGAGTGGGCCATCGCTTCACGTGGCAAGTACGAGATCATTCATAAGGTCACAGTCGCCGGATTCCAGCTCCGGCAAGTCGGCATTAGGCATCAATTCATCATGATAAGAAATGTCACAAGGAATGCTAAGCAACGGGGTTTAGTAGAGACGAGTCCTTCGGTTGGCCTCGTAATTAGTAACCAGTGTGAAAGCCAGCAGAAGATATCCTTAGCGAACTCTGGAATAGAGTATGAAATTGAGCGGGCGGGATACCGGAAGATTAATTTTTTAGAAGGAAAAGTCACTACCCAGATAGAATGTTGATACCAGGGATGGCAGTGTGAGCAACTGCTACCGGATTACTAGCCACGCCACCGAATGATAGCCGCACGATCTACTAGGCTGATTTTTCATAGAAAGTGCATTACTTACTAGTATGGCCATTTTACTGCTTTGGAAGTCCAAAAGGACGTAAAAAGAGATTCTGTAAAGAAGGTGCATGAATGAAAGAGAACGCGGGAGCTGGTCGGGATGTACCGATAGCATAGCGATGACTACCAGGTTAGTTGTCCGAAAATCGATAGAAATCGATTCGGACTTACATAAACAGCTGGTTTGGCTAAACGTCGGCTCGGCTGTCCAAACGTTCAACGGCTAGGACTATCTCCGACGACTCTGGATCAATTGATTTTGAATTGTTTGAAATTCTGGTCTGGATTTACACTGTCTTCGATGACAGTTGATCACTGCACCGACATCAAACCGTTACACAGGGTAGACGGGTGGCTGCTTTGAGTCCAGATCATTACCTCAGCATGCTTTTGTCATCTGCATACAGTCTACGGCGCCGCCGGGCTAAAGGCCTCGTACCTACCACCCTGCTCCTTTGCCTTACGTCCACTAATTCTGCACTTCTAGCCTCTTTTCCATTTCAGTCAGATCCGTTGTTCTCGGTTGACCAGCCCAAATAACTCGTAAATGCTAATCGCAAGATTGAAAGCACCAGTCCTCTTACTGAGCATGCATTCACTATGACTTCTTTGACCCCACTTCTTGCCCTCTGCGCCCTCGCCTTGGTATGGCTGCTCAAGAGACTCCTACAGAGATTTGTCGCTGTAACAAAGACATTGAAAGAAGTGAACTCGTGTCCTGGTCGTGGCCGTCTGCTCTACGATCCATTTGGAGGGCTTTCACTGGCCGTAGACAGATTTTCGCCGTTCAAGTGGCGCTTCCACGACTACCATGCAGCGTTTGACCGTACGTTCGTTGTACTGACAAGATTAATATCTAATATCAGCACTGTAGTCTACGCTCATTTCCGAAGCACAGTTCTAAGCTCTTTCGTGGTTTGGAATGGTGAGCAGTACTACTGGCTCAGCGATGCAGACGCTATCAAAATTGTTTGCAACTCGAAAAACATTTTTGAAAAGGATCTACCTGTGGTGAGCGAGTTGCAATTGCCTTCTCTATTATATTTTTCTCTTTACCTTCTTTTCTCGATGAATATAGTACGAAGGTTTCCTCAATTTCTGGGGGTCAAATATTATCTCAACGGAAGGCAATGAATGGAAAATGCACCGTGGAGTAGCAAGGACTGCTTTCAATGAGGTAAACACTATCAACAACACCCCCCTTCCCGTCGTCATTGTGAACCTCTTAACGATTTATCAATAGGCAAATAATGCATTGGTTTGGTCAGAAACTACCCGCATCAGCTCACAATGGATGAGCGACCTGGAGGAGGTCGAAGTTGACCTACTTGAGAATTTGCGGCTCGTAAGCATTTTTGTAAAATCAATATTTTATCACTATCTAAATGAATGTCAACCTTTCCTAGATTACAATGCAAGTCATCCAAGGAGCAGGTTTTGGACGACGTCCCACCTGGGCGGACGCCTCAAGAAAAGAATCGGACGGTGGCCGAATGCCGTTCGAAGAAGCGCTCTCTGCGGCTGCGTCTAATCTCATACCGAAATCCATTATTCCTAACTGGCTAATCGACGCTGCTGAGAAGGTGGGCTATCGAAGATTGACGGTCATACGCAAATCTTTCGACGATATCAAGTACCATATGTTGGACTTGGTGCAACTCGCGAGATCTTGGCTAGCCGGAGATGAAAAGGACAAAACGTTGGATGCTGCATTGTTGAGGAACTTGGTCCAGGCCAACAACAATGAGGTAGGGTCGAAGCGATTGGATGATGGGCAGCTACTTTCCAACGCCTTCGTGGGTTTCCTTTTTTCGATTCTTTTCTTATCTTCATGACTTAACGAAACTCCAGGTTTATTTGGTCGCCGGTCATGGTGCGTCTGATACCTTCACTGGTCGACTTGCAATCCCGACCTCTTAGTTTTTTTTATTTTCAGAGACAACCGCTCATACACTCTCATTCATGGTTGCCTTTTTGGCAATCTACCCTGAAGTTCAACACAAAGTTAGAGAGGAAGTTCTCAGTCTGACTGGGGGTGATTCTACAGCTCAGTTGGTCAGTAGTCTCTCACTTGTGACTCTTTGATGCCTGTTTCTCACTATACTGTCTATGCATCAGTCATACAAGGAGCATATGTCGAAGCTTGTGAGTTGGACTCTTTTCTGCATACTAAAATTGAACCTGATTCTCTCCTGGGAGAAGGTATATACGCTAGCTGTATTCTATGAGACTGGCAGGCTTTGTACTGTTGCACCACGTCTCGGTCGCCGAGTACTGACCGATACAACTCTCCCCGGCCGTCGTTTCGAGATCGCACCGGATGGTAGTGTGCAACGTGTTCAGGAGTTTGATGTAAACCTCAAGCATGGCTCTCAGGTAATCTTGGATCTTACTGCAGTTCATAGAAACCGTAAGCAGAACTTCTTGAGCTTAATGGATAACTTGGACTGAACACTCTTCTTTTTCTCCTCAGCAATTCACTGGGGTAAAGACGTGAATGAGTTCAGACCTGAACGATTCATAGACACCGACACTTACCGTTGGCCAAGGGATGCGTGTAAGCTCTGTTTCCACTTCCTTCTCAGAGCCAGAGCACATATTTACTTGCGTACCGGAAGTCCTTGCGTTCTCCACCGGTCCTCGCAGCTGCATCGGACAGAAATTCTCAACCACAGAGTCTCTCTGTTTTGTTGCTAACTTGGTGCGACAATTCGACATTCTACCTCCTCCCGACCTCAGAGATAAATCTCTTTCGGAGCAGAAGAGTATTACTGACTGGAAAACCTGGTTGACGACGACGCCTACGAATGCTAGAGTTACGCTCAAGCCAAGGATTTGATTCAAAGTAAAGAGATGTAATTACATTGTCCGAATTCTGAAATTTAAGTGGCCATTGTTATATTTATTGTGTTTATTGGAACTTGAGCCTTGTCATTAGACCTAATCTGCAACGAGAATTTTGAAGGCCCCACTGAGAAAAACGAAAATGGAGCTAAAGAAAAATGAGAATGGGGCTAAAGAAAAATGATGTGACAGCTGGCATGAGAAATACTTTAGGAAGCTGAAATGTAGTAGGCCACCATAGGTGTTTGTTGGGGAGCAGCACATCCTATATTTGACGCGTTTGGAGTCTACAACACGACGCGAAGTCCTCTATCAGGTGGGGGCAATAGGATTGTTTCATGATGCCATAAGGTGTTGAAAATGAAGGTGTTTAGGGCTTGCATTCTGTGTACTACTGACTAGGGAGGTGTGACAAGGATTGCGTCACTTTGCTTCTCTCCAGCTCCTCTGAAGATTTTTCAGGTGGGGCCTAGAGAAATCTGAACTGTTTCTAACTAAATAAAAACGCTCAAAATTCTCGTTGCAGATTAGGTCTATTGCTCGAGAGAAATGAAACACGAAAACTGATCGCGAAATTCGCGTAGCTACACCTTGTTCTGATTTTAAAAGAGACAACGAAGACACTAGGCCGCATTCGCAAAGAGAAAGGAATTGTTTTGAGCCTAGAAACGACACGCTCTGCATTATGCCCCACCAGGCCCCACTATCCAGCCAGTTGAAGGAATAATACACAAGAAGAGCCACGACGCAGACTTGTAACACAAATTTTTTTCCCAAATTTATTAGCTCCATTTCCAAGTTTCATTAGCCCCATTTCCATTTTTTTGAGCGGGGCCTTCAGATTTCTCTTTACGAATGCGGTCTAATTCCTCTGTAATTTCTCTGGTGACTAATTCCAAGGAATTACAAAACTTGTTCCCAGTGAAGACATTCATCCCACTGAAACTCGGTATGTATACTTGCGATAAGTATTAACTTCGTAATACTAACCTTGTCTTTCATCGCAAACTTGTTTTCGACCACAAAACTTTTCGTTTCCCACTTCATCAGTCATTAGAATTTACTTATTATTATATGTATGTCAGATACACATTATATGAATATACTAGGATAGTTAGGAAGAGGCCTAAGGGAACCCACGAAATAAGGAAAATAAATACTGGTTAGAAAGATCAATGAGCGATAGTGTAAGTGAATATAAGTAAAGCAAGTCAAAAAAGAATGAAATGTCGACGGTAAGATGTTTATCGCCTCAAGTCCTACATGTTTATCACCTCAAGTCCTACAAAGTCTTCCTTCGTCGGTTTCGTGCCAACGATCTCCACCAACAGATATCGAGCCGTAGAGAATCTGATCTGGGTCCCATTTGTCTTTGATTTGTAGTAGCTTGTTGTAGTTAGGTCCATAGAAATCAATCTTAAAATCAGGATCGTTGAGGGCAGCCTTAGAGGTAAAATCGTCAGATGTACTGCAAAAGCGGAGTCTAGCTAACACAGACGAACCTCATTGAGGTACGCTCCAGAGCCGGGAGTGAGCTGTTTCAGGGGCGATATATTTGTAGCTACCTGGTTCTGCTGTTGCGTTGTTTGTACAAGGGATTCGCCATCGGTCAGTGGACTGTAGAAGATAATTAGCTCGGAATGTCTAGTGATCCAATGTAATCACTTACACTCCTAATGTAAAGTACTTGAGGGAATTTCTCCAGGCCGGAAGAACAGCATTCAGAGGATGTCCAGCCACCTCAAGCGTAGCGCTTTGTGTGAAGTCGGCTACAATGCGGTTCTGATTGACGAGCCCACGGATAATCTTCTGGAGGCTCGCTAGCTTCTCGCTACTATCCCAAATTGACCTTGGAAGTAGTCTACTGTCGAAGATGGCATTTCCGACTTGCAAATTCTTGAAAATCGTTCCACTGTTATAGGCATCCAAGTATGTGTTAAACGTATCTGCACCGGTAGTATAATTGATTCCCATACTATCCAGAGTATTGAGCAATGGGCGGAGCGTAGCCATCACTTCCGTGACAGTTTTGTTGACACCATATACTGGATAGAGGGAGAATGCCGAAGTCTGATAGCTTGTGAAGGCCCATAGTTTGGCGTCTGTGAGGTTAGGTGTGATGGCTTGATAAGCGTCGATGGCTTGCCAGTAGAGATCCTGACTGATACCATCGGAAGTAAAGTTCAAAGAGGCAATGGTAACAGGCAGGTCTTGATGAGCTTTGACTGTTATGGACCATACGATACCGTATGCTCCACCGCCCTGTATAGCAGCGTCAGTGGATGAAGAATTGAGAAACAGATTAAGCATACACCACCGCTCAAGGCCCAATAGAGATCTTGATTTTCTTCAAGCGATGCACGGACAAGTTTCCCTTGCGTGGTGATGACTTCGAATTCCAACGTCTGGTCTGCTGCCATGCCATAGGATGAACTCAGAGCGCCGTAGCCTCCTCCCTGGATGAATCCACCAGCGTATCCAACTGACTACAAAAACCGTCGTGTTAGTAACTAGTTTCGCCAAAGGAATAAAATAGTACATACAGGACATTCGCCAGAGACGGTGACAACACCTCGATTGTGAGCTTCCGTGATTAAATCGAAGCCTAGGACACCTGGTTGTACTTTGAGCGCCGAGCCCGTATAGTTCGCCGATTTGAAGTTGGGAATCCAGTCAATGTCCTGAAGATAATGCATCCAGACCGCCAGTGCCCCAGTGCCGGTTGACCTTCCCATATAGCTTTAAACAAATGTCCCTCGTTCATTGCTAGACGTTTGGAAAATATATAGCACTTACTCATGACCCGTATTCCTAACGACGAACCTGATGTCGTGTTGCTTGACAAACTCGATGGTCTTGATGACTTGATCAGAGGTTGAGATATTCACAGCATACTGAACATAGGCTCCAATTCGACAAGGAGTGTCCCTAGGGTCGAAAGGGTCACAGCTCTTGTTGAGAAAAATGGGATCCATCATGGAAGATGAACTGGGTTCACTATGGAGCGTAGCTTAGTAAAAAGTAAAGAAGCTTGTAAATGGAATAAAACGAACTGAAATTCAGGAATATTCCAATTACTTTGTATGATATCACATTGCTCTTGGTCGAAAGTAGGGTCGTGGCAAGGGCTACCTAGAGGTATGGTCTTGACGAGACGACCGTCGACGGAATTGTTGAAAGCATCCCATACATCTTGGGTCGGCCACGATGGGTCGGTAGGTAGTATCCGACAATTTTTGCCGACCGTGAACGATGCCAGTGCCGCTACAAATACAACCTTGAGTAACATGAGGGCTTGAAGGAGACTTGGAGCTGTTAGTACATCCGTACAAGGCTGCACCTCTTTATACGTGCCTGACTGGTCTTTCCTCTTTGTCTTCGGTAGATATGTGCGGTTAAGTTGTTGCGTTTGCATGATCTCGGGTTGCTCGCATCCGACGTTCCTGTCTCGTCGATGCTGGATCTGTCACAGGTCTATTTCCGTCCTGAGCAGCGTTCCTGTGCATGTAGTGCCACATCCACGGGAAGAGCTACAGGGCGCGTAGAATCAAACGCAATCTTCAATTACAGAGGCTCGCCGTTGTGGACTAATTGACCAAGACCAGGCTTCAACAAAGAAAATTAATTGTCAGTTTCGGTAAATTACGATGACTCACTTGAATGTGATTACTATCTCCCATTCTAACACTTGTTTCTAGGTCGATCCTCAATTCCTCATTGTCTGTGTGGTGTTTGACATCTTTTGGAGGACCTTTGGGGAATCGGGCAAATCGAGTTTGAAGTCAAGTTGATGCGCCTGGAGATGAGTCACTACGGTGCTTACTAATGGGGCTAACATGACACACCCGTCGGCCTCATAATCACGGGTCCGTCGTACAGCATCCAATTTGGCCGAGTACCAACTTCACGCAAAGCGATGGCCCACTTCGCCTTCATTTAGGTATCATCAAGCATCTGAAGCTCACTTACCTCCATGACTGTTCACCAGGTTCATAAATCACTTTGCTTTGACTTCGAGTCGTCTCATTTCATACCCACTAGCAGGGCTCGAAACCGTTACTGGGCACCATACTTGTTACCGATCCGTTCCCGCACCGTCTCTAATTCAGAGTTTGACAGACATTAGTCTATTTTGACTAAGTATTCTTGAATCTTGTGCACTCGGTGTGGCACTCCGTGAATCGTCTTGCGCTAGTCTAATAAAGTGGCACTGCGCAGTCATTAATACCCGCGCACATGGGTGGCTGTTCGATACCAAGCCGCTGAAGTGGTGAAGGTTGTCCTTACCAAATAGGGATGAAACTGGGTATAGTAAGTGGAGTTCTGATATAGATAGCAACTGCTTATCTACACGACTTATTAGTTTGGTTCTAGGTGAGGAAAATCTCTGTGTTCAAAATTTAAAGAGCATGGATTCGAATACATTCATGGTCAGTTCCAAAATCTTAAGAAAACCATAAACTTAAGACCATATCACCCTCCATCTCCTTCATGATCTTCTTTACACATGCCATTATGGACGGGCCCCGACGACTCATACTCATACAGTCAGAGCTCTCAACATCCCGGTGCCCCCTTCAAATTTATGGCTATCTAATCGGGGGAAATCCCAGATAGATTCCAGTCCAGTGTATCTGTACAGTAGCTAAGCAACCGACGGAGAATTATCAAGGCAATGTTCAGTTCCGTTCGGACTTGAAGGAGCAACATTAAACGTTTGTTGCACAGGCATCGGGCCTGTGGCAAAGGCTGATCGTTCTAAATTTGGCAGGATACAAATCCATTCGCATTAGCGAAATAAGCAGTGTTGTTTGTTCTTGCCCAGCCGCTTGCTCGTAGTGACTGCAGTACAAACGCTGACAGTGGCCATCGGAGTATTCAGGTCTCGGTTTTGACCTGTGAAACACGTACGACGTTGGTCGATTGTGGATTGCATCTAGTAGTAATGCATAAGATAATATTTGATATACTTATTTAATGGGGACCGGGCCATTGAATGCTAAATGACAGGGTTGAGTAAGGATGAGTTCTCCTTAGTCTCGTAGTCGACTACATGAATTTCTAGATCCCCAACATCTCCTTTGTTTGCGCCAACACTTCAGGCACTTCGGGGAAACGCGGTGTGACCAAGCATTTGAACGGAAGTGGTCGTCTAAAGAAGGAGTCATGAATTGGGTTGCAACACAATAGCAGCAATCTGTACTCACACAGCGATCCCGTTGTTAATGGTAGCAGTATCAGAAAGATCAGGTTTAACAGGGACACCACTCTCATCCTTGTCCGGCGATATGATCCCCGCCCATAGGATGCTTGCAATATTGATGAAAACCGAAGAGTTCGCAACATGTTTTCCGGGACAGGTTCTGTGGGAAATAAGGGTAAGCTCCCGGAAAGTTGGCCAAAGACATTTGAATCCAGCACTAACCTTCCACCGTAGCCCTGGATTAGAAGAACATGGGCGAATGAAGGAATGAAATATAAGAAGAGAAAGAGAACGTACGAAGGATACGTTTCCTAATTTGCATCCAATCGTCAGCCGTTACAAAGCGGAACATGAGGTACTTTTCACATACCCTCTGTCAAGAAAGAGGCTCAGGAGTTAGCTGGCGTTTCTAAGGAATTATTTTGAGGCTCACGTTTTGTATCTGGAGGAGCAGATGCTAGGTTGCCGTCAGGATCAAGATGTCGCTCGGGTTTGAATATTTCGGCGTCAGGACCCTAAAATATCAGCAGTGAGCAGGAGAGTGTTCTAGGGACTTGAGCACCAAAATAGTACATACGTAGACGTCTTTGTCTCGATTCATAGCCCTCATAAGAGTACATCAGGATGAGTGAGTATCACGGATGTATAGAAACATACCATATGTTTGGCATAACTATCGTATTCTTAGGTATGTAATACCCCTCGTACCAGTCATCCTAAGGAAAGAATCCGTCCGGATAGGTTTACAGTTGCGAAAAAACAAGTGCATGCTTACCTCCGTTGATTGATGTGGTGCGCCTAAAGAAGTCGTTTCTTGAGAAATGATCATGAGCTGAAAGTAGGGGAACTTACCAAGAGGTGCTATCGTCCTCCACCTCATCACTTCGCGAGCAGTTGCTCGGATATAAGGTAGAACATCTTGATCACTGAATCGAGGCATTCGGGAGCGCCCAACAACGGAGTCGAGTTCCTCCTGGCATTTTCTTTGGACCTCAGGATAAGTGATCATAGCAAGCATGAACCATTCGAGGGTGGTCGCAGACTATTGGGGTATTTTCAGTTTCGTCATTTTCCTCTTCCACGCGTGTAAAAAAACCCCTACCGCATCAGATCCACCAGAGCTGGAAAAAAGTGAGGACATTGGCAGTACACAGGAAAAGTATAACGTCAGTCGGTAGGGTACATACTACATGTTGGCTGAAAGCCATGAAATTTCTGTGTCAGATAGATCGTATCGCTCTTGACCTCGGATAACATGACTTGTAAAGCTGTTGTGGGCATCTTCGTCTTCAATCTGAACTCTGATCAGAATATCAGACAGCTACTCCTAAAATGGAGACATACCATCCGGTCTCTAACGCCATCATATAGACTCCTGAAGAGCTCCGTGTCGCGGCGATACCACATCTGCGCATCGCTCTTCCACTTAGAAATGAAGGCGGGAAGATATTTCAACCACGGAAAGTATTCGACGAGGTATGTTCCAGGGAAGGTCGCCTGCGTAATTCTCAGCACGAATTCATTTATCCTTTGGATAGCTGGGTCATTGGCGGCTTCGAGGGTTGGCAAGTTATACACCATGGACAGCGTAAGAGATTGAGCAGCCCTGTATAACTTTCAGCATTTCTGAAGTTCAGCGGCATTCGTCTCCAAAGATAATTCACCTTTTCAGTTCCTTCTCCCATTCTTGCGGTCTAGTTGACTGTAGCATGTTCCACACTAATCGTACTCCCTCGCGTTCCTGAACAGGTTGAAAAGACGTAGCCATGGCTTTGTTGAGCACTTCATTTCCTGCACGACGCATTCTTCTCCACCTGGAAAAATTGAATCAGTTTTTGCCTGGCATGACGAGCATTGAGCAAACCTACACATCGTTATTCTGGAGGATACCAAGAAATTTTCCGCCTGTCAGGTATTCACCTGCGACTATTCGACCCATTAGTCAATCTCGACTCTTTTCGCGTAAAGAATAAGTAAAACTGGTGCTTACCAATGAATCGAGGTCGGTTGTTGTAGATATGTGCCCTTTGGTCCAGGAGATCCACGGCTGCTTTGTGCGAGTTCACGATGAGAATACCTTGATTGCCGACTGAGATGTAAACCAGAGGACCTGTAGGCCATGACGAAATTGTCAGTTCCTTAAGAAGGAGAGAGGTGACGATCAGGCGGTTACCATACTTGTGCTTCCATTCTGTGAAAGGTAGCCACGCGTCAAGCTTCAGCTGCAGTAAGTTGCCTATGATTGGAAGTCCCCTAGGACCGGGAGGAAGCTTCCCTTTCCTGAGATCCAACAATCTATGAGCAACGTAGATCATGCATAGGCTGAGGAGAAGGCCGGTAATACTGAAAAGCGCGCTCATGATTGGAGGAGTAGGGATGAGTGTTGTCGAAAAGGCTGTAGGAGTTTTTTTGTCCTTATTCTAATTCGAGCGGCATTATTGGGGAAATTGACACGAATGGAAAGTTGTCATATGTACCGTAATAGCGTCTATGCATCCATCAGAAATGTAAAGAGTAATAAGAGCTCCATGGAAGACCTGATAATTTCCATTGGGCCGACTGAAGAGAGGCTTGAGGATGCCAAGTTCAACGTGACTCGTGAGTGGACCTTTCAATGAGGTTAAGTCGGATCCGAAGCTCGAGGAGGTTCTCTGGAATTCGTATTCGTATTCAAATCATCTTTTTCGCGAAAGTACAGCACTAAGCCATAAAAAAGATAGCGCTATCACTGATCGGGGAACGTGACGGCAAGGCAAAGTAATGCCAGTAGAGAAGCAAGGTTGGAGGAGTTTACATGACTCGGAAAAACAGTGGGTGTGATCCATGATGCAAGGAACAAATTTTAAAGTTCTAATGACTTTCCCGAAGGGTGTTGAACGTTGAGTAGGTACGGCCAATATATCATTTTTGCCCGCTTTTCGATCGATCTACATTCTCAATAGGTGTCTTCTTCAGGGTCCCTAGGACGGTTTGTGATATCAAGTTATGTTTGGATAACGATCCGAAGTCCCTATCTTGACGGAAATACTTGACTTCTTAATGAAGTAACATCATCGTGGTCCAGAGTTTTCGAATTGACTCCGTTTGGTTCGACTCTGGCTCGACTTTCAATGACATTTGCGATCTACGAGCCAAATTTCTCCGGATGGCAGATAGGGAGATGTAATCAACAAATTGAGAAATGTCAAAGTTCTCACATTTATGTTCCCGTGTAGATATCAACTTTGTGAGTTTTCATAAGGTAGTTTACATCTATTCTGTGTGGAGTCCGAAACGGCGATGTTTAAGTGGTCTCATGGTTAGAAGACATCTCACAGAATATCCGCATCTGCATTAAATTAGATTATTCGCCTACATGTTTTGATTCAGAAACTCTAGTGACTATCATTTAACTGCGCTTCTAGAATTGCTGATCTGATACACTGGTTATCTTAGTACAGTGCTTGCATACTTTGCATCTCTGACAGCTACTGTAGACTTCTAAGTCTGAAGCTGAAACGGCGATGTTTAAGTGAAATCATGCTTAGAATACATCTCACAGAATATCCGCATTTGCATTAATGATTCAAGGAAGTCTAATGTTATGATTTTCATCCAAGACTTCATTAAACTGGATCATTCGCCTACATGTTTTGATTCAGAAACTCTAGTGACTATCATTCAACTGTGCTTCTAGAATTGCCGATTCGATACACTTTCGCCTATTTACACTGGTTATCTTAATACAGTGCTTGCATACTTCGTATCTCTGACAGGTACTGTCCGCTATTGTTGTGAGCTCTGATTCTACTTACATCATATTTTTGACATGAATCCGATAAAGCATTGCCTCAAGACCAGCCTCATAGAATTCTGAATCTGTGTATTGGAATGCATGATTTCGATTGACAGCAATAGCTATGTGACCTTTCTCAAGGGTTGACGAGATTATGGCCACCGTCCACCCTGATGGTGATTCCGTTTGTGAACGTTCCGCCGCTCGAAGACAAGAAGATAGCAGCCGCTGCAATTTCGTGATCCCTATAACGCCACATCAACACTCAGTACAGCTCTTTACATACCCAAAGAGCACTACACACCTTCCTGGTCTCTTCAAAGGAGCTGGGTTGATTGCCCCAGGTAATGGTACTTTCGCTAGCTCAGTCGCTTGGGGATTCATTTCCGTAACAAATATTCCTGGTGCAATCCCGTTGACCCTGACAGGAATCCTATTCTTGCTGAATTCAGCTGCCATAACAGTTGTAAGATGTTCAAGAGCGGCCTTAGTTGTTCCGTATGGTATCTACTTAGTATAATACGCAATCAGTTACCCTATGTTCAAAGTCGTTCTGAAGCTTACCGCTGTCATCCCAGACTTGAGGGAACCGGCAGCACTGGATATGTTTATGACACTTGATGTTTCACCTTCAATAGGATATCGTGTACGGGAAGCGGCTTCCAGCAGCGGAAGAAAACCAGTAGTAACAAAGAATGGTCCGAAAGTGTTGACAGCAAATACATCAGTCCAAGATTTGAAATCGTGGTCCCTGAATAATAGTTTGCTGATAGTCTCATCTTCGGGTGGAGAGATACCGGCGAGATATGCTGAGGTAGGCCCAGGGACCCCTGCACTAAATACAGGTTCTGATGTACATTTCTGTGCGATAGTTTGACGAAACTCACTTGTTCACCAAAATATCCAGCTTCCCATCAGTTTTGGCGATGACCTTGGCTGCGTTTGCGATGGAATCCTTTGAGGTGACATCCATATGCAGGCTACATAAAGAAAGCGAGAACTTTCAGTGTCCTAGTACTGAATAGTTTGGAACTACTCGCTCAGTCAATCCGTTCTCACGAGCGGCTTTCTTCGCGACTTCTGCACGATAGTCAGCGATGTAGACTTTGGCTCCATTGGCGGCAAATCCTTTTGCGATCATCAGCCCACTGCATTTACAAAGTCAGTTAACGAATTATTTTGCAAATGTATATTACTCACATTCCTGCTCCACCTCCAGTGACGACCGCCACTTTTCCTTGCAGCTTCCCCCAATCCGAAGCGTTCAGGATGCTTCTGGATAACATCGTATGCTCTATTTCCGATGTTTAAAAGCCATTATATACCATCCATTTCTAAAGAATAACACCACTATTGTTCCAGAATTCCTTGCAATGGATTCAAAGAGTTGACATGTTTTGGGGTGTTTGTAGACAAGGACTCCACACCCGATGATGACGGAGAAATTTGTCCTTACTAAGTATTAGATTCTCAACATACAAAAGTCAAGACAACCTTACTGATAATATGAATTAAGTATGGGTACGAGAGCTTGGCTTGGAGAGCGTATCCGGGTCACCCCAATCTGCTGGCACGAGAGTAAATCTATTCCGGAACGCCGTTGGTATACGGCGTGGTGGCGGCTGGAATGTAATTGCTAGAATTGGGTCGTTTTAATTGACCCAAAGCTGATAAAGTTCTGGGGACTTGTTACGTGTACGAGAAGCTGGATACTAGAAGCTGGATACGGGATTTGATACTGGTTGCGAAACAAAAAAGAGGTTGCGAAATAAGAAAATCACACACTCTTCACCAAGATGGAGTGGCCGTTAGCTGTTGGAGTAGGGATTATCGGCATCCCTACTCCGGATCAGGCGGAGTTTGGCGGCATTTCCCAGGTATATACAGTAGATTACCGCATGTACGTAGCACTCAGCTCTATCCAGTTTGGTTCTCGCTGTTATCTTTGCTCTGGAGCAGCCCTGGGCTACTCCACTGTACTACAGAAAGGTGATGATATTCTGAGGAAGACCTCCCGAAATCTACTCTACCCAAGCTCTAGGCAAATACGACCAAGCATGATGACTAAGCCCCAAACGGAGTGTTTTCTAACGGCGTCACAACGGCGTTAGGAATGGGTTTCCCATTCCATCGGGTGTGTAGGAAATTGAAGAAGCCGGAGTTTCCGATTGTCTGATTGGTAATAAAGTTCTTGACAGACAAGACCACATCGATGACCCGAGGCGGAAAATTGCAAAGACGATTCTTCCTTACAGTCGGCCTCGTACTTCCTTCCAAGTTTCGGGGCTTACTAACCAAGGTCCAAGGAGGGAGGACAATGGCCCGGGCTGCTCAGCCTGCCTGTGTGCACTCGAGAATCACGACTGCGTCGAGAGACTAGACGGAATCAGCTCAACCGGAGAAAATCCACGTGGTCCCGTAATCCTGTCAGTTGCCCTTGTGAGCTGTGCCCTACCACCACTAGATTGTCCAACCTTTTTATTTGGACGCTACGCTGCTCGATTTCATTTTTGTTTCTCGTGCTTCACATGAGTCGGATCACAGTCCAAATCCTTTGTGTCTTTATCAGACAACCAGACGAGTCTACCTTCTCGAAAGTGAGCCACTACAACTTTGTCGCGTCGTTGTGGCCACCAGCCCGCAAAATTAAAACCCCTAGGAACACTGGAGCCTAGGGAATATCGGTTCACTGCTCAAAGTCGGAAAAATTAGAGCGGGGTGCGCGCTTCAGACTTTCTTGATATACCTGGGTGCTGACACCTTTGAGAGCAAGTCCGTACCAGCCTCTTAGAGTCTTGGAAAGAAGCTGGAGTGACAAAGTGATAGAAATCTTTAAAGAGGTTATTCAAGTAGAACAAAATGAAGATTAGAGGACACTGCAAAGACAAGCGAGACAGCTGGCTCAATCTCCTCCGATCACGGCTCTGAATCACCTGTCAACAACGCTCATTCCACGACTGGACGAGCCACTCAAGTCTCTGAAGTATGGGTCCTATGGAAAATAGGATTGTCGTCCCCAAATATTGATGGCAAATCGGTTCTAGCTTGGTTCTTGACAAACCTTACGCATAACTTCACGAAAAGGGTGTTCGCAATACTCCGATGTGCTTAAGAGCAGGGGATGTTTGACCCTTCCTGGTTCAGTCAACGCAACCGCACTCAAAGTGCACATTTAATAGTATTATCCGCTCGGACCCTTAGCTCTCACATTCATTGCCGTGCACTTTTTAGAAGTTTGGTTGGGAATATTAAAAGTACCAATCTAGCTCGTCTGCTTCGACACGCCCTGTTGTTTCCAAGTGTTCGCTTATGAGCTAAGTCAAAATGTTTTACTAGTACCTTACACTGACGCTTACGAAACGACCGTAGGCCTCCTGCATAAAGCTATCAGTGTCGGAAAACATTTTAGTAACTGAAGACTGAAGAGGTCTTATGAGTGACTAGGAGCTCTCCACGATATTTATCTGGCCTGATTCCCCCATTCAAGAAATTTTCAAAGCAAGGACTTCATTAATGCAAACTCCAAATGGTTGTTACTACAAGCTACTGTTTTGGATTTAATGAGAAAAATATTGATGCACGTTAGAGTGAATAACGTTTTCGATCCGGAAGAACAAATCAAAAGTATCTCCGAACTGAGGGCTCTGGTTTGGTGCGTACCCAATAATGCACGTAGTCTGGATTTGGACTTAGTGAGTGAATATAGCTGGATCTCTGTTGAAAATGGCTGTTTGCTTCTCGTGAAAGTCATCGCGAATAGTAGTCGTGCCTCGCCCGTCCAGTCGTAATAACAGCTGAACGACAATAACACGTTATCGGTTACGATGGATCAAAGGATGAAACAAAGTGACTTCGGGATACATACTGGATTACTGGAGGAATATTCCGGCCAAAAGGGACCTGCATCAAAACAAGGAAAACAACCGGGATCTGAAATTAACTGTATCTGGTCTTGTGAAGACTTGTCAACTTACGCGTGTTTCCAGCCAAATCGTTCGGACTGAGCGAATTTGCAAAGGAAATCCAGTAGTCCATCATGGTGCTACTCAATTTTCTGGCCGTCGGGGTCATCACTTCAAGGTCTCCAAATACATAGAATATTTCGGATGAATGGGTTACTATCATTATGATTGAGAAAAAAATGATGTTCATCAGAATGTTCCACTGTCAAAGGTTTAATTATTGGTGACACACCTCCCAATGATCCAGGAGCCGGTATACCATTAACAAAGTCCGGGACAGGGACAGCGTCTGGATCAGCGAACAAGTAAGTAAAGGTCGGGATGCGAGCTTTCAATAGCTGTTCGTTCACAAGGTACCGACGATGGGCCAGATGGGTAAAATCAGTAGCTATGCAAGTGAAGTCCAGTCAATACCCTTAAAGTTATCCGATCTCGGATACTTTTCAGCTTTTGAAGTGCTTACCCACAGACGCATATCGCTTATATTCAGGATCCAGACCAAAAGTGTCATTCCCAGTCCCAAATGGAGCTCCCAAAGATGGGTCATTAGGATACAAATCAAGAACTTGTTTAACAACAGCTTCGAGTTTTTCAAGTTGAACTTCTCTCTCGGCAGGGGATGCATTTGGTGGGGAAAGGGGTGACGAGAGGATGAGTTCTTTGATGGGCTGCGAGGAATTGATTGTTTGAGGTGCAGTCAAGGTTCCTACAAAACGAGAATGGCGGCCAATAAGTAGTTGTGTCTTATGAAAGATGTTGAATCATGTATTCTGCTATACCTTCATCCAAATTCGAGCCGATCAAAATAGCGTCTACAACGCCTCTTTGGGGTCTGAATGTTGAGGGGAAGTTGGGAAGCAGATCTCCACCGATAACCGGGAACCAGTCCGCTCCCGATGTATTGAACAACAAACCGGCGGTGTTGTATGCCTGGATTATATCTGGAGTGGTAACAGTACGAAGGCAGTCCACTGTGTTCTCAGGTTTGTTTCGACAAGATGGCACCGCAGCAATGAAGTTGTTCCATACGTCATTAGCTTGAGGGTTTGATGGAGATACAAACGGTATACCACCAGTTGACTCCATGATCTATGACGGTGATTAACGGAGTAAAAGCGAAATTCGGTCTCACGTACCACCCCTTTGGCTAATCCCCGTATTCTATCGTTCAGAATCAATATCTCGAGCGACACCGCTCCTGCACTTTCTCCAAACACCGTTATCTAATGGAAACATATACAAGAGATTTTGGTTCCATGAAGAGCAGAAAATGAGATATACCTTGTCTGGGTCACCCCCAAAAGCTTCGATATGCTGCTTAACCCACTCTATGGCAGCGACGTTGTCCTCCAATCCCAAATTTAGAATAGGGGATCCTTCCTCAAATTTTCTGGTAACATCTTCTCCGCGAGGGAAACCCAGTGGTCCCATGCGAGAGTTGGCGCTGACAACAATGGTAGGCGTTCCCTGTAAGTATATCTGAGGGCTTGACAAACATGCATTACTCGTGCGAGGAAATAATAAAACTCACCCTGGTGATACTCCGTGTAACTAATGGTGTTCCATCATACCTGGAAGACCTCCCAATGATATAACCCCCTCCATAGAACCAGATCATGACAGGTAGGAGAGTGGTCAAATGTTTGAATACGGTACTTGATGGCCTGAATATGTTGACTGTAAGACAATCTTCCGAGATTTCATCTACTGGAAGCAGGGTCTGAATGCATGAAGGACCAAAGTTAGTCGCGTTGAGTAATTTGCTACTAGTATCGCTTCTGTCAGCAGTGTTGAACAATCTTGGCACTGGTGGCATTAAACGAAGGTTTCCAGTGGGTGGTTCAGCAAAAGGTATACCTACATGAAATAATTGAGCTTTAAAATAACGATCTCGGGTGTTTCTCACCACCAAAGAAATCGATATCTTCGGTTCTCTGACTGCCAATGAAGGTGGTATTTCCGATGACAACCGTCGGAGTGCACTCAACAGTGGTGAGATATGCTGATAGAATTGTGGATTGCAAGAAAAGAATCTTGAAGTGATTTAGTATCGTCAGAAAGAGTGTCGAGGGTGCTCTATTTTGCCTCTGGCCTTTTATAATGGAACGAACCTTGGTTTGACTCTTCTCAAGCTTCCAGTGATAGGTGGATATTTTTTCATCGAAGCTTCGAAGACGTCATAAAATGATTTTGTACAACCTGAAGAATATTAAAAGTTCTCTAATTTGCCTCTGGCCTTTTATAGTCAAATGGACCTCGGTTTCTTCTCAAGCTTCCAGTAATAGTTAAATATTGAAGGCTCTGAAGACATCTTGTGACCTTCGCTCAGACTGCTTAGAAGGAAAGGTATCATATTGATTCCAGCTTACATAGGTGTCCTTGAGTCACTCTGATAAGATAAATTCGGGGTCTTCGGATCCACTCCGATGTGTCTGTCCAAGGAGAGGAAGGGGAGAATTGCAAACCAATACCCTCCTTGATCAGAGGTTTTTTTAGTGGTCCATAGTGTAATGGGCGAAGGTTGTAGAGACCTTGAGCCCCGACGAGACTTTCTGGCGCATCCGGGGTTGGTTGCGATGGGTGGGATGGACCATCACAAGAGAACCGTAACTTTGTGTTGCAGCATGTCCATTTGATGTCCATTTTCGAGTGTGAGTGGGTAAGGTGGGCGGGTAAAAGAAACGGAGCGGTAGGAGAAACGAGGGGAACGAGTTAAGGGGCGAGAGTTAGTGTGCTGCTGTGTGCTGGCGAAGTATTGCATCACGTGACCTTTATCTATTGGACTGGCCCGGTTTGTCCCGCTCCGCTCCAACTCATAATCGTCAACGAATACTACAAGCATAACATCAACGTCTATAATTCACGCTCAAGCAGCCCTCGATCGAGTTCAATGACAAATGTACCGAGGTGGGTCACCGCAAGCGTGACAAGCACGAAGTCTGGAATGGTGTAAGAAGCCGGAGTTTCCGATGCTCGATTGGTAATAAAGGTCTTGACAAATAAGACCACATCGGTGACGACCGAGGCGAAAGCTGTGTAAGACGATTCCTCCTTCCAGTCGGCGTCGTAGCTCACACGTTATTAGCACCAGCTAGGTATTTGTACCCATAAATTCAAACATTGAACGTTGAACCTCCATCGGGGAATGTTTTGACTGGTGGAGGGAATCTCGAGGAATGGCAAGAATGCATCAGGAAAATGCATCAGGAACGGTGTCCGTCATGGAAGAAGATGAAGTAGAAGTGGGCCATCGCTGCGCGTGGCAGATACGAGGCCGTTATTTGGCGGAGATCACATGTTTGCCTTCCAAATGGAGTTGACATGAGGAAAGGACACAGCCACCTGCGCAACTCGAGTCTAGTAAGAACGAGTCCTCATTTCATTCGGCCTCGTAATAACTTGCCAAAGACCCTAGTAAAAAGAAATCAATGTTGACTCAAAGTTATATCCAAGATCAGTATTTTCCTGTCCTTCTGTAGTCGTATAGGCGGCAGTAATTTGATATCTTGGTTGTTAAGACTAAAGTTGGCTAGTGGTTCGGCGACGCGATCTTCGACAGGATATTAGTATGACTGGGGGGTATGGCCGCAGGCGGCGAGGGCCGAACCTTTCTAAAAACAGATTTATACAGGAACTAAAGAGCAAATCGGTCAACTAAGATACAATA
>ML179138.1:183422-204009 GCA_004369135.1 Dendrothele bispora CBS 962.96 | reverse complement strand
GAATCCCAACTGTTGTGTACCTAAAATACAACCATTAGTATATGACCAATTTACAAGTTTGTTGACATTTGAAGAAACCCTGTCTGGACTCTGAGACATTTGTTTTCTTCCAAATGCACAAATGTACAAGCCATTAAAAAAACTAATGACACCTACCTGAACTCATTTGTCCATGGGCAGCAAGTTGAATATGTTCATTCCGGCCTGCAATGGCTTTAGCGAGGGATAATAATGGATTATTCAAGATCTTACCTTCTACCATGTGATCACAATAGTTCTTCCCAGTGGCATTCCTGGGAACTTTAGCTTCAAAAGAGCCTGACATGTATCGACCAGCCTTCTTCTGGAATCCTGGACATGGTGCCTGGACTGTCCAGACTCTCCACAGGATCAAGACTAGTGTCAATATTTCCAAGAGAATCAGACATAATCAAAACGTAAAGAAGGCTTGAACAAGTGTGAGCTGTATGCCTATCGGACGCCGAAAGAACAAGAAGACAAAAGTTATCGTTATCCAACTGCACGTGAGGATGTCATAATGTAGCGTCCAGAACCTTAATTCGAGTTGGAGAACCTTATTTCTGCCTCGTTCGTGATCTATAAAAATACTCAACTGAATTTATCTAAATTTGGTTTCACCAATAGATGCTGTCTGTCGACTTGCAGTCACATGGACACTGTGAGCGATGCGAGGTACCATTTTTTGGGTTTGTCAGCTGAGGAAGGAGAAATTACCAGTTGGGATCCCACCTTTGAGAGAAGCACATGCTCACAAAGGGAAGCCGTGCTCCAACATTCAAGGTATTTGTATGAAATGGTCGAAGAATTTGGGAGGTGTAATTTTCTCAGAGGCTATCAACCTGTCATGTAGGGCTAAGGAACGCAAACCTTTGGGAATTTTAAAACTGTAAAGGTAGAGTAAGACAGGCAGGTTTACCTCAAGTAATTGGCCAGTGTACTGTTCCGCTTTGACTCGAACTACATTATATCGGCAGATCTCACCTATATCTAAATATTTCCCTATGAATCAAATCAGATTAACGCCTCAAGTTTGATGCTCACACCCAATATGACCAGACCCAGTCACCCAAATTCGTTCACAATCTTGATTGCCTCTTGTTCTTTGCCGGAAATCAACATTATGCTGCCTCGCGACTCACCGAGATCTCCTTAACAATCCCGGACCCTTCGACGTTTAAACCTACGTGGACAGCAATGACATATACAAAGCTATCCAGGGCGTGAATATTGGGTTCGATTTCGAAGGTGGGCTGATTGGTCCAACAAATTGCTTGGGATAATTTATGTATCGTCCTTTGGTAAATTGGTTTTTACACGATTGTTTTCTTTATTTGTATATTCAGCAATACACACATATCTCATCTTAACAAATAAGCCCTTTGGAAGTAGTTTTTTCCACAACAAGTCCCACAACAAGTCTCGCGATTTCAATAGAAAAGTTGTAGGGCACTTCGTCGTGACAGTGACCGAACCCTCCCGTCGCGAAGTGAATCTGGATAGTAGCAGAATCAACAACGGTCCTCTATCTTCTCGATTATTGATCGATCCAAAGTATCTAAGTACCTAGTACATAGTGCTGTACGGTGTGAGCTCAAAGAGATTTGATTTTGAGCACACATCGCACAATTAGTCCTGTGGTACCAAAGTTTAACACTAGGTACGTATCACTCCTGCATAATGACATAGTGTGCACCCCACCATCCTTCTTACACTTTGTCTTTCTTCGATCCCTTCTTTCGTATATTCGATCCACTCGTCCCCAGAATGTCGGACAATGAAATATAACCTGTGAGAGCGGCCCAGACCACTAATTTGTTATACCATCTAGGTCTTGTCATGCATCCAGCACGGGCTCAAACAAAGTAACCCTCCCTGCTCTCATCTCCGCTCGCTTTTGGCTTGATATAGTCACTTCCGTAAAGTTTTTTTTTGGAAAGATGTAGTTTTGGAACGTTTTGATGGAAAGGTTAATGAAGCATTTCGAGCTGTAAAGGCGAGTTCAGGAGGTAAAAAAGGAACAGCAAGGGTGACGTACAAATAATAGAACGAAAGAACACAAGACTCGGGAGAACACAGAATGAAAACGGAACAAAATAAGAGAGAGCTCACACTAATACACCCCTCGGCATTCCGACATTCTCTACTGTCCTCAAAGACTTCCTCGTGAACTGTTATACCGGCTTGCATACATCCAGTCCCATTTCAAAAGCTGAAAAAGCGTTCCCCATCATGTTTCCTAGAATAATTAGATAACACAACGCATACATGAGGTTTAGAGGCAAGAAAGGGTGGAAGTACCCACGAGAGAGCCGTAATATCCTATTGAGTCGCAAGACAAAGAAGATTCCCCTTCTCCTTCAACGCTTAAAAGGTCCCATGATTAACTGAAGAATCTTCTGTTCCGTCCTAGCAGGATTAAAAAAACTCCCCTGTACAAGAATCTACATCTGGAATTGACGTAATAGGCAGTAAAAAATCGACTGGAATGACTTTTGAGGCGACTCCTCCGCATGATGCACTTCAACCCATCCGAGAAAGAGAGAAGACGGCGGGAAAAAAAGTGAGAATGAGACGAGTAGACAGAGTCAATGTGAAGAGGGGTCGTAAAGTTGGTTGTTGAGGGAAGGAGGAAGTGGTCTTGTAGAGTTTTGCTTTTTTTAATGTCGTTTTCGTTTGAAGGAGTTGCAGCGGCGATGGCCGGACTCATGAAAGTCGACGCCGTTCCCCAGGAGCAAAGGTTTTTTTCAGGCAGAAACCCTGTTCCGCTTCTGTTCTTGTTCCTGTCTCAACTTCTCCTTTTACCTCAGACCCTCCTCCGCCGGTTTGTCACTGAGTAAGCCACCCTTCTCCCCCTCTACCTGTCGTACGACCATCCTACCCCGGGAACGGCACCCAGATCAATAACAGCCCGTCCTACTATTTTTTTACCAACATGCTTACGTGCCTAGTAGCTTCAACGCCAAATGAGACGGCAAGGACAGCGCCGTCTGTTGTTGGACAAAGGGGTCTCCAGATTGATGGGCGAGCAGGCAAGCAGCCGCAAGCTGCGGAAGATTTAGATTTTTGGTTTTTGAGATGTGAACAAGTTGGACGTAACGTCTTTCTGGAGTAAGGGAGGGGTAAGGGGTTGATGTGGTCGTGGTGGGAGAATGACACCTGGATGGGTGGGCTACGTGTCAAAGCGGCACATGGAGTGAAACACGCGTACCTTTATGCTTGTCAAGACCGCTCCTCCCACTCATACACAATTGTCGACGCGCTTTTGTCTAGCTCATGAGAAAATGACTCCTGGATTCTTTCAGAAACTTCGGAGGAAATACGTTGGAGGCAGATATAGAGAGGATGAGGATGAGGACGGGCCCGGATTCCAATATCCCGGTGATGAGGTGGACAGGCTTTGACGAGTTTGGGCAGGAACGAAGGAGAGAAAGGGAGGTAATGGGAGACAAGACACGGCGCTGAGGTGGACGAGTTTGATATTGAGCAAAGTTTGTTTGAGGTAAAGAGCTGATTGCGGAGGGACCTGGAGATGAGCCGGGAGTGCAGATGCCAGGGATGATGATGACGAGAAGTTGCAAGTGGTTGTACTGAAGGAAGGAAATCATTTGGCTAAGAGGGAGACGGTGAACGAGAAAAGGTCCGTTTTCAACCTACTCACCTTTTCCATACCATTTTCTGACAGCAAAGAACAACCTTCAGTTCGAGTCGGCACGACTAAACGAACCAGTATCTCGTCAAGGGAGGAACAAACGTTTCTCTGATACGAAAAGCGGTGCAACGTTTCAACCAAACACGTTCAGTCCAAAGACTTGTTGACGTCATGCAAAGAGCATCGAATTCATAGGCGACATCAAATCGATCAAACTCCATGAAAATATTGGACGTTCCTTTCTTTACTCTCCATGCGCTTCTAGTGTTTACTTAGTAATAAAGTTTGGCACTCGTTCTCCGCCATGTGCAATGTCCGTGCGTGTCTCCCTTAACTTTTCTTCTCATTTTTGGTGAGCGCTGGCGCTGAGTACCAGTCCTTGCTAGTGATTTGCTAGCGATTTACATCTATTGATTACTGACTGTTTATCATCTCGATTCTCGACAGCGTTTTTCGCTCGCTTTTATTTTGAATTTTCGATTTTAGGCAAGTATGAGTATACTATGTGCTTTCGTCAACAGTCTATATATCAACGTATATAGAATCCAACATAGTCATATACATCTGCAATGTGTTATCTTCCTCGAACACTTTAACCTATGATAATATATCCGTGTTCAAGTTTGAATAGAAGCCAAATACACGATACCATGATCTCCATCGTCTATCCGTGCGGATAGGTGCTTGAAGTGTACTTATTCTATACACTACCCTGGAAACAAAAATCTTGATTCTTCATAAACAATTGTCAATGACTAGCGACACTCAACTGATCCACACCCCACCCACATTCTCGTCCTTATCGACGATCTATCCATCTACCAATGACTGAGCATGTGCAGATATGGAACATGATACTCCTAAAGCAGCATGCCCTTACACCCAGAGAGTACCCTAGAGGCTCCAAATAAGTACAACATACATATACAACTGCTCTCCGTCAGTAACTCATTTCATGCTTGTATATCAAAAGATCAAGCCTCAAGCTAAGCTAATCCGTACACCCAAAGCTTACAAAAATCACTTCAATTTATGAAAATTTGCATGCATACCGTGACAGGCTTATTATTCATCCTTTGACATTCAATCACACTTCAACTGCCACTTTGCGGCCACCTCCACCATGAGCAACATTGCTGGCTCTAAATTATTGGGCCTCTAATAACCTTAAATAAAGTCTGCATGTCTCAGATGGTCTTTGTTTATTTGCTATCAGTAGTTCTATTTTTGATTTGGATCCATGAGTATATAACACTTCCTTGTGTGATATCGCAACCTGTGAATTAAATACTTAATGATTCTCTTTTTTTACACAAGTCTTCAAGTTACGGGACAATCTTCGACTTTAGGGAACATTTTCGAAAGGACCTTTTTCTTTTTGAATAACATATTCCGAGTCTAGAGAAAGTCAAAAGCTAATTGTTGTCTGTTACATTGATGATCTTAAGAAACATGATCTGCAACTTGATTGCAAGTTTTATAAGGGGTTCCAGCCTACATGTGATCCCAATATTCTGGATACTTATGGTTCAATGAAAATTCTACCTTGGAAAAAATAGCAAGGTTGTTGAAAATCATTCAATGTGAAAGGGTTGGGAAACAAAGTCATGATTCTGAAAAAAATTTATCAGTTTTATTTATGACATGCTTGATACTATTACATATGGTGTAAGAGGCTATAGGCCGTGTATGAAGCACTAGAAATTATTCAATGTTCTTAAACATGATATTTCAAATGTTACTGCTTAAATGTAGATTTGAAAGTGAGAAGCCATATCTACAGATCAACTACAAGGTGAATGGAGGCAGAAGAGAAAAACTGTGTGGATTTTATGCACATGGAAAAAGAGATCTTTCAATCAATTGCCTTCCTCATTCCAAACCTGAGTCCAATTGGAGCCATAAGCAAATCCAGTCCAATCAACCTGAACAGCAAAGTTGAAAGCATCCGCTGGAATAGTGAGAATCTGTCTAGAATCACTGAATCCATGTCTAAAATCAGGAGGAATCCAAAGGATGAGAGAAGGATCTGGTCTATTTTCATCTGAGTAAGAAAGCCATCCCTGGGAGTTAATGAAACAGAAGTGATTATTAGGTGAATGAGCATATGAAATCTTTTCATGATCACCAATATGACCACCAAACTGAGTGTCCCATATTCTGACAGTGCAATCTAATGATCCAGAGACCACATGCCTCCCATCTGAAGAATATGCTACTGATTTAACACACTCTGTGTGACCCTGGAGAGGCTGGCCAGCCTGCTGACCAATCTGAGTGTCCCATATTCTGACAGTGTGATCATCAGACCCAGAGGCCACATGCCTCCCATCTGGGGAATATGCAACTGATCTGACCCAGTGCCTGTGGCCCTGGAGAGATTGGCCAACCTGCTCACCAGTCTGAGTGTCCCATATTCGGACAGTGTGATCCTGAGCCCCAGAGACCAGATACCTCCCATTTGGAGAATATGCTACTGATGTGACCTGGTCTGTGTGGCCCTGGAGAGGCTGGCCAACTTGCTCACCAGTCTGAGTGTCCCATATTCTGACAGTGTGATCAAAAGACCCAGAGGCCACATGCCTCCCATCTGGAGAATATGCTACTGAATTAACCCAGGATGTGTGGCCTTGGAGAGGTTGGCCAACCTGATCACCAGTCTGAGTGTCCCATACTCTGACAGTGTGATCCCAAGACCCAGAGGACACATGCCTTCCATCTGGAGAATATGCTATTGATGTGACATAGCTTGTGTGGCCCTGGAGAGGCCAGCCAACCTGATCACCAGTCTGAGTGTCCCATATTCTGACAGTGTGATCCCAAGACCCAGAGGCCACATGCCTCCCATCTGGAGAATATGCTACTGATGTAACCCATTTTGTGTGACTTTTAAGAGGCTGGTCAACCTGCTCACCAGTCTGAGTGTCCCATATTCTGACATTGTGACCTGACCCAGAGGCTACATGTCTCCCATCTGGAGAATATGCTATTGATTGAACTCTCTCTGTGTGGCCCTGGACTGGCTGACCAGCATGCTCACTAGTCTGCCCATCAATGTCCCATATTCTTAAGGTAGAGGACATCCATCTTCGTTGGACGTCACGTGGTCTAGTGTGACACTACCCAATTTGGCGGCACTCAGTATAAAAAATCTCTAAAAAATTCCTCACAGCATGTGAAGACTATCCCTACCATGAAGTTATCCAATTTTACCCTAGCATAAATCTGAGATATAAAAAAATGGCTGAAATTGAGATTTCTGATTGTAGTAGCCAAAACACTTTTGGCTGAGGCAAATAACATGTGTAACTAGTATACCCTATACTCCGTCTTCAATTCTTGATCAATTGACATCAAAGCTAGAAGAGATCATTTTGATGCATATTCAGACATTTTCATGGCAGGAATAGTATGTAAGTCTACTACATGAATATCTAATGATTTTTGAAGCATTTTATCTAAAAGTATGGTAATGTGACACCGCATCACGTGACGTCTGCTGAAGATGGATGTCCTCTACCTTACAGTTTGATCAAGAGATCCAGAGGCCAAATGATTCCCATCTGGAGAATATGCTACTGATGTGACATAGTCTGTGTGGCCCTGCAGAGGCTGGCCAACCTGCTCACCAGTCTGAGTGTCCCATATTTGAACAGTGGCATCATGAGCCCCAGAGGCTACATGTCTCCCATCTGGAGAATATGCTACTGATTCAACCCATGCTGTGTGGCCCTGGAGAGGATGGCCAACCTGCTCACCAGTCTGAGTGTCCCATATTATAACAGTCTCATCTTCTGATCCAGAGGCTACATGTTTCCCATCTGGAGAATATGCTACTGATTCGACCCCGTCTGTGTGACCCTGGAAAGGCTGGCCAAGCTGCACACCAGTCTGAGTGTCCCATATTCTGACAGTGTGATCTGCAGACCCAGAGGCCACATGCCTCCCATCTGGAGAATATGCTACTGATGTGACCCCATCTGTGTGGCCCTGGAGAGGCTGGCAAACCTGCTGACCAGTCTGGATGTCCCATATTCTGACTGTGTGATCATCAGACCCAGAGGCCATATGTCTCCCATCTGGAGAATATGCTACTGATGTGACCTCATTTGTGTGGCCATGGAGAGGTTGGCCAACTTGCTGACCAGTCTGAACATCCCATATTCTGGCAGTGTGATCTCCAGACCCAGAGGCCACATGTCTCCCATCTGGAGAATATGCTACTGATTCGACCCCGTCTGTGTGACCCTGAAGAGGCTGGCCAACCTGCTCACCAGTCTGAGTGTCCCATATTCTGACAGTGCCATCATAACACCCATACACTACATGCCTCCCATCTGTAGAATATGCTATTGCTAATATTGAATCCTGTCCTCTAAAAACCTTGGTACAATTCATTCGTCTTGTCATTGTGTATAACCCCTTAATTTTAACACCATTTTGCAAGTACTTTTTCCCAAGCTCAGTCAATAATGATTGTCTTGTGGAAAATAAAAGGGCTGATATGTAGAGATGAGGAGTACTCTCTGCTATTGTCATAGAAAATGACCCCATAAATCTTTCAATATCTTCACCAACTTTACTTGCAATACTTATCTGTGTGATTTCCAGTTGCATGAGAATATATTGACCTAAAAGTGAATTCTAATCAACTTACCATCATCACATTTCCCCAATTCTTTATATTTTTAGCACCAGACATTATGGAATTAATTTCACTCATAAGACCCAAGCATTCCATCCAGTATATTATCCTCTTGCTTTCTATGAAATCTAGAACACTTTTTTTAATTGATTCTGACTCCTGTGCCTCCATTATATGGCCTGTCCAGTGAAGGCAGCTATATTGTAGTCCTGCTGAAACATATTCTGCCACTCTCTCCTGCACTGATGGATAGATGACCCGCTTATTTGCCTTGCATGATGTTTCTAAACAGCAAATGTTGAATTTCAGTTCACTTCCCAGAATAGCCAAACAAGTGTTTGCCAGCTGCAGGTGTGAATTGTCTTGTTTTACATTCCATTTTCCTGATCTGTTTTTACTACTAAGAAATTCTGCAAAAGACAAATGATAGTACAGTTTTCCATCTCTGTCAAAGACCACTGCTTTTATACTGTTCAACACTTTTTTGATAGTGCTTGACTTGATTTTCTTGATCTTTAACATTTGTTCTAATACATCAACTGAAATAGGTTCCATTGTTGCTAGGATTACCCCAATTACTTCTTTAAAGTAGTGCTCCTTTGCGTTCCCACCAAAATTGTTCTCCAGTACTACTTTATAGAGTTCATCAAGCCCTCTATATGGATTATCAACATGCTTATCATCTTCCCCAGTATTAATAATTCTCCCAATTGCTTCCTCCTCATCCATACTGTCTTTTATGAATTTCAAAGCAACTTTAATCCAAATAAACAGTCCTCCAGCTTTGGTTACTAATTTATTTATGTTATGCATATTGTTCATAGTCTGAAGATTTTTCTTCACTAGTAATCTGATATCTGCAGTTGCATCATAGCTACTTGTGAGATCAAATTTTCTCACTTTTCCTATTGTCTCTGTCATCTTTTCAATATTCAGAGGACGGCTAGTGATGATAACCACTAGTCCTTGAACTTGACTGATCAGACTGGCTATGCCTCTAATCAAAACCTCCTGGTCTGATTCTGTTCCCCACTCATCAAGACCATCAATTATGATTAAAACTCTTTTGTCTGATGGTTTTTGGAAGAGTGATGCATTCCAGAACTGTTCAACCTGCTGTGAAAGAGGTATGCCTGACCCATTCAAAGACTGATCCTCTTTGAATATATTCACTAAAGCCTTTTGGTATCCTGGATATATTTTAGCCAGCTGATAACAAATTGTAGGGACCAACAGTGAAAGTTTGTCAGTTTCTTGGCCTTTAACACAATGAAAAGTCAATGCAAGTGTTACTTTGTCCTGCATTTTGCGGAATTTATCGGCCAGAGTCACTGCAATAGCACTCTTCCCAGTCCCAGCAATACCACAAATCCAAGCAAAAGTGTTTTGAGAGTCAATTGCCCAGACAAACATCATTCAATAGCTTCTGGCGAGTACCATCCATGCATGTGTCAAGTTTTCTTGCTGGATTTACAATTGGATTGAGTCTTTCTTTTAATAATGCATCATCACTTTCACCTGGTATGCAATATGAGATAGTTATAAATCATAGTAAAGGTAGTTCATACTGTAGATATTTTGGACAAAATCCCTTCCAACATTTGCAATGTTTGCATTTGAAAAATCATTGTTTGAGGCACCCTGGAAAGCACTGAACACTAACTGTTGAGTACCTAAATGCAGGAATTAATATATGTCCAATTCATGAGCTTGTTGACATTGAAGAAACCCCTTCTGAGACATTTTGTTTTCTTCCATATGCTCAATTGTACAAGCCATAGAAGAGCAAAAGGGTCTGTAATGTCACCTACCTGAGCTTGCTTGTCCATGGGCAACAAGTTGTATATATTCATTCTGGCCTGTAATGACTTTAGCCAGGGATAATAGTCAATTATCCAAACTCTTACCTGCTACCATGTGATCACTCATAGAAGAATAATTCTTGCCAGTGGCATTCTTGGGAATTTTAGCTTTGAATAAGCCTGGTATGTATCCACCAGAGCCAACTTCTGGAATCCTGGAAGTGGTGTCCGGACTGTCCAGGCTTTCCACAATATCAAGACTAGTGTCAATATTTCCAAGAGAATCAGACATAGTCGAAATGTGAAGGCTTGAACAAGTGTGAGCTGTATGGCTATCTGGTGCTGAAGCGTGCCCAAGAAGAAGACAAAAGTTATCCAACTGCACGTGAGGATGTCATAATGTAGCGTCCAGAACCTTAATTCGAGCTGGAGAACCTTATTTCTGTCACGTTTGTGATGTATGAAAAGAACACTGAATTGAGTTTAAATTCGGTTACCCATAGACGCTGTCTGTCGCAGTCACATGGTCACTGTGAGCGGTGCCATGAGATGCGGGCTACATTTTTTGGGTTCATCGACTGGGGAAAGGAGAAACCACTAGCTGAGATCCCAGCTTTGAGAGCAGCACCCATTTTCAGAAAGGAAACTTGCTCCAACATATCTGTATGAAAGGGTTGCCTGGTCGAAGAATTTGGGAGGTGTAATTTTCTCAGAGGCTATCAACCTGTCATGTTGGGCTAAGGAGCGCAATTCTTTGGGAATTCAAAAGATGTAAAGGTAGCGTAAGACGGCAGGTTTACCTCAAGTAATTGGCCAGTATACTATTCCGCCTTCACTCGAACTACATTATATCGGCAGATCTCACCTATATCTAAATATTTCCCTATGAATCAAATCAGATTAACGCCAGTTAACGTCCCAAGATTGATGCTCACACCCAATATGACCAGGCCCAGTCCCCCAAATATTTGCTTTCACAGTTTTGATTGCGTCTCTGGTTCTTCACTGGCAATTAGCATTATGTTGTCTCGCGACTAGCAAAGAGGTCGCCATTAACAATCCCGGACCCTTTGGCAATTCATCGATGAGGTTTTTAAACGTACATGGACAGCAATGATGTATACAAGCTATCCAGAACATGGATACTGGATTTGATCTCGAAAGGTGGGTTGATCGGTCCTCGCCATAATTTTAAGTCATACTTTACATGAATTTTTCTTCTTTTGCAGATTCAGCCATGAACGTTGAAGATATGCCTCACCCTAACAAATAAGCTCTTTGGAACTGTTGCGAAAAAAATTTGAAAGTAGCTTTTTCCGCAACAGGTCTCGCGATTTCAATAGAAAAGTTGTAGGGCACTTCGTCACAACAGTGACCGTACTCTTCCGTCATGAAGTCAATCAGGATACATAGTAGCGGAATCAGAGACATTTCTCTGTCTTTTGGATTAATGATTTGTCTGAAGTATCTACCTAGTACGTAGTGTTGTACGGTGTGGGCTCAAAGAGATTTGACTTTGAGCACGCACCGCACAATTAGTCCTGTGGTACCAAAGTTTAACACTGGGTACGTATCACTCTGGCATAATGACATGGTGTGCAACTGGCCACCCTTCTTACCATTGGTCTTTCTTCGATCTCTTCTTTCATATATTCGATCCACTCGTCCCCAGAAATCTCTGACATGAAATATAACCTATGAGGCGGCCCAGACTGCTAATTTGTCGTATCATCCAGGTCGTGTCTCTCATCCAACACGGGCTCAAACCCTCTACAAACAAAGCAACCCTCCCTGCTCTCATCTCTGTTCGCTTTTGGCTTGATATACGTCACTTCCGTAAAGTTTTTTTTTTTGGAAAGATTTTGTTTCGGAACATTTTGATGGACTCAAGGTGAATGAAGCGTTTTAGACTTTGAAGGCGAGTTCAGGGGGTAGAAAAGAAACAGAAGAAGAGACAAAACATAAGATGAAATAAAACAAAGGAACAGAGAACAAAGAAGGAACGAAATAAGAGAGAGAATACTCACACTAATACACCCTTAGGATTCCGACATTCTCTGCCATCCTCAGATACTTCCTAGTAAACTCTCACATACATCCAGTCCCGATTTCAAAATCTGAAACTGCGTTCCCCGTCATATCATACTCGCTAACACAACGCATACATGAGGTTTAGAAACAAGAGAAGGGTGGAAGTGACCATGAGAGAGTCGTAATATCCTGTTAAATCGTAAAACAAAAGAAGATTCCCCTTCTTTTTCAATGCTCAAAAGGTCCCATGGATTAACTGATGGATCTTCTATTCCGTCCTAGCAGGATTAACAAAATTCGCCTGTACAAGAGTCTACACCTGGAATTGGACGTAATAGACAATAGTAGAATCGACTGGAATGAACTTTTGAGCGACCCCTCCGCGTGATGCACTTCACCCATCCGAGAAAGAGAGAAAGACGGCGAAAAAAAAGTGAGAATGAGACGGAGCAGACAGACAGTCGATGTTAAGAGGGGTCGTAAAGTTGGTTGTTGAGGGAAGGAGGAAGTGGTCTTGTGGAGTTTTGCGGTTTTATGTCCTTTTGTTTGAAGGAGTTGCAGCGGCGGTGGTCGGAATCATGAAAGCCGACGTCGTTCCCCAAGGGAAAAGGTTTTTTTCAGGCACAAACCCTGTTTCCCTTCTCTTGTTGTTCTTGTCTCGAGTTCTCCTTTCACCTCAGACCCTCCTCCGTCGGGTTGTCACTGAGTAGCCCATCCCGCTCTTCCTCCACATAGCTTGTACGACTATCCTACCCCGGGAACGGTTCCCAGATCGATAACGACCCTTCGCATTGTCTTCTCCCAAAACGTTTCCGTGCCTAGTAGCTTCGACACCAAACAAGACAGTAAGGACAGCGCCGTGTGTTGTTAGACAAAGGGTCTCGAGATTGGTGGGCGTGCTAGGAAGCTGCGGAAGTTTTGAACTTTCGGTTTTTTGAGATATGAACGAGTTGGATGTAACTTGTTTCTGGAGTATGTTGAGGGAGGTGTGACGGTTGATGCGGTCGTGGTGGGAGAATGACACCTGGGTGGTGCACTACGTGTCAAAGCTTACATGGACTAGATTACGTGTACCTTTATGCCTTGTCGAGACCGCTCCTCCCACTCGTATACAACTGTCGACGTCCTTTTTTCTAGCTTATGAGAAAAGATTCCTGGATTCCTTCAGAAACTTCGGAGGAAATACATTGAAGGCGGATATCGAGAGAACGAGCATGAGGACGGGCCCCAATTCCAATATCCCGGTGATGAGGTGGACAGGCTTTGACGAGTTTGGACGGGAACGAAGGAGGGAAGGGGAGGTAATGGAAGACAAGACATAGCGCTTTGGTGGACGAGTTTGGTACTTAGCGGAGTGTGTTCAAGTTTGAGGTAAAGAGCTGATTGCGGAGGAACCTGCAGATGACCCGGGACTGCAGATGCCAGGGATGATGACGACGACAGGCTGCAAGTGGTTGTACTGAAGGAAGGAAATCATTTGGCTGAGAGGGAGACAGTGGACGACAAAGCGTCCGTTTTCAATGTACTCACCTTTTCCACACCATTTTCTATCAGCAACAAACAACCTTCAGTTCGAGTCGGCACGACTAAACGAACCAGTATCTTGTCAAAGGAGGAACAAGCGTTACCGGTACCTCTGATACGTGCATCGCAACCAAACAACGTAGGCTTTTTGTTGACGTCATTCTACATCAAACCGATCAGCTTGAAACTCCGTGAAAGTATTGCACTTACCTCCAACGTTTTTTTCTTTACTCTCTCGCTGAGCTTTTCTAAAATTTTAGCGTTTACCTTGCAAGTATTAGAGTTTGGCACTCGTTCTCCACCATGTGCAATGCCCAGCATTCCTGCATGACTCCCTTAACTTTTCTTCTCTTTTCCGGTGCTGAGCGCTGAGCGTCCTTCATCAGGAAAAACCCAGGGACGTTACTACGAGCTAAAATTCGTTGCTCCATGATGCTATAGAGCGCTACATAGCATTATAGAGATAAAATAGATGAAATAGGAACGTTTCGCTTAATTTTTCTATTGAAGTAATGGAGCGAAAAGTAGTATTAAATAGCCGAATATTTTTTCCTGATGTTGCTAGTGAATTACGTCTATTAATTCCTGTATCATCTCAACAGCGATTTTCACTTGCTTTTTGTTTCATTTTGAATTTTCGATCTTGGGCAAGTATGAATATACTATGTACTTTCGTCAACAGTCTATACGGACATGTACAGAAATCATATAGTCACGTAAAATGAGTCTCGACTCTCCAACTTGTATGTTATCTTCCTCGAACGCTTCGACATATAGGAAATGTGACACATATTTGAACATATATCCGTGTTCAAGTTTGAAAAGAAGCCAAATGCAAGATAACCTCATTTCCATCTCTCCATCATCCGTTCAGATAGGTGCATGAGATGTGTTTATACATTACCCTGGAAACAAAATCTTTGTTCCCCATAAACAATTGTCAATGACTAGCTACACTTAACTGATCCACACGCCGCCCACTTTCGTCCTTCTCTACCAATGACTGAGTGTCTATACATATGCATATATTATGTAAACAACTCCTAAAACGGTATCCCCTTACACCCACTGGACCCACTAGAGAGTACCCTCAAGGTTCTCAATAAGCACACCATACGTATACAACCACTTTTCGTCAGTAACTCACTTCATGCTTAGATATCAGAATATCAAGCCCCAAGCTAAGTTAATCCATACACCCAAAACCACTTCAATTTATCCAAATTTGCACGCATACCATGACAGGCTTATTATTCATGGACCTTTGACATTTGATCACACTTCCACTGCCACTTTGCAGCCACCTCCACCAGTAGCAACACTGCTAGCTCTAAGTTATAGGGCCTTGCATAAAGTCTGCATGTCACAGATAGTATTTGCTATTGATAATCCTATTTTTGATTTGGATCCATGGGTATAGAACACTTAAGGATGTCTGAACACTTCCTTGTGTGATATCACAACCTGTGAATTCAAGGCTTAACGATTCTGTTTTTTTACGAAAGTCTTCAAGTTAGACAATCTTCGACTTTAGGAACATTTTCAAAAGGACCTTCAAGTTCTGCTTGGATAAGATACTCTGAGTCTAGGAAAAGACAAAACCTAATTGTTGTTTGTTACATTCATGACCTTCAGGAAACATTATCTGCAATTTGACTGCAAGAGTTATGAGAGGATCCAAACTACATGTGGTGCCAAGATTCTGGATATAGGTCAATGATAATCCTACCTTGAAAAAACCTAGTAGGGTTGTTCAAAATCATTCAATGTGAAAGGGCTGGGAAACAAAGCTATGATTGTGAAAAATTTATCAGTTTTATTCATTCCATGCTAAATACTACTACATAGGGTTTACGGGGCTATAGGTCAGAATACAAGAAGCATGCCCGTGTATGAGGCACTAGAAATTGTTCAATGTTCTTGCACATGATATTTCAAATGTTACTGCTTAAATATAGATTTGAAAGTGAGAAGCCATATCTACAGATCAACTACAAGCTGAGTGAAGGCAGAAGAAAAGAACTGTTTGGATTTATGGACATAAAGAGGAGATCTTTCAATCAATTGCCTTCCTCATTCCAAACCTGAGTCCAATTGGAGCCATAAGCAAATCCAGTCCAATCAACCTGAACAGCACAATTGAGAGCATCTGCTGGAATGGTAAGGATCTGTCTAGAATCACTGAATCCATGTCTAAATGCAGGGGGAATCCAAAGGATGAGAGAAGGATCTGGACTAGTTTCATCTGAGTAACAAAGCCAACCCTGGGGGTTAATGAAGCAGAAGTGATTATTAGGTGAATGAGCATATGAAATCTTTTGATGATCACCAAAATGACCACCAGACTGAGTATCCCATATTCTGACAGTGTGATCATAAGACCCAGAAACCACATGCCTCCCATCTGGAGAATATGATACTGATTGGAGTGAGTCTGTGTGGCCCTGGAGAGGCTGGCCAACCTGCTCACCAGTCTGAGTGTCCCATATTCTGACAGTGTGATCCCGAGACCCAGAGGCCACAGACCTCCCATTCGGAGAATATGCTACTGATGTGACTGGGTCTGTGTGGCCCTGGAGAGGCTGGCCAGCCTCCTCACCAGTCTGAATGTCCCATATTTTGACAGAGTTATCATAAGACCCAGAGGCCACATGCCTCCCATCTGGAGAATATGCTACTGATGACACAAGCCTTGTGTGACCCTGGAGAGGCTGGCCAACCTGCTCACCAGTCTGAGTGTCCCATATTCTGACAGTGTGATCTGCAGACCCAGAGGCCACATACCTGCCATCTGGAGAATATGCTACTGATTCAACTTGGTTTGTGTGGCCCTGGAGATACTGGCCAACCTGCTCACCAGTTTGGGCATCCCATATTCTGACAGTGGAATCATCAGACCCAGAGGCCACATGCATCCCATCTGGAGAATATGCTACTGAGCTAACCCAGTGTCTGTGGCCCTGGAGTGGCTGGCCAACCTGCTCACTAGTCTGAGTGTCCCATATTCTGACAGTGTGATCATAAGACCCAGAGGCCACATGCCTCCCATCTGGAGAATATGCTACTGATGTAACACAGTTTGTGTGACCTTTAAGAGGCTGGCCAACCTGCTCACCAGTCTGAGTGTCCCATATTCTGACAGTGTGATCCCAAGACCCAGAGGCTACATGTCTACCATCTGGGGAATATGCTACTGATTCAACCCAGTTTGAAGGCCCTGGACTGGCTCACCAGCATGCTCACCAGTCTGCCAGTGAGTGTCCCATATTCTTACAGTTTGATCAAAAGACCCAGAGGCCACATGACTCCCATCTGAGGAATATGCTACTGATGTGACCAAATCTGTGTGGCCCTGGAGAGGCTGGCCAAACTGCTCACCAGTCTGAGTGTCCCATATTCTGACCGTGTGATCCCAAGACCCAGAGGCCACATGCCTCCCATCTGGAGAATATGCTACTGATGACACAAGCCTTGTGTGACCCTGGAGAGGCTGGCCAACCTGCTCACCAGTCTGAGTGTCCCATATTCTGACAGTGTGATCTGCAGACCCAGAGGCCACATACCTGCCATCTGGAGAATATGCTACTGATTCAACTTGGTTTGTGTGGCCCTGGAGATACTGGCCAACCTGCTCACCAGTTTGGGCATCCCATATTCTGACAGTGGAATCATCAGACCCAGAGGCCACATGCATCCCATCTGGAGAATATGCTACTGAGCTAACCCAGTCTCTGTGGCCCTGGAGAGGCTGGCCAACCTGCTCACCAGTCTGAGTGTCCCAAATTCTGACAGTGTGATCATCAGACCCAGAGGTCACATGCCTCCCATCTGGAGAATATGCTACTGATGTGACCCTGTCTGTGTGGCCCTCAAGATGCAGGCCAACCTGTTCACCAGTCTGAGTGTCCCATATTCTGACCATCTGATCATAAGACCCAGAGGCCACATGCCTCCCATCTGGAGAATATGCTACTGATTTAACTCCTTCTGTGTGGCCTTGGAGAGGCTGGCCAACCTGTTCACTAGTATGAGTGTCCCATATTCTGACAGTGTGATCCCAAGACCCAGAGGCCACATGCCTCCCATCAGGAGAATATGCTATGGCTGATATTGAATTCTGTCCTCTAAGAACCTTGGTACAATTCATTGGGCTTGTCATTGTGTACAATCCCTTGATCCTAACACTATTCTGTAAGTGCTTTTCTCCAAGCTCAGTCAATAATGACTGTCTTGTGGAAAACAAAAGGGCTGATATGTAGAGATGAGGAGTACTCTCTGAAATTATCATGGAAAATGACTCTACAAATCTTTCAATATCTTCACTGACTTTGCTTGCACTACTTATCTGTGTAATTTTCAGCTTCATAAGAATATATTGACCTATAAGTGAATTTTAAACGTTACTTACCATCTTAGTATTTCCCCAGTGCTTTATATTCCTAGCACCAGACAATATGCACTCAATTTCCCTCATAAGGCTCAAACATTCCATCCAGTAAATTATTTTCTTGCTTTCTATGAAATCTTGAACACTTTTTTCCATTGATTCTGATTCCTGTGCCTCCATCATATGGCCTGTCCAATGAAGGCAGCTGTATTGTAGTCCTGCTGACACATATTTAACCACCCTCTCCTGCATTGATGGATTGGTGACTCTTTTATTTGCCTTGCATGATGTTTCTAAACAGCAAATGTTGAATTTCAGCTCACTTCCCAGAATATCCAAACAGGCATTTGCTAGCTGCAGGTGTGAATTGTTCTTTTTCACATTCCATTTTCCTGATCTGGCTTGACTACCAAGAAATTCTGCAAAACACAAATGATAATATAGTTTTCCATTCCTATCAAATACTACTGCCTTCATCTTGTCCAGTACATTATTTATGGTGTCTGGCCTGATATTTAACATTTGCTTCAATACATTGACTGAAATAGGTTCCATTGCTGCTAAGATAACCCCCATTACTTCCTGAAAGTAATACTTGTTTGTGTTGCTACTAAAATGGTTTTGAAGTACAACTTTATACAGTTCATCAAGCTCTCGATAAGGGTTATCCACACACTTATCATCCTTCCCAGTATAAATCATACTTGCTATAGCTTCCTCTCTGTTTACACTATCTTTTATGAATTTTAAAGCCACTGTAATCCAAATGAAGAGCCCTCCTGCTTTTTTTACTAATTCATTCATACTATCCATGTTATTCATAGTCTTGAGAGACTCTTTCACTAACAATCCAATATCTGCACTTGCATCATAGTCATTTGTGAGATTGAACATCATAACTTTTCCTACTACCTCTGTCATCTTCATAGGACGACTAGTGATTATGATTACTAGTCCCTCAATTTGACTAATGAGATAGGTTATACCTTTAATTAATACCTCCTGGCTTGATTCTGTTCCCCATTCATCAAGGCCATCAATTATAATTAAAACCTTTTTGTCTGACAGGTTTTGAAAAAGTGATGGGTTCAAGAATAGCTTGATCTGTTCATGAAGAGGTATCCCAGATCCACTCAAAGAGTGATCATTTTTGAACATCTGAATCAAAGCTGTTTGATATTCTGGGTACACTTTAGCAAGATGATAACATATTGTGGGCACTAATAAAGAAAGGTTACTGGTTTCTTGGCCCTTAATGCAATGAAAAGTCAATGCAAGTGTAACTTCAGCCTGCATGCTGCGGAATTTTTCTGCTAAGGTCACTGCCACAGCACTCTTCCCAGTCCCAGCAATGCCACAAATCCAAGCAAAAGTATTTTCATCAGGAAATACCCCCCCTATCCTAGGATCCCTGACAGAGTCCACCATATTCCAACGGATGCTGAAAGACTCCATAGGTTTACATGGTTTACATGGACTACATGAGAACCATGGGAACCATGGATGCCATGGATACTGTGGGATGTCGTCTACAAATCTTTGTGAAGGTAACAGCGGAAGAAAGTTGGTCATAATGTTGATAGGTACCCATACAAACTCGGAGAAGGGGTAAAGGAATATCCGAATACATCGAAGATCCTCAGTAAGTGGTTCCTTACGTTCGCCATTCACGTTGTGGTAGAGACAGAAGTACTGTAAGTGCGGGACCCTGGACAGATTGTAAACAGAACAAACTGAGTCGCATGTGTGTAGTAGATATGTCCATACGGTGTACAGACAGACAGAAGAAAAAGTTGCTATCAACACCTCGACTGTAGTACGTATCAAAAAGGAGATCTAGGTTACACGGCAAGAGACACTGGACCTCACGTTGTGGAGTTGAAGTTTCACAACGGACAATATGTCTCAATAAACACCCATCGAGACCACGGAAAATACCATACAAAACTAACGACATATTAAACTACAATGAGTTTTACACGTAAACTTGTCCACATTACAGTTACTAAAGTTATACTCAATCATGCATATAATAAGTAATGATGAAACAAGAACACAGACTGAGATGAAAGTAAGTCCGTCTTCGCATATCTACTCCGTCACATTAAAACCAGTTAAGAAAACATTTTTAATAACAGTACATCACATCGTATGAGTCGTACATAAAATCTTGTCAACAATATGTCCCTTAACGGTAACGGTATCGACGCACAAACTGGTTGATAAGTACTCATAGTCTACTCATAGGTGTCGAGAGGTACCCTTAGGTACCCGTAGGTGTCGAGAGGCACCCTTAGGCACCCGTAGGTGTCGAGAGGTACCCTTAGGCACCCGTAGGTGTCGAGAGGCACCGTTAGGTACCCGTAGGTGTCGAGAGGCACCCTTAGGCACCCGTAGGTGTCGAGAGGCACCCTTAGGTACCCGTAGGTGTCGAGAGGTACCCTTAGGCACCCGTAGGTGTCGAGAGGTACCCTTAGGTACCCGTAGGTACCAATAGGTGTCCGTAGGTATCCTTTGACATCCTCGAA
>ML179138.1:132316-182624 GCA_004369135.1 Dendrothele bispora CBS 962.96 | reverse complement strand
AGGATTAGGTTCGAGAGTGGTAAGGAAAAGAAGATCGTTAGCGTTCCACTGAAATTGATGACGATATCCACCGAGACCCCCAGACTGATGTTTGCATACGGTATTTCAAGTGGTGGGACTTGACTGTAAATCTATCAATTTTCTTCTCTTCTCTTCTGGCTAGTCATGCAAGCTATGGAAACATAGGATATGAGCTTTCAAAATCGAGCTAGCGCTATTGTAATATGTCACTTGCGGGGAACAATACGATCAAGAAAAGAAACATGACCATGACGGTTCAGTTCTGGAGTGCTAGCATGATATTGCGCCCACAGCTTTTTCTATATCATACAGTGTCAGTGCCGTTTGAGTCGATGCCTTCATGTCTTTGTGTTAAAGATCTACTCCAAATTCGAACCATCCTGTAGTTCTCCATTCAGTCCAAGATCTCAAGCTGTATAAATGACACCAACTTGAACGACTTGCATATTCCGAATAACCCATATCACATAACCCCTAATTATGTCGATGAGACTCTATCAGACAGACAGGGCCATTCTCAATGACACTTATTACGTAGAAAAGTGTACAAAGTTCACACACCTTTTTATTTTCCTAGTCGCACTACAACGATCACAAAAAGTTTCTCTCTCCGGATGTTAACAATGAAGGTCCTACAATCCATGGATCATCGACTTGGAATGTAGACGAAGGGACAGACAATAAATCCAGAGATGGGTTGACCGTGACGCCCGATCCTTTTGTGTACCTTGCTCAAATCATCTGGAGAGTAAGGAGGTGTAATGCCTTTTGATTCGGCGATGGGAAGGAAGTGGCTGCAGCGAAATTTTTGAGAAAGGACAAGTGCCAGTAAGTAATAATATATCATAGAGAATTCTTATGAGATTTTGCTCATCAGTGTATCTTATCCAATCTCCTCACACCCATTATAGAGAACGAGCATTTACAGCTTCAGATGGAGTAGAGTACAGATGGGTTTTGAGTCTTAATAGTTGTAAGGTGGGCTCTCCGTACTTCATATTGACCTCTTTTTTGGAATTCAATCTAAGTAATCTTGTTCGTTCATCTGGGCAATATTCAGCTCTTCATAAATACCTCACCTGCAACTCCGATCGCCAAATTTCACCATTGAAAATCTGGGGTATTGAACCCCAACCGTGTTTGGGCACACCTTGAAATTTACCGGCAGGCCAACACATTACCGATGGGATTTTTCTTACTTTCATCTACGTCAAACAGATCTGAGAGCAATGATGTGAACACTGAAAATGCTGGGTCTTTATCTGTGATTGAGGACATCAAACAACATAATGGGGATTTAGTTTCTTACTAGTCACACAAGCTACGATGATAGATAAAGGTGTTCACTTCGAATTATTCTAAGAACTGTATATGATACTATGATATGAGACCTGTATAAATTGAGTGGTTGTATGCACTTATTGTGTGTATGTATGAGATAAGAGGATGATTTATGCGGAGAACAATGCAATTGTGAAGGAGAAACAATGCCAGCAGGCCCTACATCAGTTATTTATTGTAAAGTCAACTTGAACACATAAAAAAAAACGCAAAAAAAAAAACTCAAAAAAGTGACGTCATTTTGCAAAGTGAAAACAGCAGCACCTATCGTTTTCACTTTGCAAAATGACATCATCACTTGAGCACCCATGACCAATCACGTGATTTTCATGTGACATAATATTCTACCTCTGTGTGACGGTTGTGTGTGACGATGGCCATCGTCACACCTTTGCGTGACAATCACAATCACACAATCATCACACTTATCATTTTTTAATAAAATTTCGAGTTTTTTCTGTTTTTCTGTTTATATGACAGTCAATAAATTTTTTTGTGAGCTCGGCAGCTCATGGACAGTTTATTTCAGCTGTCTGCTCAATATAGAACACCAAACAAGCAAAAACAACGGTGACATATTGAGATATCAATGGAAATTCCGATTTTTTTTGTGTTTTCTGTTCATATGTTGGTCAATAAATTTTTTTGTGAGCTCAGCAGCTCATGGATAGTTTATTTCAACTGTCTGCTCAATATGCAACACCAAACAAGCAAAACAATGGTGAAATATTGAGATTTCAATGAAAATTTCGATTTTGGTCTTTTTTTCTCTCTTTTTTTGTTCGTATGTTGGTCAATAAATTTTTTTGTGAGTTCAGGACCTTATGAACAATCCATTTCCATCTATCTGACTAATTTGGAACACCAAATAAGCAAAAATGACTGTGAAACATTGAGATTTACACTCAAAAGTCGCATTTTTTTAATTTACTACAATGTTTTCTAATATTTCATATATGACTCATAAAATAATACTTGCCTGTAGACATGGAGCAGTTTTCTATTATCTTGTAGCATTTCTTTAATTCAAGATTTGTGTATGCACACTACGAGGGACCAAGGTTTATCAACTGGAATTGTGGATCTGAATTGCCATCCTCTAGTTCAGATGAGAATGAGGGAGCATCCTAGCACTGAGTCATCACAAACAGACAGGTGAAGAGAGTGTGCTGCCACCAGCACCACGTCATGCGAATGAAGCTATCCATGGCTCTCCGTGGCTATCCGTGGCTCTCCGTGGGAATCCGTGGCTCTCCAAGGCTCTCCGTGGGAATCTGTGGGAATCCGTGGGTGTCTGTGGGGGAGTCCACCGGCATCTGCTGCAGGCTCCAGCAAGATCCACTGGGGAATCCACTGAGGAATATACTGAGGAATCCACAGGGGAGTACATGTAAACCATAGATTCCATGGATTCCATGGCTCCCATGGAAGCCTACAGATCCCACAGAGGATACCCATGGATCCCACTGATATCCATGGATTCCACTGAGGAATATGTACGGATCCCTTTCAGTAACCATGGATAGGGGTGCTTTTCCTGATGTTGGGAGTCAATTGCCCAGTCACAAACATCTTTCAATAGCTTCTGGCGAGTACCATCCATGCATGTGTCAAGTTTTCTTGCTGGATTCACAATTGGATGAAGTCTTTCTTTTAAGAATGCATCTTCACCTTCACCTGGTATGCAATTTGAGATAATTATAAATTTCAGTAAAAGGAGTTCATACTATAAATATTTTGGACAAAATCTCTTCCAACATTTGCAATTTTTGCATTTGAAAAATCATTGTATGAGGCACCCTGGAAAGGACTGAATCCCAACTGTTGTGTACCTAAAATACAACCATTAGTATATGACCAATTTACAAGTTTGTTGACATTTGAAGAAACCCTGTCTGGACTCTGAGACATTTGTTTTCTTCCAAATGCACAAATGTACAAGCCATTAAAAAAACTAATGACACCTACCTGAACTCATTTGTCCATGGGCAGCAAGTTGAATATGTTCATTCCGGCCTGCAATGGCTTTAGCGAGGGATAATAATGGATTATTCAAGATCTTACCTTCTACCATGTGATCACAATAGTTCTTCCCAGTGGCATTCCTGGGAACTTTAGCTTCAAAAGAGCCTGACATGTATCGACCAGAGCCTTCTTCTGGAATCCTGGACATGGTGCCTGGACTGTCCAGACTCTCCACAGGATCAAGACTAGTGTCAATATTTCCAAGAGAATCAGACATAATCAAAACGTAAAGAAGGCTTGAACAAGTGTGAGCTGTATGCCTATCGGACGCCGAAAGAACAAGAAGACAAAAGTTATCGTTATCCAACTGCACGTGAGGATGTCATAATGTAGCGTCCAGAACCTTAATTCGAGTTGGAGAACCTTATTTCTGCCTCGTTCGTGTAAAAATACTCAATTGAATTTATCTAAATTTGGTTTCACCAATAGATGCTGTCTGTCAACTTGCAGTCACATGGACACTGTGAGCGGTGTGAGATGCGAGGCTCGAGCTACCTCTACTCCTTGGATTTGTCCACTGAGGAGGGAGAAATTACCCGCTGGGATTCCACCTTTGAGAGAAGCACACATGTTCACAAAGGGAAGCCGTGCTCCAACATTCAAGGTATTTGTATGAAACGGTTGCCTGGTCGAAGAATTTGGGAGGTGTAATTTTCTCAGAGGCTATCAACCTGTCATGTAGGGCTAAGGAACGCAAAACTTTGGGAATTTTAAAATTGTAAAGGTAGGGTAAGACGGGCAGGTTTACCTCAGCATTAGCCAGTGTACGGTTCTGCTCTGACGCTTGAAACTACTTCCATTATATCTGGAGATCTAGTCTCTATCTAGCTACTTCTTCATGAATCAAATGAGATTAACGCCTTAAGTCTGATGCTCACAATCAATAAGCATGATCAGCCCCTCAAATATTTTCACAATCTTGATTGTGAGATCAGCATTAGTCTGTCTCGCGACAGAGATCTCCATTAGCAATCCCGAAGCCTTTGGCGTTTGAACGTACATGGATAGCAATGATGTATAAGTACAAAAGCTATCCAGAACATGAATATTGGGTTCGATTTCGAAGGTGGGTTGATCGGTCCGACAAAATTGCTTGGGATAATTTATGTATTTTCCTTTGGTGAATTGATTTTTACATGGTTGTTTTCTTTATTTGTAGATTCAGAAATATACGTATATCTCATCTTTACAAATAAGCCCTTTGGAAGTAGCTTTTTCAGCAACACGTCTCGCAATTTCAATGGAGAAATTGTAGGACACTTCGTCACGACAGTGACCGAACCATGACATTCCGTCGCGAAGTCAATCAGGATAGTAGCCGAATCAGCGATGGTCCTCTGTCTTTTAGATTATTGATTTGTCCAAACTATCTACCTAATATGGTATTGTATCGTATGGGCTTAGAAAGATTTAACTTAGAGCATGCACCGCACAATTGGTCCTGTACTACTAAACTTTGACACTATGTACTACACTTGGACGTGTATTACTCTGGCATAATGACATGGTGTGCAACCGGCCACCCTTCTCACCCTTGATCTTTCTTCGATTCCTTCTTTCATATATTAGATCCACTCGTCTTCAGAATCTGTGACATGAAATATAACCTGTGAGGCGGCCCAGACCGGCGCTAATTTGTCGTACCATCTAAGTCTTGTCATGCATTCAGCACGGGCTCAAACAAAGTAACCCTCCCTGCTCTCATCTCCGCTCGCTTTTGGCTTGATACTGTACCATTTCATTCGATTCGCCACCCCATCGTGACCGTGACCAGTGAAACGAAATTTTTTTTCGCCAAAAGCAGAGCGTGAGCTGTGACAGAGCGAAAATTTTCGCAAAATTCGCGAAATGTTACCCTTTTTGGCAGTTTTGCGTGACAATATTGGTCCGGAAAATTTGCCCTGGACCACCGTGACTGCGAACAGGTCCGAAATTTCGCAAATTTCTGGAGGTGCGTGATGCGTGACAAGCGAATCGAACGAAATGGTACAGTATACGTCACTTCCGTAATTTTTTTTCGAAAGATTTCGTTTCGGAACATTTTGATGGAAAGGTGAATGAAGCGTTTCAGACTTTCAAGGCGAGTTCAGGAGGTAAAAAAGGAAAAGAAAAAGAGGCAAAAACTAAAATAAACTAAAATAAAACAAGAAGAACAGAGAACGGAAAGGCACAACTCCGACTTGCACCAATACACTCCTTGGGATTCCGACTTTCTCTGTTGTCCTCAAATACTTGTAAATTCTCATACCAACTTACGTACATCTCAGTCCCATTTCAAAATCTGAAACTGCGTTCCCCGTCATGTTCCTAGAAATATCCAATAACACAATGCATACATGAGGTTTAGAAACGAGAGAAAGGTGGAAGTAACCATGATAGAGTCGTAATATCCTGTTAAGTCATAAGACAAACGAAGATTCCCCTTCTTTTTCAATGCTGAAAAGATTCCATGATCAACCGAAGCATCTCCTGTTCCGTCCTAGTAGGATTAAGAAAACCCGCCTATACAGAGTCTACACCTGGAATTGACGTAATAGGCAATAAAAAATCGACTGCAATGACTTTTTGTGCGACCCCTCCGCGTGATGCACTTCAACCCATCCGAGAAAGAGAGAAAGACGGCGAAAAAAAAGTGAGATTGAGACGAGTAGACAGACAGTCGATGTTAAGAGGGGTCGTAAAGTTGGTTGTTGAGGGAAGGAGGAAGTGGTCTTGTGGATTTTGCTTGTTATGTCGTTTCGGTTGAAGGAGTTGCGGCGGCGGTGGTCGGACTCATGAAAGTTGACGTCGTTCCCCAAGAGCAAAGGATTTTTTCAGGCAGAAACCCTGTCCCGCTTCTCTTTTTGTTCTTGTCTCGACTTCTCCTTTTACCTCAGACCCTCCGATGCCGGTTTGTCACTGAGTAACCCATCCCTCTCCTCCTCCATCCTTTGTACGACTATCCTACCCCGGGAATGGCATCCAGATCAATAACAGCCCTTCACATCGTCTTTTCCCAGAAGGTTCCTGTGCCTAATAGCTTCAACGCCAAACGAGACGGTAAGGACAGCGCCGTGTGTTGTTCGACAAACGAGTCTCCAGATCGATGAGTGAACTGACTTGAAACCGCAATTTGAGATTTTCCGTTCGTGAGATGTGGACGAGTTGGACGTGATGTGTTTCTGGAGTGCGTTAGAGGAGGGGTGAGGGGTTGATGTAGTCGGGGTGGAGAATGACACCTGGGGTGGGCAGGCTACTGTTGAAGGCACACATGGAATGAATTACACGCACCTTTATGCCTCGTCAAGACCGCTCCTCCCACTCACACACAACTGTCGAGGTCCTGTTCTCTAGCTTATGAAAAAACGACTACTAGATCTCTTCAGAAACTTCGGAGGAAATACATTGGAGACGGATATAGGGCAAACGAGGATGAGAACGGGCCTGAATTCCAATATTCCGGTGATGAGGTGGACAGGCTTTGACGAGTTTGGACGGGAACGAAGGAGGGAAGGGGAGGTAATGGAAGACAAGACACGGCACTGAGGTGGACGTGTTTGGTACTTAGGGAAATGTGTTTGGGGTAAAGAGCTGATGGTGGATGGATCTGCAGATGACCCGGGACTGGAGATGGGGATGATGAGGACGAGGAGCTGCAAGTGGTTGTACTGAAGCTGAAGTAAATCATTTGGCTGAGAGGGAGACAGTGGACGAGAAAGCGTCCGTTTTCAACCTGCTTACCTTTTCCATATCATTTTCTGCCAACAACAAACAACCTTCAGTTCGAGTCGGCGCGACGAAACAAACCAGTATCTTGCCAAGGAGGAACAAGCGTTTCTCTGATACGAAAAGCAGTGCAACGTTTCCAACAAACAACGTAGGCTTTTTGTTGACGTCATTCTACATCAAACTGAACAAAGTATTGCACTTACTTCCTTTCTTTACTCTCTCGCTGAGCTTTTCTAAAATTTTAGCGTTTACCTTGTAATAGAGTTTGACACTTGTTCTTCACGATGTGCAATGCCCGGCATTCCTGCGTGACTTCCTTAAATTTTCTTCTCGTTTCCGGCGCTGAGCGTTGAGTAGTACCAGTCCAAATTGCTAGCGATTTACGTCTATTAATTACTGACTGTATATCATCTTGACAGCGATTTTCGCTCGCTTTTTGTTTCATACTCAATTTTCGATTTAGGGCAAGTATGAATATACCTTGTACTTTCGTCAACAGTCTATATATCGAGGTATACAGAAATCCAATATAGTCATGTACATTGAGTCTCGAATAAGTATGTTATCTTCCTCGAACACTTCGACATATAGGAAATGTGACACATATTTGAACCTATATCCGTGTTCAAGTTTGAACATAAGCCAAATGCACGATAACATCAGCTCTATCTCTCCATCATCTATCAATCTAGATAGATGCTTGAGATGTACTTTTACATTACCCTGGAAACGAAAATCTTTATTCTTCATAAACAATTGTCAATGACTAGCGAAACTTAACTGATCCACACGCTGCCCACACTTTCATCCTTATCTACCAATGACCGAGTTTCTATACATGGACATATATGGAACATGACGCTCCCAAAACGGCATTCCCTTCCACCCAAAGCGTACCCTCGAGGTTCCAAATAAGCACACCATATGTATAACCACTCTCCGTCAATAAATCGCTTCATGCTTATATGATATCAAAATAAGGATTAAGCCTCAAGCTAAGCTAATCCATACACCCAAAGCTCACAAAATCACTTCAATTTATCCAAATTTACACGTATACCGTGGCAGCCTTACTATTTATTCTTTGACATTTGATCACACTTCCACTGCGACTCGCGGCCACCTCCACGAGTAGCAACACTGCTAGCTCTAAGTTATAGGTCCTTGCATGACTCAGATAAGTAGTATGTCTTTTTTATCTGCTCTTGGTATTTCTATTTTCTATTTGGATGCACGAGTAAAGAACACTTCCTTGTGTGATATCGCAACCTATAAATTTAATACTGAACGATTCTCTTTTTACGGAAGTCTTGGAGTTGCGGGAGGATCATCGACTTTAGGAACATCTCCAAAAAGAGTTTTTCTGCTCAGATTAGAACATACTCCGAGTCTAGAAAAAGTCAGACCTTAATTGTTGTCTGTTACGTTCATGAGCTTTAGGAAACATGACCTGCAACTTGACCGCAAGAGTTATAAGAGGATCCAACCGACATGTGTTCCCAAGATTCTGAATATGGTTTAATGAAAATTTTACCTTGAAAAACCTAGTAAGGTTGCTGAAATCATTGAATTTGAGAGGGTGGGGAAATGAAGCCATGACTTTACAAGACATTTATCAGGGTTATTTCTTTCCATGCCTGATACTACTACATACAGTACAAGAGGCTATAAGTCAAAATACAAGAAGCATGTCAGTGTATGAAGTGCTGGAAATTTTTTCAATGTTTTCATACTTGATACTGTAAATGTCATTACTTAAATATAGTGAGAAGCCATATCTAAAAATCAAGTACAAGTTGAATGAAGAAAAGAACTGTTTGGATTTTAGGCATGTGAGGAAAAATAAGATCTGTCAATCAATGACCTTCCTCATTCCAAACCTGAGTCCAATTGGAGCCATAGGCAAATCCAGCCCAATCAACCTGAACAGCAAAGTTGAAAGCATCTGCTGGAATGGTAAGGATCTGTCTAGAATCACTGAATCCATGTCTAAATGTAGGGGGAATCCAAAGAATGAGAGAAGGATCTGGACTAGATTCATCTGAGTAACAAAGCCATCCCTGGGGGTTAATGAAGCAGAAGTGATTATGAGGTGAATGAGCATATGAAATCCTTTGATGATCACCAATATGACCACCAGACTGAGTATCCCATATTCTGACAGTGTGATCTCTAGACCCAGAGGCTACATGCCTCCCATCTGGAGAATATGCTACTGATTCAACAGAGCTTGTGTGGCCCCGGAGAGGCTGGCATACCTGCTCACCAGTCTGGGTGTCCCATATTCTGACAGTGTGATCCCAAGATCCAGAGGCCACATACACCCCATCTGGGGAATATGCTACTGATGTGACAGGGGCTGTGTGGCCATGAAGAGGCTGGTCAACCTGCTCACCAGTCTGAGTGTCCCATAATCTGACAGTGCCTTCATCAGACCCAGAGGCCACATGCATCCCATCTGGAGAATATGCTACTGATGTGACTTGGCCTGTGTTGCCCTGGAGAGGCTGGCCAAACTGCTCACCAGTCTGAGTGTCCCACATTCTGACAGTGTGATCATGAGACCCAGAGGCCACATGTGTCCCATCTGGAGAATATGCTACTGATGTGACTTTGTCTGTGTGGCCCTGGAAAAGCTGGCCAACCTGTTCACCAATCTGAGTGTCCCATATTCTGACAGTGTAATCATGAGACCCAGAGGCCACATGCCTCCTATCTGAAGAATATGCTACTGATGTGACCCCATCTGTGTGGCCCTGCAGGGGCTGGTCAATCTGTTCACCAGTATGATTGTCCCATATTTTGACAGTATGATCATAAGACCCAGAGGCCACATGCCTCCCATCTGAAGAATATGCTACTGATGTGACCTTGTTTGTGTGGCCCTGGAGAGGTTTGCCAACCTGCTCACCAGTCTGAGTGTCCCATATTCTGACAGTGTGATCACCAAACCCAGAGGCTATATGTCTCCCATCTGGAGAATATGCTACTGATTCAACCCAGTGTTTATTGCCCTGGACTGGCTGACCAGCATGCCTACTAGTCTGCCCATGAGTGTCCCATATTCTTACAGTTTGATCAAAAGACCCAGAGGCCAAATGATTCCCATCTGGAGAATATGCTACTGTTGTGACAAACTCTGTGCTGCCCTTGAGAGGTTGGCCAACCTGCTCACCAGTCTGAGTGTCCCATATTCTGACAGTGTAATCATAGGAGCCAGAGGCTAGATATCTCCCATCTGGAGAATATGCTACTGATGTGACCCAGTATGTGTGACCCTGTAGAGGTTGCCCAACCTGCTCACCAGTCTGAGTGTTCCATATTCTGACAGTTTCATCAACAGACCCAGAGGCCACATGTGTCCCATCTGGGGAAAATGCTACTGATGTGACTCCACTTGTGTGACCCTGGAGAGGCTGGCAAAGCTGCACACCACTCTTAGTGTCCCATATTCTAACAGTGCGGTCTGTAGACCCAGAGGTCACATGTCTTCCATCTGGGGAATATATTACTGATTTAACTCTGTCTGTGTGACCCTGGAGGGGCTGGCCAACCTGCTCACCAGTCTGAGTGTCCCATATTCTGACAGTGTGATCATGGGAACCAGAGGCTAGATATCTCCCATTTGGAGAATATGCTACTGATGTGACTCCATCTTTGTGGCCATGAAGAGGCTGGCCAACCTTCCCACCAGTCTGAATGTCCCATATTCTGACAGTGTGATCATTAGACCCAGAGGCCACATGCCTCCCATCTCGAGAATATGCTACTGATGAGACCCATTCTGTGTGACCCTGGAGATCCTGGCCAACTTGCTCACCAGTCTGAGTGTCCCATATTCTGACAGTGCCATCCAAACACCCACACACTACATGCCTCCCATCTGCAGAATATGCTATTGCTGATATCGAATCCTGTCCTCTAAAAACCTTGGTACAATTCATTAGCCTTGTAATTGTGTATAACCCATTAATCTTAACACCATTTTGTAAGTGCTTTTTCCCAAGATCAGTCAATAATGATTCTCTTGTGGCAAATAAAAGGGCTGATATATAGAGGTGGGGAGTACTCTCTGCCATTACCATGGAAAATGACTCCATAAATCTTTCAATATCTTCACCAACTTTGTTTACACTACTTATCTATATGATTTCCAGTTTCATAAGAACATGACCTGTCAGTGAATTTTAAACATAACGCACCATCTTAGTATTTCCCCAATCCTTTATATTCCTAGCACCAGACAATATGAAATCAATTTCCCTCATAAGGCTCAAGCATTCCATCCAGTATATTATTCTCTTGCTTTCTATGAAATTTTGAAGACTTTTTTTCATTGATTCAGATTCCTGTGCCTCCATCATATGGCCTGTCCAGTGAAGGCAGCTGTATTGTAGTCCTGCTGACACATATTCAGCCACTCTCTCCTGCATTGATGGATTGGTGAATCCTTTATTTGCCTTGCATGATGTTTCTAAACAGCAAATGTTGAATTTCAGTTCACTTCCCAAAATATCCAAACAGGCATTTGCTAGCTGCAGGTAGGAATTGTTTTGTTTTACATTCCATTTTCCTGATCTGGCTTGACTACCAAATTCTGCAAAAGACAAATGATAGTACAGTTTTCCATTTCTGTCAAACACCACTGCTTTCACATTGTTCAACACCTTCTTGACAGTGCTTGACTTGATTTTTTTGATCTTTAACATTTGTTCCAATATATCAACTGAAATAGGTTCCATTGCTACTAGGATTACCCCAATCACATCTTTAAAGTAGTCTTCATTTGTCTTCCCACCAAAATGGTTCTCCAGCACTATCTTATAAAGTTCATCAAGCCCTCTATATGGATTAATGATATCCTTATCATCTCCCCCAGTATCAATTATTCTTACAATTGCTTCCTCCTCATCCATACTGTCCTTTATGAATTCCAAAGCAACTTTAATCCAAATAAACAGCCCCCCAGCTTCGGTTACTAATTTATTTATGTTATCCAGATCATTAATAGTCTGAAGAGATTTCTCTGCTAGTAATCTGATATCTGCAGTTGCATCATAGCTACTTGTGAGATCAAATTTTCTCACTTTTCCTACTGTCTCTGTCATCCTTTCAATATTCAGAGGGCGGCTAGTAATGATAACCACTAGTCCCTGAACATGACTGATGAGACTGGTTATACCTTTGATCAAAACCTCCTGGTCTGATTCTGTTCCCCACTCATCAAGACCATCAATTATGATAAGCACTCTTTTGCCTGATGGTTTTTGGAAAAGCGATGCTTCCCAGAATTGTTCAACCTGTTGTGACAGAGGTAGCCCTGACAGACTTGTCCTTTTTGAATATATTCACCAAAGCCCTTTGGTATTCTGGATATATCTGAGCTAGCTGATAACACATTGTAGGCACCAACAGAGACAGCTTGTCAGTTTCTTGGCCTTTAACACAATGAAAAGTCAGTGCAAGTGTAACTTCATCCTGCATCTTGCGAAATTTATCAGCCAGAGTCACTGCAATAGCACTCTTCCCAGTCCCAGCAATGCCACAAATCCAAGCAAAAGTGTTTTGAGAGTCAATTGCCCAGCCACAAACATCATCCAATAGCTTCTGGCGAGTACCATCCATGCATGTATCAAGTTTTCTTGCTGGATTCACAATTGGATTGAGTCTTTCTTTCAAGAATGCATCTTCACTTTCACCTGGTATGCAATTTGAGATAATTATAAATTATAGTAAAAGTAGTTCATACTATAGATATTTTGGACAAGATCTCTTCCAGCATTTGCAATGTTTGCATTTGAAAAATCATTGTATGAGGCTCCCTGGAAAGCACTGAATGTTAACTGTTGAGTACCTAAAATGCAAGAATTAGTATATGTCGAATTCATGAGTTTATTGACATTGAATATTTGGAGGAATCCTGTCTGAGACATTTTGTTTTCTTCCAAATGCAAAAGTGTACAAGCTATTAAAAGAACAAAAGGGTCTTAGGTGCCACCTACCTGAGCTCACTTGTCCATATTCATTCTGCTCTGTAATTGATTTAGCCAGGTATAATGATGAATTCCTTAAAATCTTACCTTCTACCATATGATTACTCATATAAGAATAGATCTTGCCAGTGGCATTCTTGGGAATTTTAGCTTTGAATGATCCTGGCATGTATATACCGGAACCTAATTCTGGAACCCCGGATATGGTGTTTGGACTGTCCAGGCTTTCCACAATATCAAGACTGGTGTCGATATTTCCCAGAGAATCAGACATAGTCAAAATGTGAAGGCTTGAACAAGTATGAGAAGTGTGCCCAAGAAGAAGACGAAAGTTATCCAACTGCACGTGAAGATGTCATAATGTAGTGTCCAGAACCTTAATTCGAGCTGGAGAACCTTATTTTTGCCTCGTCTACTGAATTGAGTTTATCTAAATTTGGTTTCACCAATAGATGCTGTCTGTCAACTTGCAGTCACATGGACACTGTGAGTGGTGTGAGATGCGAGCTACCTCTACTTCTTGGGTTTGCCAACTGAGGAACCCGCTGGGATTCCACCTTTGAGAGAAGTACACATGTTCGGAACAGGAGGCTGTGCTCCTACATCTGAGGTATCTGTTACGAGGCCCCTTAAAGGACTCGTCCTTACTAAACCTGCATCGCTCGCAGGCGCTTATTTTCCATTACATAGACCCATTTGGCATATCAATGATCTTATCTCTTTCCATCACGAGATAAGTGAAAGGCCTCGTACATGCCGCGCGAAAGCGGCGGCCCATTTCCTTTTGATATGAAAGGGTTGCCTGGTCGAAGAATCTGGAAGGTGTAATGTTCTTAGAGGCTATCAACCTGTTGTGTAGGGTTAAGAAACGCAAATTTTTGAAATTTCCAAATTGTAAAGGTAGGGTAAGACAGGCATGTTTACCTCAGGTCATAGGCCAGGTACTGTTCTGCTTTGACACAAACTACATCCATTCATTATATCTGCAGATCTCGCCTCCATCTAGATACTTCCTTATGAATCAAATCAGATTAACGCCTCAAGTTCGATGCTCACACCCAATATGACCAGCCCCAGTCCTCCAAATACTTTCACAATCTTGATCGCCTGCCGGAAATCAGCATTAGTCTGTCTCGCGACACATGGGAGTAAAGCCTAGCTTAAGCATTAACATACGAGATGAACGTGTCCCATAACCAACTTACAGGACCCCGTCAAGAGATATGCCGTGCCTGCCAATAAGTGTCTCCTCCAGCAAGATCTCTGTTCCCGTTGCATCCGAACACTTACCCTACCAATTGCACGAACTCGGATCAACATAATAAGCTAGTTTTTGTGGTAGCCTTTGGCTGCTTACCATTGCGTAACGCAACACCTTGCAGTAATGTAGCTGCAGGTGACCTACCAAGACCTCGTAGCACTAGGCGTCAGTTGAGCAGCGGGTGACGGTGACGCTGCTGCGGGTCTAGACGTCTACCGGTACCGCGCATTTGCCTCTGCTGAGCTGACGTCACCGGATGAACTTGTTCCGTGCGTCATTAGGGACGCTCAATTCTTAAGTTCGCTCGCTCAGCTCAGTTCAGTGTGAATTTGTAATTACCCGCCTAGTCGGGCCGTGCACAGACCGCCGCGTAATCAGGGACTGGTTGCTGTAGATAGGACAAAAAAAACTTTTTTCTTCACCTTTATCTACTCTAGCATGCACACACGCAATAGAGGTCTTGCGCAGAGCCAACCGATGCCACGTGCGGCTTATTCAGCGTGCGCGCGTCGGTTGGCAGTGGTTGGTTGCGCTAGCCAACCACTCTACATTTTATGTGAAGAGCGCCAGGGAAAAGACGAGCGCTTGTGGATATAACAAGGAGACCTCAAATAGTCCGGTCCGCCACTCCAGTTGCCCAAATCTCGACTTGGGACAGTATATTTACTTACAATTTTCAGCTTCCGGCGTTTTCTCCCCTCTCCGGAGTCACGTGACTGATCCCACGCTCCTGGTGCCTCCTGGACAGCTGCTACCAGTCTCCTCGTGTATTTGTCCATAATCTAGAGCTTCTAGTAGCTCCAAAAAGAGAATTGTAAACAATATAGGCTGTTTGAGAATGATAGACTCTACAGAGTCAAAAAAAAAGGTGTATCTGTGTATGGTTGGCTATTGGTTGGCTAGCGCAACCAACCACTGCCAACCGACGCGCGCACGCTGAATAAGCCGCAGTTTTTTTTGGTTGGCTTTTGTTCTGTGTTTTAATAATTCCAACATAGTAAGAAGTTTTTATAAATGCTGGTCTGAGGATTTAGCACATATGTATTTTTATAGGATCGTTTCACCTCTCTTGTCAGCCTCGCAGTCGTTGCACATGAAGAATTGACACAAAATGGGGCCAACAAAGAGAACGAGACAGTCCAGCCTTCTTCTGTTCCATTCCACCCCCACACATACCACGGAAACTCCTCTGTCAGCCCATACCCACCACCAAAGGTCCACAGACTCGGAGATGACCATCCCCGAGCATTTCAACAATCTGTCCCACTGCGCCTCAGCCCACTTCAAGACTACAGCCATCTTGGTCAATATACCAACCTCACCCAAAGTCCTGAAAATGTGCTCACCACCCAAAAGCGGCCCCTTGATGAAGCCAATGATTTTACAAGTCATAAGCGTGCTCGAGCATCATACTCCCCAGACTGGTCGCTAAATAACGAAGGATACATCGAAGGGTATTGGTCTCAGGATGGCGAGGACATTTTTGGCGGCACGAATACCAACCGTTTGGAAGAGCATGAGCTGGAACCGGAGCCAACCAACCCTGGGACTATGGCTGGGCACTTTGGTGACGTTGTCCCTGAGTTGGGGTCTGCACCTATGCAATCCGAGTCTGTGGTGTCGAAAACACAACCAAATGAAGACGTGGAGGACAAACCAGGAAAGACTTGGTCCGATACCGAACGCAGTGCCCTTTTCAATTACATTTTGGGTCCCGACGCTGATCAGAACTTCGAAACGATGAAAACAAATTGTAAAGAAGTTTTCAAATCAGCGGTGAGTTTTCTTGGTATAACAGTGACATGTAATTAAGAACCCACCTAGTCCAAGTCGGTCGTCAAAGGCCGCAATCCTTCTGCAGTCAAGAGCCAATGGGAGCGTAGTAGGAAACAATTCCAGTCCTTGTATGACTTCCGCAAGGTTACAGGTGGTGGCGGGGATGGTGACCATGACATTGCGGAGGAAGAAGGATTTGACTGGGACAGTGACGAGTTCTTGTCACGAAGGATAGCTGTGGCAGTTCAGAAGGGGCGCGTAGAGAATGGGGCCGTGACACCTAAGATACTGCGACAGTGGGAGAAGAAGGGGTGGTACAAGTTCTTCAAAGAACGGTGTGTCGTTTTTATTATCAATTGCGTACGTTACACTTACATACTTGCCTTGACAGGTATCATTCCAACCCCAAAGTTAATCGTCAAGCCAACATCAGCTCGGCCAAGCCGGTTTCACCTCCCCGTAGTTCCCACTATTATGGAAACGAAACCCAGAATAGCGGCCCCGACTCTGCATCCTCGTCTTCTCTGTCTGTGCCAGCAACGCCGAATACCAACCATCGCCTTACCTCGGCACAGCAACATCGTAATTCCTCCCATGATATGATGTCCGAGATGGCAAAGCTCTTGAATAACCGAAGTCAGCTTGAGTCGAAGCGCTTGGAAATGGCACAGGCGCGAGTGGATACGAAGACACTTCAGTCGAAATATGATTTCCTTGTGAAGATCAGGGATGACCCAAACTCTAGCTTTGAAACAGTTCGGAAGGCGGAGCAAAAGATCAATGATCTCTTAGATACTCTTTAATACATTCTTTACACCCTCGTTCATACCACCTTTTTAATTTTAATGAAATTTCTTTTCTTTATGTGTTAACAGGGCATACAATATCTAGAAGTTCGTTTCGTAGTCGGTAGCCCTCCACCCGTAGCCACTCTTCGGTCTCATGGGCTGGTATAGATGGCTCACCCTCAAAATAAACTGCATCGAAGCCTTCGTTGCCATCAGAGTTCCGTAAAAGGTCTCGGTCAACTAAAAGAATGTCCTTAATCTGTTCCGGCTCATCCCTATAGTAAAGGCACATGTTATGCAAGATTATAAGTGCTTCGATAACCTCATATACTTCCTTCGTGTCCAAATGAGCACCCATGCAACGCAGCGAAGGAAACCGCCCCTTAAGCTGTCCAAATGCGTGCTCCACCCGTATGCGAATCTGCGACAAACGAACGTTAAACCTCTTCATGTGACGATGGTCCATTTCGGATGCTCGTGCCAGTTCCGGTTCACTAAACGGCCGGACAGTATAAGGTGTTGATGGATAGCCTGACGTGAACCTTATTAATGATGGTCTCGTAGGATACACAACAGAAAACTCACCTTTATCAACAAAAATGTAGCGGCCGTTCACGAGGTACTGATGTCGATGCTTCCAGAAGTGTGATTGCTTGAAGACGCGAGAGTCGGCAACAGCGGCGGGCCATCCAATCTCGTAGGAAGTAATTCGTGTTGTATCATCCACTGTTGCCTGTATTACAGTCTGTCCGATGTCAGCTAACTCCCCAGATATCCAGATATGATTACACACCCCAAAATATTCCTTACGACCCATGAACTGTGTTCCGTCACAGACAGGCCTCTCATCAAACCGGATTCCTGATCCATCACCACTTCCAATACATCCAGGAAACCCCGACACCTCTTGGATGTGTTCCATAGTCGCTTGCTGTTCTGCCTCCGATGTAAAACCAACAAATCTTTCCCGAAGTTCTCGTATAGCCCTAGTGACTCGTCGGCAGTAGTTGATGACCGAGCCAAACCCAATGCCAAGCTTGTGAGCAACGCCAGAAGCATCTGAGCCCAGGGAGCCGTAGCGGAAAAGGAATGCACCGAGTTGATACTTGACCGGTCTTTGTGGTTTTCGTCCTTTTGAATGGAATATTGGATTAGGCTCAAGCATCTCGACGAGGCGATAGAACATCGTTCTTCCCATTCTGTAGACATGAAAGAATGTTGATTAATATTGACTATAATCAAAAATAATGGTTACATACCTGAAATGATATCGGAAATCTCTGTCTGAGGCCTCAAGACAACATTTAAAGAAATCCCTTGACTTCGGAAACTGGAAATAGGGACCTCGTGTACCATCTCCCAGCAAGCCACTTCCATAGTGCAGGAATGCAACACCAAGGGCCTGCAATAGTGTTACCACTTCCTGGTCTCCATAGTCTTCCTCCACGTCCTCTTCCTCTTCCTCCTCTTCCCAGTCCGTTTCCGACATACACTCTTCATCAGAGCTGAGTTTTTCCGAGTCATCTTCTTGAGTATTCAGAAGTTCAGCCGAAAGTAAGAGAGAGGTCCCCAGAGCGACATGATCAGATTGGGCTTTGGCCAAGGTAAGGCGGGGCATAGGGCATGCTAAGAATGCGTATATACGTGACTACAGAGAAGAGACAGACCCCAGGCCCGGCTCAAAGAGGTCATGAGGCCTCGCTTACTAATTTGAAATAGCCATTGAACTGAGCTGAGCGAGCGAACTTAAGAATTGAGCGTCCCTATTGATGCGTTACTCATGTAACCTTCTGTACCTTTCTAAGTACTGGAAGCGTGTCGCAGCCAGAATTAGTATGCTGAATTCATGAGCGTTCTTTTGCTAGATCAAACTGTGTAAAGATATCCTATCTCAGTACTACTGGTTTTTATCTCTAGCATTCCTTTCTCTCCCTGCGTTTCTAGTTTTCCTTGACCAGTGACCATTGATGCGATGGAATGTACTGGATGTCGGACATTCAATAGTTCGTTCTTGCCGTTTCTCCACGGTAGGTTACATTTCAACACCACACATTCTGCCAGTATGCACAGAAGTGTGACTCTTAATCTTTTTTCTTGTCTCCGGTGCTCAGTAACTAATTGCATATCATCTCGATGGCGTTTTTTGCTCGCCATTTGATTGTTTTATTTTTGTTCGATTGCGTGTATACTCAGTTCGACATTGATGGTTTGTATATCGGCAGCATATACACTACTAGTAAGAGTCCAATATATATACACATAAGATCTCCTTTTCAATGTCTTATATTCCCCTAGTGATTGGACGGGGAAATTAGTATACATACACGAGTAATGTATCTGTGCATAGAACAGAAGCTCTTCTCACTGTCGGATGTACCTTTGTCCATCCTTCTTCCATATATCCAATCTCCTCGTCCACAGAATCCCCGACATAAAAAATGACTTTTGAGGAAGGCCTGGACTGCTAAATCATAGTATCATCCACCTCTTGTCTCTCACCAACACGGACTCAAAACCCTGTATAAACAAAGTAACCATCCCTGCTCACCTTTGGCTTGATGTAGGTCATTTCCGTAAAGTTTTTTTTTCGAAGGATTTCAAAACAACGTAGTGATAGAAGGGTGAGTGAAGTGTTTTACACTGTAAAGTAAAGGTGAGTTCAGGAGGTAAAACGGGATTAGAAAGAGAGACGAGAAAAAAATAATCGAACACAAGGATCGCGAGAACAGAGGAAGAAAACGGAACGAAATAAGAAAGAGCTCACTAATACACCCCTCGGCATTCCTACACTCTCTGCCGTCCTTAAATACTGCCTCGTAAATTCTCAAACCGGCTTCTATACGTCCAGTCCCATTTCAAAATCTGAAACTGTGTTCCCCGTCATTTCCTAGAAATATTCGACAACACAACGCATACATGAGGTTTAGAGACGAGAGAAGAGTGGAAGTACCCACGAAAGCGTCATAATATCCTGTTAAGTCGTAAGACAAAGAAAGATTCCCCTTCTTTTTCAGTGCTTAAAAGGTCCCATGATTAACTGAAGGATCTCCTGTTCTGTCCTAGTAGGATTAAGAAAACTCGCCTATACAGAGTCTACACCTGGAATTGACGTAATAGGCAATAGTAAAATCGACTGGAATTACTTTTGAGCGATCCCTCCACGTTGATGCACTCCACCCGTCCGAGAAAGAGAGAAAGACGGCGGGAAAGAAGCGAGAATAAGACGGAGAAGATGCATTCGATGTTGAGAGGGTCGTAAAGCTGGTAGTTGAGGGAAGGAGAAGTGGTCTTGTGGAGTTTTGCTTTTTTTATGTCGTTTTCGTTTGAAGGAGTTGCAGCGGCGGTGGTCGGACTCATGAAGGTCGACGTCGTTCCCCAAGAGCGAAGGTTTTTTTTCAGGCAGAAACCCTGTTCTCCTTCTCTTCTTGTTCCTGTCTCGACTTCTCCTTTTACCTCAGACCCTCTTCCGCCAGTTTGTCACCGAGTAACCCATCGCTCTCCTCCTCCACTTTTAGTACGACTATCCTACCCTTGGAACGGCTCCCCGATCGAGAAAAGCACTTCCCATCGTCGTTTGCCAAAACGTTTCCACGTGTAGTAGCTTCAACGTCAAACGAGAAAGTAAGGACAGCGTGGTACGTCGCTGGACGAGCGGGTCTCGAGATTGACAGGCGAGCCAAGCTGGGGAGATCCAAATTTTCGGTTTTTGGGATGTGGATGAGTTGGATGCAACGTGTTTCTAGAGTACGTTAAGGGAGGGGTGAGAGGTTGGTCATGGTGGAAGAATGGCACCTGGTAGGCTATGACTAGTACGTGTTGAAGCCCACATGGAAGCGAATTGAGCGTAACTTTTTGCCAAGACCGCTCCTCCCACTCATACACGAATGTCGACGTCCTTTTGTCTAGCCTATGAGAAAAGATTCCTAGGTCTCTTCAGAAACTTCGGAGGAAATACATTGGAGGCGGATATAGAGAGAACGAGGATGAGGACGGGCCTAAATTCCAATATTCCGGTGATCAAGTGGACAGGCTTTGACGAGCTTGGACGGGAACGAAGGAGGGAAGGGGAGGTAATGGAAGACAAGACACGGCGCTGAGGTGGAGCCTCGAGTTTGGTGCTCAGAGAAGTGTGTTTGAGGTAGAGAACTGATCGCGGAAGGACCTGCAGATGACCCGGGAGTGCAGATGGAGATGACGAGAAGCTGCGAGTGGTTGTACTGAAGCTGAAGTAAATCATTTGGCTGAGAGGGAGACAGTGGACGAGAAAGCGTCCGTTCTCAATGTACTTACCTTTTCCATACCATTTTCTACCAGCAACAAACAACCTTCAGTTCGAGTCGGCATGACTAAACAAACCAGTATATCTCGTCAAAGGAGAAACAAGCGTTACTGGTACCTCTGATACGCATCGTAACTCTTTAAGGTTTGCTTGACCCTGATTTGACCGGCTTTTTTCGGCTTTTTTCAGCGGGTCAAGCCAATCAAGTCACAAGGGGACCAGCCAGCGGGGTTTTGGTGACAAATTGCCTCGGTAACCACTGAATTTTTGTGACGTGCCGCTTGCCAACAAGCGGACAAGCCAGCAAAGCCGGCCAAAGGAATCACGCAATTTCACGATGCGTGCAACGTTGCAAGTGACAAGGTAGGCTTTTTGTTGACGTCATTCTACATCAAACCGATCAAACTCCGTGAAAGTATTGTACTTACCTCCAACGTTCCTTTCTTTACTCTCTCGCTGAGCTTTTCTAAAATTTTAGCGTTTACCTTGGGATAGAGTTTGGCACTCGTTCTTCGCCATGTGCAATGCCCGGCATTCCTGCGTGACTCCCTGAACTTTTCTTGTTTCCGGCACTGAGCATTGAGTACCAGTCCAAATTGCTAGCGATCTACGTCTATTAATTACTGACTGTATATCATCTTGACAGCGATTTTCACTCGCTTTTTGTCTCATAATACTCAATTTTCGATTTAGACAAGTATGAGTATACTTTGTACTTTTGTCAACAGTCTATATATCGACGTATACAGAAATCCAATATAGTCATGGACATCGAGTCCCCAATAAGTATGTTATCTTCCTCGAATGCTTCGACATACTATAGGAAATGTGACAAATATTTGAACTCATATATCCGTGTTCAAGTTCAAACAGAAGCCAAATGCACGATAACATCGATCATCTCCATCTCTCCATTGTCTATCCGTCCAGATAGGTGCTTGAGGTGTACTTATCCTATACATTACCCTAGAAATGAAAAATCTTGATTCTTCGTAAACAATTATCAATGACTATTAGTGACACTTAACTGATCCACACGCAGCCCACACTTTCGTCCTTCTCTACCAATGACCGAGCATCTAGTATACATGTGCATATATAGAACATACCACTCCTAAAACGGCATCCCCTTACACCGAGAGAGTACCCTTGAGGTTCGAAATAAGTACACTGACATACATATACAACCACTCTCCGTCAGTAACTCACTTCATGATTATATGTCAAAAGATTAAAACTAAAGCTAAGCAAATCTGTACACCCAAACCTCACAAAATCACTTCGATTTATCCATTTGCGCGCGTACCATGACAAGCTTATTATTCATCCTTTGACATATCACACTTCCACTGCCACTTTGCGGCCACCTCCACCAGTAGCAACACTGGTAGCCCTAAGTTATAGGGCCTTGCATAAAGTCTGCATGTCACAGATAGTTTTTCCTATTGGTAATTTTATTTTTGATTTGGATCCATGAGTATAGAACACTTTCTTGTGTGATAGTATCACAACCTGAATTCAATACTTAATGATTCTCTTTCTTCACAAAAGTCTTCAAGTTACAGGACAATCTTTGACTTTAGGAACATTTGCAAAAGAACCTTGTTCCACTTGAATAACATATTCCGAGTCTAGAACAAGTCAAAACCTAATTGTTGTCTGTTACATTCATGATCTTCAGGAAACATTATCTGCAATTTGACTGCAAGACTTATAAGGGGATCCAACCGACATGTGGTCCCAAGATTCTGAATATATTTCAACGAAAATTCTAACTTGAAAAAACCTACTAGTAAGGTTGTCCAAAATCATTCAATGTGAAAGGGTGGGGAAACAAAGCCATGATTCTAAAAAAATTTATTAGTTTTATTCATTCCATGCTCGATACTACTACATATGGTGCAAGAGGCTATGAGTCAAAATAGAAGAAGCATGCCTGTGTATGAAGCACTGGAAATTGTTCAATGTTCTCACACTTGATACTTCAAATGATACTGCTTAAGTATAGGTGAGAAACCATATCTACAGATCAACTACAAGTTGAATGAAGGCACAAAAAAAGAACTGTTTGGATTTTTTGGACAAAAAGAAGAGATCTTCCAATCAATTACCATCCTCATTCCAAACCTGAGTCCATTTGGAGCCATAAGCAAAACCAGTCCAATCAACTTGAACAGCACAATCGACAGCATCTGCTGGAATGGTAAGGATCTGTCTAGAATCACTGAATCCATGTCTAAATGCAGGGGGAATCCAAAGGATGAGAGAAGGATCTGGACTAGTTTCATCTGAGTAACAAAGCCATCCCCGGGGGTTAATGAAGCAGAAGTGATCATTAGGTGAATGAGCATATGAAATCCTTTGATGAGCACCAATATGACCACCAGACTGAGTGTCCCATATTCTGATAGTGTGATCATCAGACCCAGAGGCCACATGCCTCCCATCTGGTGAATATGCTACTGATGTGACAGAGTCTGTGTGGCCCTGGAGAGGCTGGGCAACTTGCTCACCAGTCTGAGTGTCCCATATTCTGATGGTGTGATCATCAGACCCAGAGGCCACATGCCTCCCATTGGGAGAATATGCAACTGATGTGACCCGGTCTGTGTGGCCCTGGAGAGACTGGCCAACTTGCTCACCAGTCTGAGTGTCCCATATTTTGACAGATTCATCATAAGACCCAGAGGCCACATGCATCCCATCTGGAGAATATGCTACTGATGTGACTGTCTGTGTGTGGCCATGGAGGGGCTGGCCAACCTGCTCACCAGTCTGGATGTCCCATATTCTGGCAGTGTGATCTCCAGACCCAGAGACCACATGCCTCCCATCTGGAGAATATGCTACTGATGTGACCGAGGAAGTGTGGCCCTTGAGAGGTTGGCCAACCTGCTCATTAGTCTGAGTGTCCCATATTCTGACAGTGTAATCATCAGACCCAGAGGCCACATACCTCCCATTTGGAGAATATTCTACTGATGTGACTGAGTCTGTGTGACCCTTGAGAGGCTGGCCAACCTGTTCACCAGTATGAGTGTCCCATATTCTGACAGTGTGATCTGATGACCCAGAGGCCACATATCTCCCATCTGGAGAATATGCAACTGATGTGATTGACTTTGTGTGGCCCTGGAGAGGCTGACCAACCTGCTCACCAGTCTGAGTGTCCCATATTCTAACAGTGTGATCATAGGACCCAGAGGCTACATATCTTCCATCTGGAGAATATGCTACTGATTCAACCCGATTTGTGTGACCCTGGACTGGCTGACCAGCATGCTCACCACTCTGCCAGTGAGTGTCCCATATTCTTACAGTTTGATCAAAAGACCCAGAGGCCAAATGATTCCCATCTGGAGAATATGCTACTGATGTGACTGAATCTGTGTGGCCCTGGAGAGGCTGGTCAACCTGTTCACCAGTATGAGTGTCCCATATTCTGACAGTGTGATCCCAAGACCCAGAGGCCACATGCCTCCCATCTGCAGAATATGCTACTGATATGACACAATCTGTGTGGCCCTGGAGAGGCTGGCCAACCTGTGCACCAGTCTGAGTGTCCCATATTCTGACAGTGTGATCCCGAGAGGCAGAGGCCACATCCCTCCCATCTGGAGAATATGCTACTGGTCTGACCCTGTCTCTGTGGCCCTGGAGAAGCTGACCAACCTGCTCACCAATCTGAGTGTCCCATATTCTGACAGTGGCATCTGAAGACCCAGAAGCCACATGCCTCCCATCTGGAGAACTTGAATATGCTACTGATGTAACCTGGTCTGTGTGGCCCCCAAGAGGTTGGCCAACCTGCTGACCAGTCTGAGTGTCCCATATTCTAATGTGCTCATCAAACCCTGAGGCCACATGCCTCCCATCTGGAGAATATGCTGTTGATACAACCTCATTTGTGTCGACCTGGAGAGGCTCGCCAACCTGCTGACCAGTCTGAGTGTCCCATATTATAACAGTCTGATCATCAGACCCAGAGGCCACATGTCTCCCATCTGGAAAATATGCTACTGATGTGATGATGTCTGTGTGGCCCTGGAGAGGCAGGCCAACCTGTTCACCAGTCTGAGTGTCCCATACTCTCACAGTGTCATCATAACACCCACACACTACATGCCTCCCATCTGCAGAATATGCTATGGCTGATATTGAATTCTGTCCTCTAAAAACCTTGGTACAATTCATTGGTCTTGTCATTGTGTGTAACATATTAATCTTAACACCATTTTGTAAGTGCTTTTTCCCAAGCTCAGTCAATATTGATTGTCTTGTGGAAAATAAAAGGGCTGATATATAGAGATGAGGAGTACTTTCTGCAATTATCATTGAGAATGACTCCATAAATCTTTCAATATCTTCACCAACTTTGCTTGCACTACTTATCTGTGTGATTTTCAGTTTTATCAGAATATATTTATCTATAAGTGAGCTTTAATCACAACTCACCTTATTGACATTTCCCCAGATCTTTATATCCTTGGCACCAGACATTATGACACTAATTCTGCTCATAAGGCTCAGGCATTCCATCCAGTAAATTACTCTCTTGCTTTGTATGAACTTTAGAACACATTCTTTCATTCTTCCACATTCTTGTGCCTTTATCATATGGTCTGTCCAGTGAATGCAGCTGTATTGTAGTCCTGCTGAAACGTACTCATTCACTTTCTCTTTGACTGATGGATTTGTGACTCTTTTATTTGTCTTGCATGATGTTTCTAAACAGCAAATGTTGAATCTCAGTTCCCTTCCCAGAATATCCAAACAGGCTTTTGTCAGCTGCAAGTGTGATTCCCTTGGTTCTACCCTCCATCTTTGTGATCTTTCTTGATTGCCCAAAAATTCTGCAAATGACAAATGGTAATGCAGTTTTCCATCCCTATAAAATATCACTGCTTTCATCTTGTCTAACATTTTCTGAATAGTTTTCTGATTGATATTGTCTTTAAACATTTGCTCCAATACAAGAGCAGATATAGGTTCCCTTGCAGCTAGGATAACCCCAACTATTTCCTTAAAGCAGTGCTCATTTCTAATACCACTAAAATGATCTTCAAGAATAACTCTATAGAGTTGATCAAGTCCTTCATATGGGTTATCCATACATTCATTAACTCCAGTACTAAGTATTATCTTCATAGCTCCTTCTTCATCTATGCTGTCTTTTATGAATTTCAAGGCTACTGTGACCCAGATGAAGAGCCCTCCAGCTTTTGCCACTAATTTATTTATGTTGTTCAGGCTACATGTATCATTCTGAGGTAGAGAACTATTCAAAAATAATTCAATATCTTCATTTGCATCATAATCACTTGTCAGATCAAACTTCTTCAATTTCCCTTCTATCTCTGCTATCTTATCAATGCTCAGGGGACGGCTGGTGACTATGATGACAAGTCCATCAATTTGACCAACAAGATGGCTCATGCCTTTAATCAACACTTGTTGATTTGACTCTGTTCCCCATTCATCAAGTCCATCAATTATAATGATGATCTTTTTGTCCAATGGCTGTTGGAAAAGTGATGGATCCAAAAATAGCTTAATCTGTTCATGAAGAGGTATCCCAGACCCATTCAAAGACTGGTCCTTGTTGAATACATTAATCAAAGCTCTTTCATATCCTGGATATACTTTAGCCAGATGATAGCACATTGTGGGCACTAGCAAAGACAGGTTACTGGTTTCTTGTCCTTTCACACAGTGGAAAGTCAGTGCAAGTGAAACTTTCAAGTTATCTTGCATGCCGCGAAACTGTTCAGCTAAAGTCACTGCCACAACACTCTTTCCAACCCCAGCAATGCCACAAATCCAAGCAAAAGTATTTTGAGAATCAAGTGCCCAGTCACAAATATCTTTCAATAGCTTCTGGCGAGTACCTTTCATGCATGTGTCAAGTTTTTTGGCTGGATGAACAATTGGATTGAGTTTTCCCCTCAAGAATGCATCTTCACTTCCATCTGATATGAAATTTAATATCACCATAATTATCATTGAAATTGACCCTTACTATAATTATATTGGACAAAATCCCTTCCAACAGTTGTAATGTTTGTATTTGTAAAAATATTGTTTGAGGATTCCTGAAAAGCACTGACTAAGTGCTGTGTGCCTAAATTTTAAGAATTAGTACATGCCCATGTCAAGAACCTGTAAATAACATTTGAAAGAAGCCCTTCTGGGGTTTTTCTTCTATGTATAGCTGTACAAAAAACAAGAACAAAAAGACAGGATATCACTGTGACCTACCTGAGCTTACTCCCCCATGGACAGGAAGTTTACTACGTTTATTCTGGCCTGTGACAGTTTCAACATATAATAATAATGGACCAGTTGAGATTTTACCTTCTACTATGTCATCGGCAGGCCTCTTGGCAATCTGAGTCTGGAACAAGCTTGGAGCGTGTACACCAATAGATCCTATTTCTGGAGCCCCGGACATGGTGGTTGTACTGTCCAAACTTTCCATTTGATCAAAACTAGTTTCAATGTTTCCAGGTGAGTCAGACATGGTACTGATCGGGTTTGGAGAAGCGTCTCAATGTGTTTCCGCTTGATGTTGTTTTATGTCAAAGGAGAAACAAAGTTATCCAACTGCACGTGAAGATGTAATAATGCAGTGTCTGAAACCTTAATTCGAGCTGCAGAACCTTATTTCGTTGTGATCATGAAAAAACTGAATAGAGTTGTTGTAACCCCGTGCCTTGCACATAGCCCTGGGCGTCCCGAATTTCCTTAGCGGAAGTTTCTCGAGAAAGTTAGTCATGTGAGGTGACATCAATTTTTGCGTCCATCGCACACATGTTTGGTGATGGTCAATAATATCATAATATATCGCACCTTTCAACAAGGTCCAACCCGATGCTTTTAGAATGTGTGACATCAAAAGAGAAGGAAGTACCAAAGAAGAAGACATAAGTAAACAAACTATAAATGAAGGAATAGGGCCCTCGCCTCGCGCAGCAGGTGCGAGGCTGTGTAACTTGAAGTTATGGTAACATTTATTGGTATTATAAGATAAGTTTGATGATATGAACGGATACCAATGGAAATGTTAATTTACACTGCCACCTGTAGCCCGCAATAAGCAAGAACGAGTCCTAAAGTTGGCCTCATAATCTTGTCAAGGGGGAAAAGATTCCCGGCGGCACCTCTGAGTCTGAGACAAAGCTTCTATAGCAATTTGAATAATGAACGCATTTCAACCAAACACGTTCAGTGCATTTAGCGCTGAGCGCTTATTTGTTTCTAGATCACTGGCAAACTTTGTGAAAATAATCTCAAAATTTCTTTCTTTACTCTCACCATGAGCTTCTAGTCTTTCTTCACTGGCGAGATCGAACTGTTGAGTTTCCAATACTTATTCCATCCCATCGATGGTCACCACCTTTCCTCCGCGGTAGGTTACTTGTGCAATGCTACACATTCTGTACACACAAGTGCCACTCTCCTGACGATTTTTTCTTGTCTCAGGCTCTCAAGATCTCAGGACCAGGCCTTGCTAGCAATTCACTTTTATTAACCACTAAATGCACATCATCTCGACAATATTTTTCCCGTGCATTTACTTTTAAGGATGAAATAACATAGTGAGGTTAAGAGTACCTGCTCCTTTGCAGTTGAATGCAATCATCGGAAACACTACTTATGTTGAGTAGTGATTTCCTGAAGCGCAAGGACATGGCGATTGATATCAATCCCGTTGAAGGAATCTCAATGATCAAGATGCTCACACAGGCTCCTTCGTCCGACGCTAGAGATGGAACCAGCACCAGTTTATTTTTCTCAGTATGAACAACATTACTTTCGAGAGAATATTCGAATGAACAAGTCTGTGAATGTAAGTTTAGATTCTCAGGTGGACAGATGAACATAAACGCACCGATAATAAATCCAGTGAAAAGAACCGGAGTGCACACAGTCCTGACTGGTTAAGAATGAATACTTGTCAGCGTCAGACAGTAGTGGGATATGTGAACTCACCACATCAAGGATACACTCTTTGTGTATGCATGTAGAACCTGCTGCCATAACTCAGGTGGCTGGAGAATAAAATGAGCAGGCCATATGAAAAAAGATCAACAACTAACTTGAATGTTGACCAAGCCACGAAGATCAATTGGTCAACTCGCTGATAGACTTTCCTGATGTGTCGTACTTATTCCGGTACGTCCTTCAGACGGTTTTCGAGCGAGTTGGCAAAAATCACATTACCAACACTTAATCCGACAGAACAACTGAGAGTCCTGAAAAAATTAGTTCATTTCGATTAGTCTCTTGGCCTCAATTGTGTTTCAGGCCTGACTTACCTCACAAGACCAAAAGCAGCCGTCAACGTGGCCATGTGAGCGACTGGCATCGAGGCGTGTAAAGCTGAATCAAATAGTTCGCTTAGCATCAACATTAATATTACTTTGATGCATTATACCAATCATAGGCACTTGGAAAAGCCCACCCACTCCGATGGCTGCGACAAGAATGTACAACTCCTTCTCCGCCCTGTTTGGTGTCAGATGACAGGCCATAAGCGCACATATATTCATACCTGTTGGATGATTCATCCAATTGAATCATTAAACCAAACTCAAGGGTCATCAGTGCATACGCGCCCCAGATCAACTCTCTGGATTTACCCGTCCTAGCGACAATTCGTCCTGATATTATCGCAACTATCGAGCAACCGAAAGAGAATGGCATCATTTCTATTCCCGCAATAATGACAGTACTTCCCAGAATCTGGAAATAAGAGGACTGTTACATAGGAGAAAAATCAGTTCGACACACATCGAACGACAACGACATTATCTGACAGTATGTCGCCATATAGTAACCAAATCCGTGAATGAAAACAGAAAGGAGAAGGGCAGTCGTTGTCCTCATTTGAACAAGCGTGGAGGTATTATAGGCGATCGTTGAGTGTATACCTTGTTGACACAACCAGCAATCAACAACTACAGCTGCGCTAACGAGCGCTAATGTTCAAGGAGAAAACCAACTCGTCTGTCCAAATTGAAAACCAACGAGGAGACATATTACACCTGCCATGATCAAGAAAAGGTCGAGGAAATCGAATTCGTCCACATATTGCCGTAAAGTTTTGCGGGGAGGGGGGTTTACCCTCAAAAAAAAAAAAGAAGTCCCGCAGTAATCACATCGGTTGGCAGATTCCATGTCTCAAAATGAGCAAAGTACCCCAAATAGTACATGATTGACTTACAATCCAGAATGCCCAGCGCCAGCTGACGCGATCGTTGAAAACACCACCCACAATATTCATTGTTAGTATAAATCAAAAATCTTCACGATTCTTTACCGATCAGAGGCCCAACGACAGATGCAACGCCAAAAACTGCACTAAAAAGAATCTGTCTGCATGCAACGTTTACGAAGATAGGTTATGATACTTACCCTATCATACCGCATCTTTCGGCCTCTCTTCCAAGGTAACGACGTCTCCGATTGTAATCAGGATGAGCTGAATGATACCTCCACCTGCTCCCTGTATTCCTCGGCTGATTAGAAGCATTCGTATAGTGCAGAACCAATACAGAAGATGGCAATGACCACGAAAAGAAGGAGTTTTCTTCCTACGATATCCTGTTGGCCGAAGTTATTAGAGCGAGATGTGGAACATATGAATAGTCGACATGCCGAAAGGGTCCCATACTGGGAGTGAAGCCTAGCTTAAGAACATACGAGATGAATGTGTCCCATAACCAACTTACAAGACCCCGTCAAGAGATATGCCGTGCCTGCTGATGAATAAGTGTCTCCTTACCAAGATCTCTGTCCCCGTTGAATCCGAACACTTACCCTACCAATGGCCCGAACTCGAATCAACACAACAAGCTAGTTTTTGTGGGCAGCCTTTGGCCCTTTACCATCGCGTAATGCAACACCTTGCAGTAATGTAGCTGCAGGTGACCTACCATCAAGACCTCGTAACACTAGGCTTCAGTTGAGCAGCGGGTGACGCTGACGCTGCTGTGGGTCTAGATGTCTACTGCGCATTTGCCCCTGCTGAGCTGACGTCACCGGGTGAACTTGATGGTTCGGTGCGTCATTGGTGCGTTACTCGTGTAACCTAACCTTCTACTTGGAAGTATCGTGTCGCAGCCGCTGAATTCATCAGCGTTCTTTGCTAGATCAAGCTCTGTAAAGATATCCTATCTTAGTACTACTGGTTTTTGTTCCTTTCTCTCCGTGCGCTTCTAGTCTTCCTTGACCAGTGACCATTGATGCGATGGAATGGGTACTGGATGTCGGACACTCAATCGTTCTTGCCGTTTTGTCACGGTAGGTTACATTTCAACACCACACATTCTGCCAGTATGCACAAAAGTGTGACTCTTAATCATTTTTCTTGCTTCCGGCGCTCAGTAACTAATCACATATCGTCTTGATGACGTTTTTTGCTCGCCATTTGTTTGTTTCATTTTTGTTCGATTGTGTGTATATGCACTCCAGCTCGACGTTAATGGTTTGTATATATATAGGCGGCATATACACTAAAAATCCAATACAGTTATATACACATAAGATATCTTCAATGTGTTATATTCCCCCAGTGATTGGACGGAAAAGATAGTATACATACATGATTAATGTATCTGTGTGTAGAACAGAAGCTCTTCTCACCGTCGCAGATGGTCCTTTGTTCATCCTTCTTCCATATTTCCTATCTCCTCATCCACAGAATCCCCGACATAAAAAATGACCTGTGAGGATGCCCGGACCCCAGATTCATCTTATCATCCACCTCTTCAATCATCTTGTCTCTCACTAAACACGACTCAAACCCTGTACAAATAAAGTAACCGTCCCTGCTCGCGTTTGGCTTGATGTAGGTCACTTTCATAAAGTTTTTTTCGAAGGATTTCGTTTCGAAACATATCGATAGGAGGGTGAGTGAAGTGTTTTACACTGTAAAATAAAGGTGAGTTCAGGAGGTAAAAAGAGAACAGAAAGGGAGACGAAAGAAAATAATAGAACGAAAGAACACAGGGATCGGGAGAACACAGAATGAAAACGGAACAAAATAAGAGAGAGCTCACTAATACACCCTTCGGCATTCCTACATTCTCTGCCGTCCTCAAATACTTCCTCGTAAACTCTCATACCGGCTTACATACATCCATTCCCATTTCAAACTCTGAAACTGCGTTTCCCGTCATGTTCCTAGGAATATTCGATAACACAACGCATACATGAGGTTTAGAAGCGAGAGAGGGGTGGAATTAACCATAACAGAGTCATAAAATCCTGTCAAGTCGTAAGACAAAGAATATTTCCCCTCTTTTTCAATGCTCAAAAGATCCCATGGATTAACTGAAGAATCTTCTCTTCCGTCCTGGTAGGATTAAGAAACTTTGCCTGTACTGAAGTCTACACCTGGAATTGACGTAACCGGCAATAAAAATCGACTGGAATGAACTTTTGAGCGACCCCTCCGCGTGATGCGCTTCACCCATCCGAGAAAGAGAGAAGACGGCGAAAAAAAAAGTGAGAATGAGACGAGCAGACAGAGTCGATGTTAAGAGGGGTCGTAGAGTTGGTTGTTGAGGGAAGGAGAAGTGGTGTTGTGGAGTTTTGCCTTTTTTTATGTCGTTTTTATGTCGTTTTGTTTGACGGAGTCGTAGCGGCGGCGGTCGGACTCATGACAGTTGATGTCGATCCCCAAGGGCGAAGGTTTTTTTCGGGCAGAAACCCTGTTTCCCTTCTCTCGTTGTTCCCGTCTCGACGACTTCTCCTTTCACTTCAGACCCTCCGATGTCGGTTTGTCACTGAGTAACCCATCCTTCTCCTTCCCCACCTTGTGTACGACTATCCTACCTTGCGAACGGCACCCAGATCGATAACAGCCCTTCCTATAGTCTTTTCCCAAAATTTTTTCATGCCCAGTAGCTTCAACGCCAAACGAGACAGTAAGGACAGCGCCATATGTTGCTAGACGAATGGGTCTTGAGATTGATGGACGAACTGGCAAGTCACGGAAGATTTGAACTTTCGGTTTTTTGAGATATGGACGTAACTTGTTTCTGGAGTATGTCGAGGGAGGTGTGAGGGTTGATTTCGGTCGTGGTGGGAGAATGACACCCGGGTGGGCTACGTGTCGAAGCTTACATGGACTAGATTACGTGTACCTTTATGCCTTGTCGAGACCGCTCTTCCCACTCGTATACAACTGTCGACGTCCTTTTTTCTAGCTTATGAGAAAAGATTCCTGGATTCCTTCAGAAACTTCGGAGGAAATATGTTGGAGGCGGATATAGAGAGAATGAGCATGAGGACGGGCCTGGAATCCAATATTCCGGTGAAGAGGTGGACAGACTTTGACGAGTTTGGACGGGAACGAAGGAGGGAAGGGGAGGTAATGGAAGACAAGACGCGGCGCTGAGGTGGACGATTTTGGTGCTCAGAGAAGTGTGTTTAAGGTAAAGAACTGATTGCGGAAGGACCTGCAGTTGACCCGGGAGTGCATATGGGGATGATGATGACGAGAAGCTGCAAGTGGTTGTACTGCGGCTGAAGTAAATCATTTGGCTGAGAGGGAGACAGTGGACGAGAAAGCGTCCGTTTTCAACCTACTTACCTTTTCCATACCATTTTCTACCAGCAACAAACAACCTTCAGTTCGAGTCAGCATGACGAAACGAACCAGTATCTCGTCAAAGGAGAAACAAGCGTTACCGGTACCTCTGGTACATGCAATGTTGCAACCAAACAATGTAGGCTTTTTGTTGATCTACATCAAACCGATCAAACTCCGTGAAAGTATTGCACTTACCGCCAACGTTCCTTTCTTTTCTCTCGCTGAGCTTTTCTAAAATTTTAGCGTTTACCTTGCAAGTAATAGAGTTTGGCACTCGTTCTCCACCATGTGCAATGCCCGGCATTCCTGCATGACTCCCTTAACTTTTCTTCTCTTTTCCGGCGCTGAGCGCTGAGCGTCCTTGCTAGTAAAATTAATTCCTGTATCATCTCGACAGCGATTTTCACTCGCTGTTTGTTGAATTTTGAATTTTCGGTTTTGGGCGAGTATACTATCTACTTTTGTCAACAGTCTATATAGGGACATACTATGCAGAAATCCAATATAATCATGTACATCGAGTCTCCAATATGTACATAGTAACATATAGGAAATGTTACGTCGACACATATTTGAACATATATCCGTGTTCAAGTTTGAACAGAAGTCAAATGCACGATAATATGATTTCCATCTCTACATCATCTATCCGTTCGGATAGATGCTTGAGATGTATACATTACCCTGGAAACGAAAATCTTTATTCTTCATAAACAATTGTCAATAGACCGCATCTGCTGCGACATATATAGCGTTTTTATTTAGTGAGAAACAAATCATACATATTTAGGTGTGGCTCCGAAAATCCTTAAGTGGGGCGTCAGTGGGGTCTTAACCACCTTCGGTCCACTACCTATACACTGCAGGCTACTACTGCGCTCGATTTTTGTCTATCCTCATGTCCATTTTTATCATGGAGCCTTAACATATATCGCAGCAGATGCGGCCTAATGACGAGCTACATTTAACTGATCTACACGCGGCCACACTTTTGTTCTTATCTGTCAATGACCGAGTGTCTATACATGTCCATATATTGAACATACCACTCCTAAAATGGCATCCCCTTACACCCAGAGAGTACCCTCGAGTTTCCAAATAAGAACGCCATACGTATACAAACACTCTCCGTCAGTAACTCACTTCAAGCTTATATATCAAAATATCAAGCCTCAAACTAAGCTAAGAGTCCGTACACCCAAAGCTCACAAAATCACCTCAATTTATCCAAATTTACACGTATACCGTAGCAGCCTTACTATTGATCCTTTGACATTCGATCACACTTCCACTGCCACTTTGTGGCCACCTCCATCAGTAGCAACACTGCTAGCTCTAAGTTATAGGTCCTTGCATGTCTCAGATAAGCAGTATGTTTCTTTTATCTGCTCTTGGTAGTTCTATTTTTTATTTGTATGCATGAGTATACAACACTTCCTTGTGTAATATCGCAACCTGTGAATTTAACACTTAACGGTTCTCTTTTTTTACGGAAGTCTTGGAGCTGCGGGAGGATCATCGACTTTAGAAATATTTTCAAAAGGACCTTTTTCTGTTTGAATAAGATACTCCGAGTATGGAAAAAGCCAAAGCCTAATTGTTGTCTGTTAGATTTATGATCTTCAGGAAACATTATCTGCAATTTGACTGCAAGAGTTATAAGGGGATCCAACCTATATATAATCCCAAGATTCTGTATATAGTTCAATAAGAATTCTACTTTGAAAAAACCTAGTAAGGTTGTTCAAAATCATTCAATGTGAAAGGGTTGGGAAACAAAGCCATGATTCTGGAAAAAATTTATCAGTTTTATTTGTTCCATGCTTGATACTAATACATACATATGATGCAGGAGGCTAGGGGTAGAAAAAAAAGAAGCATGCCAGTGGATAAAGCAATGGAAATTGTTCAATGTTCTCTTACTTGATACATCAAATGTTACTGCTTGAATATAAATTTGAAAGTAAGAAGCCATATCTACAGATCAACTAGAAGTTGAGTGAAGGCAGAAGAAAAAGAACTGTTTGGGTTTTATGTACATGAAGAGGGGATCTTTCAATCAATGACCTTCCTCATTCCAAATCTGAGTCCATTTGGAGCCATAAGCAAAGTCAGCCCAATCAACCTGAACAGCAAAGTTGAGACCATCTGCTGGGATAGTGAGAATCTGTCTAGAATCACTAAATCCCTGTCTAAAAGCAGGGGGAATCCAAAGGATGAGAAATGGATCTGGACTAGTTTCATCTGAGTAACAAAGCCATCCCTGGGGGTTAATGAAGCAGAAGTGATTATTAGGTGAATGAGCATATGTAATCTTTTGATGATCACCAATATGACCACCAGACTGGGTGTCCCATATTCTGACAGTGTGATCCCAAGACCCAGAGACCACATGCCTCCCATCTGGAGAATAGGCTACTGATGTGACAGGGGCGGTGTGGCCCTGGAGAGGCTGGCCAACCTGCTCACCAGTCTGAGTGTCCCATATTCTGACAGTGTCATCAAAGGACCCAGATGCCACATGGCTCCCATCTGGAGAATATGCTACTGATGAGACCAAGGTTGTGTGGCCCTGGAGAGGCTGGCCAACTGGCTCACCAGTCTGAATGTCCCATATTCTGACAGTGTGATCTCGAGACCCAGAAGCCACATGCCTCCCATCTGGAGAATATGCTACTGATTTAACATAGTCTGTGTGACACTGGAAAGGCTGGCCAATCTGCTCACCAGTCTGAGTGTCCCAAATTCTGACAGTGTGATCAGAGGACCCAGATGCCACATGGCTCCCATCTGGAGAATATGCTACTGATGAGACCAAGTCTGTGTGGCGCTGGAGAGGCTGGCCAACTGGCTCACCAGTCTGAATGTCCCAGATTCTGACAGTGCAATCATTAGACCCAGAGGCCACATGTCTCCCATCTGGAGAATATACTGCTGATTGGACTTTATTTGTGTGGCCCTGGAGAGGCTGGCCAACCTGCTCACCAGTCTGAGTGTCCCATATTCTGACAGTGTAATCCCCAGACCCAATGGCTACATGTCTGCCCTCTGGAGAATATGTTACTGATTCGGGCTCCTTGGTGTGGCCTTGGCAAACCTGGTCACCAGTTTGAGTGTCCCATATTTTAATAGTGTTATCATTGGACCCAGAGGCCACATGCCTTCCATCTGGAGAATAGGCTACTGATGTGACCCAGTCTTTGTGGCCCTGGAGAGGTTGGCCAACCTGCTCACCAGTCTGAGTGTCCCATATTCTGACAGTATCAAAAGACCCAGAGGCCACATGCCTCCCATCTGGAGAATATGCTACTGATTTGACCCAGTCTGCATGGCCATAGAAAGGCTGGCCAACCTGCTCACCAGTCTGAGTGTCCCATATTCTTACAGTTTGATCAAGAGACCCAGAGGCCACATGGCTACCATCTGGAGAATATGCTATTGATTGAACATGGGCTGTGTGGCCCTGGAGAGGCTGGCCAACCTGCTCACCAGTCTGAGTGTCCCGTATTTCTATAGTGTAATTCCAAGACCCAGAGGCCACATGGCTACCATCTGGAGAATATGCTACTGATGTGACCCAGTAAAGTTGGAGAACCTGCTCACCAGTGTGAGTGTCCCATATTCTGACAACATGATGATCATGAGACCCAGAGGCCACATGCCTCCCATCTGGAGAATATGCTACTGATGTGATTGACTGATAGTGGCTCTGGAGAGGCTGGGCAACCAACTCATGAGTCTGAGTATCCCATATTCTGATAGTGTTATCTGAAGACCCAGAGGCCACATGCCTCCCATCTGGAGAATATGCTACTGATGTGACCTTGTCTGTGTGGCCCTGGAGAGGCAGGCCAGCCTGTTCACCAGTCTGAGTGTCCCATATTCTGACAGTGTGATCGTGAGACCCAGAGGCCACATGCCTCCCATCTGGAGAATATGCTACTGATGTGACCAAGTCTGTGTGGCCCTCGAAAGGCAGGCCAACCTGTTCACCAGTCTGAGTGTCCCATGTTCTGACAGTGCCATCAAAACACCCATACACTACATGCCTCCCATCTGTAGAATATGCTATGGCTAATATTGAATCCTGTCCTCTAAAAACCTTGGTACAATTCATCGGTATTGTCATTGTGTATAACCCATTAATCTTAACACCATTTTGTAAGTGCTTTTTCCTAAGCTTTGTCAATAATGATTCTCTTGTGGAAAATGAAAGGGCTGATATATAGAGATGAGGAGTACTTTCAGAAAGTATCATGGAGAATGACTCCGTAAATCCTTCAATATCTTCACCAATCTTGCTTATACTACTTATCTGTGTGATTTTCATTTTTATCAGAACATACCTATAAGTGAACTTTGATCACATCGTACCTTATTAGCATTTCCCCAATTCTTTATATTCCTAGCACCAGACATTATGAAATCAATCTCATTCATAAGACTCAAGCATTCCACCCAGTATATTATTGTCTTGCTTTCTATGAAATCCAGAACCAATTTTCCCATTGATTCAGATCCTTGGGCCTCAATCATATGGTCTGTCCAGTGAAGGCAGCTGTATTGCAGTCCTGTGGACACATATTTAGCCACCCTCTCCTGCACTGATGGATTGATGACTCTCTTATTTGTCTTGCATGATGTTTCCAAACAGCAAATGTTGAACACAAGTTCACTTCCCAGAATATCCAAACAGGCTTTTGTCAGCTGCAAGTGTGATTCCCCTTGTTCTACCCTCCACTTTTGTGATCTTTCTTGATTACCAAGAAATTCTGCAAATGACAGATGATAGTACAGTTTTCCATCCCTATCAAATATCACTGCTTTCATCTTGTCCAACACTTTCTGGATGGTCTCCTGATCGATCTTCTTGGTCTCTAACATCTGTCCCAATAAAACAGCTGATGTAGGTTCTCTTGCAGCTAGGATGACCCCAACTACTTCTTTAAAACAATATTCATTTCTTTTACCACTGAAATGATCTTCAAGAATTACTCTATAGAGTTTGTCAAGACCTTCATATGGGTGATCCATATATTCATCATCTCCAGTGCTGAGTATTATCTTCATAGCTCCTTTTTCATCAATACTGTCTTTTATGAATTTCAAAGCTACTGTGATCCAGATAAAGAGCCCTCCAGCTTTTGCCACTAATTTATTTATGTTGTTCAGGCTACATGTGTCATTCTGAGTCAGAGAACTATTCAAGAGTAATTCAATATCTGCATTTGCATCATAATCACTTGTCAAGTCAAACTTCTTCAATATCCCTGCTGTCTCTGCTATCTTATCAATGTTCAGGGGCCGACTGGTGACTATAATGACAAGTCCATCAATTTGACCAATAAGATGGCTCATGCCTTTAATTAACTCTTGTTGATCTGACTCTGTTCCCCATTCATCAAGGCCATCAATTATAACAATGATCTTTTCGTCTGATGGCTGTTGGAAAAGTGATGGATCCAAAAATAGCTTGATCTGTTCATGAAGAGGTATTCCAGACCCATTCAAAGACTGGTCCTTCTTGAAGACATTAATCAAAGCTCTTTCATATCCTGGATATACTTTAGCCAGATGATAACACATTGTGGGTACTAACAAAGACAGGTTACTGGTTTCTTGGCCCTTCACACAATGGAAAGTCAGTGCAAGTGAAACTTTGAAGTTGTCTTGCATGCTGCGAAACTGTTCAGCTAAAGTTACTGCCACAGCACTTTTTCCAACCCCAGCAATGCCACAAATCCATGCAAAAGTATTTTGGGAGTCAAGTGCCCAGTCGCAAATGTCTTTCAAGAGCTTCTGCCGAGTACCTTTCATGCACGTGTCAAGTTTTTTTGCTGGATTAACAATTGGATTGAGCCTTCCCCTTAAGAAAGCATCTTCACTTCCATCTGATATGAAATTCAATATCACCATAATAATTATCATTGAAATTGACCCTTACTATAGTTATATTGCACAAAATCCCCTCCAACAGTTGTAATTTTTGTATTTGTAAAATTATTGTTTGAGGATTCCTGAAAAGCACTAACTAAGTGCTGTGTGTCTAACCTTTAAGAATTAGTACATGCCCATATCAAGAACCTGTAAATAACATTTGAAAGAAACCCTTCTGGGGTTTTTCTTCTATGTGTAGCTGTACAAGCAAAACAAGAACAAAAAGACAGGATATCACTGTGACCTACCTGAGCTTACTCTCCCATGGACAGGAAGTTTACTACGTTTATTCTGGCCTGTGACAGTTTCAACAACATATAATAATAATGGACCAGTTGAGATTTTACCTTCTACTATGTCATCGGCAGGCCTCTTGGGAATCCGAGTCTGGAACAAGCTTGGGGTGTGTACACCAATAGGTCCCATTTCTGGAGCCCCGGACATGGTGGTTGTACTGTCCAAACTTTCCATTTGATCAAAACTAGTTATAATGTTTCCATGTGAGTCAGCCATGGTAGTGATCGGGTTTGGAGAAGTGTCTCAATGTGTGTCTGCTTGATGCTGAGGTATGTCAGAGGACAAGTAGAAAGTTATCCAACTGCACGTGAAGATGTAATAATGCAGTGTCTGAAACCTTAATTTGAGCTGCAGAACCTTGTTTCGTTGTGATCGTGAAAAATACTGAATTGAGTTATTATAACCCTGTGTCCTGCACATGGCCCTGGGCGTCCCGAATACATTAGATTAGTCATGTGAATTTTTGCGTCCATCGCACACATGTTCGGTGATGGTCAATATCGCACCTTCCACTGACGACATCCAACCCAATGCTTTTAGAATGTGTGACATCAAAGTCCTCAAAAGAGAAGAAAGTACCAAAGAAGGTCAACAAACTATAATGAAAGAATAGGGCCGTCGCTTCGCGCGGCAGGTGCGAGGCAGTGTAAGCTATGGTTAAAAGTTATTGGTATAAGATAAGATTGATGATATGCCAAATTGGCTAGATCTAGAACTCATGGTAATTTACACTACCACCTGCATTCCGCAATGAGCAAGAACGAGTCCTAAAGTCGGTCTCATAATCTTGTCAAGGGAGAAAAGATTCCCGGCGGTACCTCTGAGTCTGAGACAAAGCTTTTATAGTAATTTGAATAATGAACGCATTTCAACCAAACACGTTCAGTGCATTTAGCGCTCAGCGCTTGTTTATAATCTCAAAGTTTCTTTCTTTACTCTCTCCATGAGCTTCTAGTCTTTCTTCACTGGGTAGATCGAACTGTTGAGTTTCCAATACTTATTCCATCCCATCGATGGTCACCACCTTTCCTCCGCAGTAGGTTACTTGTGCAATGCTACACATTCTGTACACACAAGTATTTTCGAGCGAGTTGGCAAAAATCACATTACTAAACTTAATCCGACAAAACCACTGAGAGTCTTGAAAAAAGTAGTCCATTTCCATTGATCTCTTGGCTTCAATTGTGCTCCAGGCCCGACTGACCTTACAAGACCAAAAGCAGCCGTCGACGTGGCCATTTGAGCAACTGGCATTGAGGCTTGTAAAGCTGAATCAAAGGGCTCACTTAGCATTGTCATTAATACTACTTTGACCCATCACACCTATCATAGGCACTTGGAAAAGCCCACCCACCCCGATGGCCGCAACAAGAATGTACAACTCCTTCTCCGCCCTGTCTAGTTTCAGACGACAAGTAAAGGTGCACATATTTCCTACCTGTTGGATGATTCATCCAGTTGAATCATTGAACCAAACCCAAGGGTCATCAGTGCATACGCCCCCCAAATCAACCCTCTGTATTTACCCGTCCTAGAGACAATTTGTCCTATTATTATTGCAACTATTGAGCAACCGAAAGAGAATGGCATCATCTCTATTCCCGCAATAATTACAGCACTTCCCAGGATCTAAAAATCAGCCGGGAGGACTGTCACATAGGAGAAAAATCAGTTCGACACACATCGGACGACAACGACATTATCTGACAGTATGTTGCCATATAGTAACCAAATCCGTGAATGAAAATAGAAAGGAGAAGGACAGTCACTGTCCTTGTCTTGAACAAGCGTGGAGGTATTATAGGCAATCGTTGAGTATATCTCGTTGACGCAACCAGCACTCAACAACACTATGGCTGCACCAACGAGCGCTGATGTTTAAGGAGAAAAACAACTAGTCTGTCCAAATTGAAAACCGACGAGGAGACATATTACACCTGCCATGATCAAGAAAAGGCCGAGGAAATCGAATTCGTCCACATATTGCCGTAAGGTTTTGCGGGGAGGGGGTTTACCCTTAAAAAGAAGAGAAGTCCTGCAGCAATGGCACCGGTTGGCAGATTCTATGTCTCACGATCTGCAAAGTATCCCAAACTACATGATTAACTTACAATCCAAAACGCCCAGCACCAGCTGACGCGGTCGCTGAAAACACCGCCTACAACACTCATTGTTAGTCTCAACCAATAATCTTCATGATTCTTTACCGATTAAGGGCCCAATGACGGATGTAACGCCAAAAACTGCACTAAAAAGAGTACTTCTGCATGTAATGTTTACGAAAGTAGGTTATGATACTTACCCTATCATACTCGTATATTTCGTTTCGGTCTCTCTTCCAAAGTAACGATGTCTCCAAATGTAATCAGGATAAGGCTGGATGATACCTCCACCGCCTACTCCCTGTATTCTCGGCGAATTACAAGCATTGTGAAAGATTGACTTGCTCCGCATAGTGCAGAACCAATAAGGAAGATGGCAATGAACACGAGGGCTTACTTCCTCTGTTATCCTGTTGGCCGAAGTTAGTCGACATGCTGAAAGGGTCCCATACATGGGAGTAAAGCCTAGCTTAAGAACATACGAGATGAACGTGTCCCATAACCAAGTTACAAGACCCTGTCAAGAGATATGCCGTGCCTGCCCATGAATAAGTGTCTCCTCCATCAAGATCTCTGTCCCCGTGGACTCGGAGTCCGAACACTTACCAAATTTGGTAAGACCCGAGCTCGGATCAGCCTTTGGCCGCTTACCATCGCGTAACGCAACACCTTGTAGTACCGTAGCTGCAGGTGACCTACCAAGACCTCGTAGCACTTGGCGTCAGTTGAGCAGTGGGTGACGCTGACGCTGCTGCGGGTCTAGACGTCTACCGCGCATTTGCCTCTGCTGAGCTGACATCACCTGACGGTTCCGTGTGTCATTGATGTGTAACCTTCTGTACCTTTCTAAGTACTGGAAGTATCGTGTCGCAGCCAAAATTAGTATGCTGAATTCATGAACGTTCTTTGCTAGATCAAACTCTGTAAAGATATCCTATCTTAGTACTACTGGTTTTTGTTCCTTTCTCCGTGCGCTTCTAGTCTTCCTTGACCGGTGGCCACTGATGCGATGGAATGAGTATTGGAACTGAAAACTCAATAGTTTGATCTCTACCTCTCTCCACATGTACAGTAGGTTACATGTGCAACACCACACGTTCGTTCCGTACACAGAAGTTGTGACTGTTAACTTTTTCCTTCTTGTTTCCGGCGCTCAGTAATTAATTGCACATCATCTCTATGGCGTTTTTTGCTCACCTTTGATTGCATTGTTGTTTGATTTTGTGTATATGCATCCAGTTTGACGTTACTGGCCTGTATATACACTAAAAGTCGAATACAGTTATATACGCATAAGATCTCCTCTTCGATGTCTTATAGTCCCCTAACGATTAGACGGAAAGGTTAGCATACATACGTGAGTAATGTACCTTTGCATAGAACAGAAGCTCTTCCCACCATCGCAGATGGTCCTTTGTCCATCCTTCTTCCATCATATATCCAATCTCCTCGTCCACAGAACCCTGACCAAAAAATGACCTGTGAGGAGGCCGGAACCACTAATTCATCATATCATCACCACTTCAATCCTTTTGTCTCTCACCAAACACGGATTCAAACCCTGTACAAATAAAGTAACCCTCCCTGCTCTCATCTCCACTCGCTTTTGGTTTGATATACGTCACTTCCGTAAAGGTTTTTTTTTTTTGAAAGATTTCGTTTCGGAACGTTTTGATGGAAAAGCGAATGAAGCGTTTCAGACTGTAAAGGCGAGTGAGGTAAGAAGGGAACAGAAAAGGAGACGACAAAAAATTAACAGAACGAAAGAACACAAGACTCAGAAGAACAGAGAAAGGAAACGGAACAAAACAAGAGAGCTCACACTTACACATAGTACACCCCTCGGCATTCCTAAATTCTCTGATGTCCTCAAACACTTACTCGTAAATTCTCATACCAACTTACATACATCTGACATACATCCCAGTCCCATTTCGAAATCTGAAAAAACGTTCCCTGTCATGGTCCTAGAAATATTCGACAACACAACGCATACATGAGGTTTAGAAGCGAGAGAGGGGTGGAATTTATGCCGTGTGAAAGCGAACAAAATTAATTTTCGATACTTTTTCGCCATTTTTCGACACTTTGAAGCACTTTTTGAGTTTTTTTCGAGTCATTTGAGATCTTCGAAATTTTGAGTGTGACGCGTGACAAGTTGAATTCCCGCAACTTTGAAAATCAAGCTCGTTTAATGTGTTGTTCATTTCGAACTTCTAACTCTCAACTTTTCGAAACTTTGCTCACAACCTAGAAGATCTACACGAAAATAAGTTAGTATTATATAAATATCAGATAATTTATTACTAGATTAAAAATAAATACATATATCAGAGATGTTTCCTTTTTGGGGGGTCAAATCATTTTTCACCACCAATGTACTACATATTTACCGGGAAATTTGCACTCAAATATATTGATATTTAATGTCCAAATAAAATATAGAATATTTACATAATACCAACTCATGTTTGTGTAGGTCTTCTCGATTTGAGCAAAGTTTCGAAAAATTGATAGTTAGAAGTTCGAAATGGACAACACACTAAGCGAGCTTGATTTTCAAAGTTGGAAATTGTAACTTGTCACGCGTCACACTCAAAATTTCGAAGATCTCAAATGACTCGAAAAAACTCGAAAAAGTGCTTCAAAGTGTCGAAAAACGGCGAAAAACAGCCAAAGTGTCGGAATTTAATTTTGTTCGCTTTCACACGGCATAGGAATTAACCATAACAGAGTCGTAATATCCTGTCAAGTCGTAAGACAAAGAATATTTCCCCTCTTTTTCAATGCTCAAAAGGTCCCATGATCAACTAAAGAATCTTCTGTTCCGTCCTAATAGGATTAAGAAAATTCGCCTGTACAGAAGTCTACACCTGGAATTGATGTAATAGGCAATAAAAAATCGACTGGAATCATGACTTTTGAGCGACCCCTCCACGTGATGCACTTCACCCATCCGAGAAAGAGAGAAAGACGGCGAAAAAGAAAGTGAGAATGAGACGAGCAGACAGAGTCGATGTTTAGAGGGGTCGTAAAGTTGGTTGTTGAGGCAAGGAGGAAGTGGCCTTGCGGAGTTTTGCTTTTTTTCTGTCGGGTCGTTTGAAGGAGTTGCAGCGGCGGTCGTCGGACTCATGAAAGTCGACGTCGATCCTCAAGGGTGAAGGTTTTTTTTTCAGGCAGAAACCTATGCCGCGTGAAAGCGAACAAAAATAATTTTCGACACTTTGGCTGTTTTTGGCTGTTTTTCGACACTTCAGATGACTTTTTTGAGTTTTTTGAGTCATTTGAGATCTTCGAAAATTTGAGTGTGACGCGTGACAACTTGAATTTCCGCAACTTTGAAAACTAAGCTCGGTTAATGTGTTGTCCAATCCGAACTTCTAACTCCCAGCTTTTCGAAACTTTGCTCAAACCTAGAAGATCTACATAAGCAAGAGTTGGTATTATATAAATACTATATAGTTTATTTCCACAGTTAATATCAAGACATTTTAGTGTAAATTTCTCTGTAAATACGTAGTACTGGGGGGTGAAAAAACGATTTTGACCCCCAAAAAAGGAAACATCTATGATATATTTAATGTAGTAATAAAATATTTGATATTTACATAATACCAATTCCCATGTAGATCTTCGAGATTTTGAGCAAAGTTTCAAAAAGTCGAGGATAAGAAGTTCGAGATGATTAGTTTTCAAAGTTGCGGAAATTCAAGTTGTCACACGTCACACTCAAATTTTCGAAGATCTCAAATGACTCAAAAAAACTCAAAAAAGTCGTCTGAAGTGTCGAAAAACAGCCAAAAACAGCCAAAGTGTCGAAAATTATTTTTGTTCGCTTTCACACGGCATAGAAACCCTGTTTCGCTTCTCCTCTTGTTCCTATCTTGACCTTTCCTTTTACCTCAGACCCTTCTCCGCCGGTTTGTCACTGAGTACTCCAGCCCTCTCCTTCCCCACCTTGTGTACGACTATCTTACCCCGGGAACAGCGACCAGATCGATATCAGCCCTTTCTGGCGTCTTTTCCCGAAACGTTTCCGTGTCTAGTAGCTTTGATGCCAGTAAGGACAGCGCCGTATGTTGTTAGACAAAGAGGTCTCCAGATTGATGGGCGATGGCAAGCTGCGGAAGATTTCGTTTGTCCGAGTCGGTTTTTGAGATGTGGACGAGTTGGACGCAACATGTTTCTAGAGTACGTTAAGGGAGGGGCGAGGGGTTGATGTGGTCGTGGTGGGAGAATAAGAAGAGCATGACACCTGGGTGGGCTTTCACTACGTGTCAAAGCTTACATGTATGCCGTGTGAAAGCGAACAAAATTAAATTCCGACACTTTGGCTGTTTTTCGCCGTTTTTCGACACTTTGAAGCACTTTTTTGAGTTTTTTCGAGTCATTTGAGATCTTCGAAATTTTGAGTGTGACGCGTGACAAGTTACAATTTCCGCAACTTTGAAAATCAAGCTCGCTTAGTGTGTTGTCCATTTCGAACTTCTAACTATCAATTTTTCGAAACTTTGCTCAAATCGAGAAGACCTACACAAACATGAGTTGGTATTATGTAAATATTCTATATTTTATTTGGACATTAAATATCAATATATTTGAGTGCAAATTTCCCGGTAAATATGTAGTACATTGGTGGTGAAAAATGATTTGACCCCCCAAAAAGGAAACATCTCTGATATATGTATTTATTTTTAATCTAGTAATAAATTATCTGATATTTATATAATACTAACTTATTTTCGTGTAGATCTTCTAGGTTGTGAGCAAAGTTTCGAAAAGTTGAGAGTTAGAAGTTCGAAATGAACAACACATTAAACGAGCTTGATTTTCAAAGTTGCGGGAATTCAACTTGTCACGCGTCACACTCAAAATTTCGAAGATCTCAAATGACTCGAAAAAAACTCAAAAAGTGCTTCAAAGTGTCGAAAAATGGCGAAAAACAGCCAAAGTATCGAAAATTAATTTTGTTCGCTTTCACACGGCATATACATGGACTAGATTACGCGTACCTTTAAGCCTTGTCGAGACCGCTCCTCTTACTCATACACAACTGTCGACGTCCTTTTCTCTAGCTATGAGAAAAGGATTCCCGGATTCCTTCAGACACTTCGGAGGAAATATGTTGGAGGCGGATATAGAGAGAACGAGGATGAGGACGGGCCTGAATTCCAATATTCCGGTGATGAGGTGAATAGGTTTTGATGAGTTTTGACGGGAACAAAGCAGGGGAGGGACGGTAATGGAAGACAAGACACAGTGCTGAGGTGGACGAGTTTAGTACTTAGGGAAGTGTGTTTGAAGTAAAGAACGATTGCGGAGGGACCTGTAGATGACCCTGGACCGGGACGATGATGACGAGAAGCTGCAAGTGGTTGTACTGAAGGAAGGAAATCATTTGGCTGAGAGGGAGACAGTGGACGAGAAAGCGTCCGTTTTCAATGTACTTACCTTTTCCATACCATTTTCTACCAGAAACGAACCACTGGCAGTATCTCGTCAAAGGAGAAACAAGCGTTACCGGTACCTCTGATACGTGCAACGTTGCAACCAAACGCGTTTTGTTGACGTCATGCACCAAAGATAGGCTACATCATAAATCGATCAAAACTCAGTATCTCATCAAAGGAGAAACAAGCGTTAGCCGATACCTCTGATAAGGTAGGGGACATACACGATCGACTAACATCACATGACCTTGGTAACGCTTCCATTTTTGCTCGTCTTGACTTGAGGATTCAAGTATTTCGAGATACACAACATTCCTTCCAATTTCCCGCCATGAAAACATTTAAATACATCAGAAATACATGGGTTTTTAATTTGGTGAAATTTGGTGCAGAAATGAAAGACTAGTTCTCGAAATACTGACTAGATAGATACTTATTTCATGTTTTTGGAACTACTCAGTCAGATTTGGGTCTATCGCAAAAATTCAAGCTCCCAAATGTTTCTTACATGATTTTGGAAAACTTCATGGCAGGAAATATGTTTCTGTGATCTGGTTAAATTCTTATTGATATTCTAGAGTATTTCTCATATAAGTACTACTAATTTAGGCACGTCACGCTGGGGCACGTGACGTTAGTTGATCGTGTATGTCCCCTACCTTATGTGGAACCAAACAACGTAGGCTTTTATTGACGTCATTCTAGATCAAACTCCGTGAAAGTATTGCACTTACCTCCAACGTTCCTTTCTTTGCTGCTTTTCTAAAATTTTGGCGTTTACCTTGTAATAGAGTTTGGCACTAGAGTTTGGCACTCGTTCTTCACCATGTGCAATGCCCGGCATTCCTGCGTGACTCCCTTAACTTTTCTTCTCGTTTCCGGCACTGAGCATTGAGTACCAGTCCAAACTGCTAGCGATCTACGTCTATTAATTACTGACTGTATATCATCTTGGCAGCGATTTTCACTCGCTTTTTGTTTCATACTCACCTTTCGATTTAGGGCAAGTATGAGTAAACATTGTACTTTCGTCAACAGTCTATATATCGACGTATACTGAATCCAATATTAATAGTCATGTGCATCATCTGCAATGTGCTATCTTCCTCGAACACTTTAACATATAGGAAATATGATACATACTTGAATATTATACACACAAATATCCGTGTTCAAGTTTGGACAGAAGCCAAATGCACGATACCATCATCTCCATCATCTATCCGCCCGGATAGGTGCTTGAGGTGTACTTATTCTATATTACCCTGGAAACGAAAATCTTGATTCTTCATAAACAATTTTCAATGACTACTAGCGACACTTAACTGATCCACACCGCCCACACTTTCGTCCTTATCTACCAATGACCGAACGTCCATGCATGTGTATATATAGAACATACCACTGCTAAAACGGCATCCCCTTACACCCAGAGAGTACCCTCGGGGTTCCAAAACACAACATATATACAACCACTCTCCGTCAGTAACTGCCTTCATACTTTATATATCAAAATATCAAGCCTCAAGCTAAGCTAATCCGTACACCCAAAGCTCACAAAATCACTTTGACTTATCTAAATTTGCACGCATACTGTGAAAGGCTTATTATTCATCCTTCGACATTCGATCAGACTTCCACTGCCACTTCACGGCCACCTCCACCAGTAGCAACACTGCTGGCTCTAAGTTATAGGGCCTTGCATAAAGTCTGCATGTCACAGATGGTATCTGCTAATGATTCTGTTTTTTTACAAAAGTTTTCAAGTTACAAGACAATCTTCAATTGGAGGAATACTTTCAAAAGGACCTTGTTCTGTTCGGATAAGATACTCCGAGTCTAGAAAAAGCCAAAACCTAATTGTTGTCTGTTACATTAATGATCTTTATGAAACACGATCTGCAACTTGATTGCAAGAGTTATAAGGGGTTCCAACCTACATGTGGTCCCAATTTTCTGGATATGGTTAAATGAAAATTCTACCTTGAAAACCTAGTGAGGTTGTGGAAATCATTCAATTTGGAAGGGGGGGGGGGGAAGCAAAGTCCTTACTTTATGAAAGATTTATTAGTTTTATTTGTTCCATGCTCAATACTACTACTACATATGGTGCAAGAGGCTATGAGTCAAGACATATAAAGCATGCCAGTGCATGAAGCACTGGAAGATGTTCCATGTTCTCACAATTGATACTTTACTGCTTAAATATAGATTTGAAGGTGAGAAGCCATATCCACAGATCAACTACAAGTTGAATGAAGGCAGAAGGAAAGAAATGTTCGGGTTTTATGCACATAAAGAGACGATCTTTCAATCAATTGCCTTCCTCATTCCAAACCTGAGTCCAATTGGAGCCATAAGCAAATTCAGCCCAATCAACCTGAACAGCAAAGTTGAAAGCATCTGCTGGAATAGTGAGAATCTGTCTAGAATCACTGAATCCATGTCTGAAATCAGGGGGAATCCAAAGGATGAGAGAAGGATCTGGACTATTTTCTTCTGAGTAACAAAGCCATCCTTGGGGGTTAATGAAGCAGAAGTGATTATTAGGTGAATGAGCATATGAAATCTGGTCAAGATGATCACCAATATGACCACCAGACTGAGTGTCCCATATTCTGATAGTGTGATCACCAGACCCAGAGACCACATGCCTCCCATCTGGAGAATATGCTATTGATTCCACCCAGCTTGTGTGGCCCTGGAGAGGCTGGCCAACCTGCTGACCA
>ML179138.1:118736-131450 GCA_004369135.1 Dendrothele bispora CBS 962.96 | reverse complement strand
AGACCCAGAGGCTACATGTCTCCCATCTGGAGAATATGCTACTGATTCAACCCTGTTTGTGTGACCCTGGACTGGCTGACCAGCATGCTCACCACTCTGCCCATGAGTGTCCCATATTCTTACAGTTTGATCTCTGGACCCAGAGGCTAAATTATTCCCATCTGGACAATATGCTACTGATTGAACCCTATCTGTGTGGCCCTGTAGAGGCTGGCCAACCTGCTCACCAGTCTGAGCTTCCCATATTCTGACAGTGTTATCATAGGCACCAGAGGCTACATGTCTCCCATCTGGAGAATATGCTACTGAAACTACCCAATATGTGTGGCCCTGGAGAGGCTGTCCAACCTGTGCACCAGTCTGAGTGTCCCATATTCTGACAGTGCGATCCCAAGAGCCAGAGGCCACATACCTCCCATCCGGAGAATATGCTACTGATTCAACATAGTCTGTGTGGCCCTGGAGAGGCTGGCCAACCTGCACACCAGTCTGAGTGTCCCATATTCTGACAGTGTGATCCCAAGACCCAGAGGCCACATGCCTCCCATCTGGAGAATATGCTACTGATGTGACCACACTTGTGTGGCCCTGGAGAGGCTGGCCAACCTGCACACCAGTCTGAGTGTCCCATATTCTGACAGTGTGATCACCAGACCCATAAACCAGTCTCCCATCTGGGGAATATCCTACTGATCTGACTGAGTTTGTGTGGCCCTGGAGAGGCTGGCCAACCTGCTCACCAGTCTGAGTGTCCCATATTCTGACAGTGTGATCAGAAGACCCAGAGGCCACATGTCTCCCATCTGGAGAATATGCTACTGATGTGACCCAGTGTATGTGGCCCTGGAGAGGCTGGCCAACCTGCTCACCAGTCTGAGTGTCCCATATCCTGACAGTGTGATCTGAAGACCCAGAGGCCACTTGTCTCCTATCTGGAGAATATGCTACTGACATGACTGAGTCTGTGTGGCCCTGGAGAGGCTGGCCAACCAGCTCACCAGTCTGAGTGTCCCATATTCTGACAGTGCGATCTGTAGCCCCAATGGCTACATGTCTCTCATCTGGAGAATATGCTATTGCTGATATTGAACCCTCTCCTCTAAAAACCTTGGTACAATTCATTTGTCTTGTCATTGTGTATAACCCCTTAATCTTAACACTATTTTTTAAGTGCTTTTTCCCAAGCTTAGTCAATAATGATTGTCTTGTAGAAAATAAAAGGGCTGATATATAGAGATGAGGAGTACTTTCTGCAATTATCATTGAGAATGACTCCATAAATATTCCAATATCTTCACCAACTTTGCTTGCACTACTTATCTGTGTGATTTTCATTTTTATCAGAATATATTTATCTATAAGTGAGCTTTAATTACAACTTACCTTATTGACATTTCCCCAGATCTTTATATCCTTGGCACCAGACATTATGACACTAATTCTACTCATAAGGCTCAGGCATTCCATCCAGTAAATCACTCTCTTGCTTTGTATGAACTTTAGAACACATTCTTTTATTCTTCCACATTCTTGTGCCTTTATCATATGGTCTGTCCAGTGAATGCAGCTGTATTGCAGTCCTGCTGAAACATACTCATTCACTTTCTCTTTGACTGATGGATTTGTGACTCTTTTATTTGTCTTGCATGATGTTTCTAAACAGCAAATGTTGAATCTCAGTTCCCTTCCCAGGATATTCAAACAGGCTTTTGTCAGCTGCAAGTGTGATTCCCTTTGTTCTACCCTCCACTTTTGTGATCTTTCTTGACTACCAAGAAATTCTGCAAAGGACAAATGATAGTACAGTTTTCCATCCCTGTCAAATATCACTGCTTTCATTTTGTCCAACACTTTTTGGATGGTTTCCTGATTGATCTTCTTTGTCTTTAACATCTGCCCCAACACAAGAGCTGATGTAGGCTCTCTTGCAGCTAGGATAACCCCAACTACTTCTTTGAAACAATATTCATTTCTTTTACCACTGAAATGATCTTCAAGAATTATTCTATAGAGTTTGTCAAGACCTTCATATGGGTGATCCATATATTCATCATCATCTCCAGTGCTGAGTATTATCTTCATAGCTCCTTTTTCATCAATACTGTCTTTTATGAATTTCAAAGCTACTGTGATCCAGATAAAGAGCCCTCCAGCTTTTGCCACTAATTTATTTATGTTGTTCAGGCTACATGTGTCATTCTGAGTCAGAGAACTATTCAAGAGTAATTCAATATCTGCATTTGCATCATAATCACTTGTCAAGTCAAACTTCTTCAATATCCCTGCTGTCTCTGCTATCTTATCAATGTTCAGGGGCCGACTGGTGACTATAATGACAAGTCCATCAATTTGACCAATAAGATGGCTCATGCCTTTAATTAACTCTTGTTGATCTGACTCTGTTCCCCATTCATCAAGGCCATCAATTATAACAATGATCTTTTCGTCTGATGGCTGTTGGAAAAGTGATGGATCCAAAAATAGCTTGATCTGTTCATGAAGAGGTATTCCAGACCCATTCAAAGACTGGTCCTTCTTGAAGACATTAATCAAAGCTCTTTCATATCCTGGATATACTTTAGCCAGATGATAGCACATTGTGGGCACTAACAAAGACAGGTTACTGGTTTCTTGGCCCTTCACACAGTGGAAAGTCAGTGCAAGTGAAACTTTCAAGTTATCTTGCATGCTGCGAAACTGTTCAGCTAAAGTCACTGCCACAGCACTCTTCCCAACCCCAGCGATGCCACAAATCCAAGCAAAAGTATTTTGAGAGTTAAGTGCCCAGTCACAAACATCTTTCAATAGCTTCTGGCGAGTACCTTTCATGCATGTGTCAAGTTTTTTTGTTGGATGAACAATTGGATTGAGCTTTCCCCTCAAGAATGCATCTTCACTTCCATCTGATATGAAATTTAATATCACCATAATTATCATTGAAATTGATCCTTACTATAATTATATTGGACAAAATCCCTTCCAACAGTTGTAATGTTTGTATTTGTAAAAATATTGTTTGAGGATTCCTGAAAAGCACTGACTAAGTGCTGTGTGCCTAAATTTTGAGGATTAGTCCATGCCCATGTCAAGAACCTGTAAATAACATTTGAAAGAAGCCCTTCTGGGGTTTTTCTTCTATGTATAGCTGTACAAGCCAAACAAGAACAAAAAGACAGGATATCACTGTGACCTACCTGAGCTTACTCCCCCATGGACAGGAAGTTTACTACGTTTATTGTGGCCTGTGACGGTTTCAACAACATATAATAATAATGGACCAGTTGAGATTTTACCTTCTACTATGTCATCGGCAGGCCTCTTGGCAATCTGAGTCTGGAACAAGCTTGGAGCGTGTACACCAATAGATCCTATTTCTGGAGCCCCGGACATGGTGGTTGTACTGTCCAAACTTTCCATTTGATCAGAACTAGTTTCAATGTTTCCAGGTGAGTCAGACATGGTAGTGATCGGGTTTGGAGAAGTGTCTCAATGTGTTTCTGCTTGATGTTGTTTTATGTCAAAGGAGAAACAAAGTTATCCAACTGCACGTGAAGATGTAATAATGCAGTGTCTGAAACCTTAATTCGAGCTGCAGAACCTTATTTCGTTGTGATCGTGAAAAATACTGAATTGAGTTATTGTAACCCCGTGGCTTGCACAGCCCTGTCCCGAATTTCCTTACTAGTAGAAGTTTTTCAAGAAGCACATCAAATTGGTCATGTGAAAGTGACATCATTTTTTGCGTCAACTGCACACACGTTTGGTAATGGTCAATAATATTGCACCTCCCGACAAGGTCCAACCCGATGCTTTTAGAATGTGTGACATCAAATTCTTCAGAAATAGGTACCAAAGAAGGGGAAACAGATAAACAAGCTATAATGAAGGAATAGGGCCGTTACTTTGCGCGGCAGGTGCGAGGCCGTGTAAGCTATGGCTACAGCTATGGTTACAGCTATTTTCGTAATTATACGAATCGATCAAAAAAATTGGATCGGGATAGCCAACTGCAATCAGCAGTCTACATGCACTTTGAGCTGTTTACGGTTGATGCTGAGTCTGACACAAAAAGCTGTTATAGCAATTTGAATAATGAACGCGTGTCAACCAAACACGCTCAGTCCATCTAGCGCTGAGCACTGAGCATTCGTTCTTTGCTAGATCACTGGCAATCTTCATATATCTTGGTTTTATAATTTTTCTTTTTTTACTCTCTCCACTAGTAACTTATCTCTCTCCTCCTTTGTATAACTCCGGGAACAGTGCCCAGATCAACAACAGTCCCTCACGGCTATATCATTTCCGAGTAAAACTTCGAAGGTAATTACTAATCAGTCTTTGAGGACAGGGAAACAAGCGATGAAACTCGTCAGGTGGCTTTCGCAGGATGAACTTCCGCAAAAAAGTGGGTAATATTCCTCTAACTACTTTGACTTGGTTTTCCAAAAACATAAGGATGAGATAACATAGTGAGGTTAAGAGTACCTGCTCCTTTGCGGTTGAACGTGATCATCGGAAACTACGTTGAAGTAATGATTTCCTGAAGCGCAAGGAAATAGTGATTGATATCAATCCCGTTGAAGGGATCTCAACTTTGATCAGAGATGTTCACTCAGGCTCCTTCGTCCGATGCTGGAGATGGAGCCTGCACCAATTTATTTTTCTCAGTATGAACAGCATTACGTTTGAGAGAATAAGACCGAATGAACAAGACTGTGAATGTAGGTTTAGATTCTCAGATGGACAGATGGACATAAACGCACCGATAATAAATCCAGTAAAAAGAACCGGTGTGCACACAATCCTAACCGGTTGAGAATGAATACCTGTCAGCACCAGACAGTAGTGGGTATGGACTCACCACATCAGGGATACACTTTTCGTGTATGCGTGTAGAACCTGCTGCCGTAACTCAGGCGGCTAGAGAATAAAATGAGCAGGCCATATGGGGAAAAAGGTCGACAACCAACTAACTTGAATGTTGACCAAGCCACGAAGATCATTGGTCAACTCGCCAATGGATTTTTCCGATGTGTCGTATTCCGGTATGTCCTTTAGACGATTTTCGAGCGAGTTGGCAAAAATCACATTACCAACGCTTAATCCGACAGAACCACTGAGAGTCCTGAAAAAAGTAGTCCGTTTCGATTAATCTCTTCGCCTCAATTGTGTTTCAGGCCCGACTTACCTCACAAGACCAAAAGCAGCCGTTGACGTTGCCATTTCAGCGACTGGCATTGAGGCTTGTAAAGCTGAATCAAAGGGCTCGCTTAGCATCAACATCAATATTACTTTGACGGACCTTACCTATCATAGGCACTTGGAAAAGCCCACCCACTCCAATGGCTGCAACAAGAATGTACAACTCCTTCTCCGCCCTGTTTGGTGTCAGATGACAGGCCAAAAAACGCACATATTCGTACCTGTTGGATGATTCATCCAGTTGAATCATCAAACCAAACCCAAGGGTCATCAGTGCATATGCGCCCCAAATCAACCCTCTGTATTTACCCGTCCTTGAGACAATTCGTCCTGATATTATCGCAACTATTGAGCAACCGAAAGAGAATGGCATCATCTCTATTCCTGCAATAATGACAGTACTTCCCAGGATCTGGAAATAGGCAGGGAGGACTGTCACATAGGAGAAAAAATCAGTTCGACACACATCGGACAACAATGACATTATCTGACAGTATGTTGCCATATAGTAACCAAATCCGTGAATGAAAACAGAAAGGAGAAGGGCAGTCGTTGTCCTCGTTTTGAACAAGCGTGGAGGTATTATAGGCGATCGCTGAGTGTATACCTCGTTGACACAACCAGAAATCAACAGCACTACGGCTGCACCAATGAGTGCTAATGTTTGAGGAGAAGACCAACTCGTCTGTCCGAATTGAAAGCCAACGAGGAGACAGATTACACCTGTCATAATCAAGAAAAGGCCAAGGAAATCGAATTCGTCCACATATTGCCGTAAAGTTTTGCGGGGAGGGGGGTTTACCCTCAAAAAGAAGAGAAGTCCCGCAGCAATGGCACCGGTTGGCAGATTCTATGTCTCACGATTAGCAAAGTACCCCAAACTACATGGTTAACTTACAATCCAGAACGCCCAGCGCCAGCTGACGCGATCGCTGAAAACACCGCCTACAACACTCATTGTTAGTCTCAACCAATAATCTTCATGATTCTTTACCGATTAGAGGCCCAATGACAGATGCAACACCGAAAACTGCACTAAAAAGAATCTGTCTGCATGCAACGTTTACGAAGATGGGATATGATACTTACCCTATCATACCCGCGTATTTCGGCCTCTCTTCCAAGGTAACGATGTCTCCGATTGTAATCAGGATGAGCTGAATGATACCTCCACCACCAACTCCCTGTATTCCCCGGCTCATTACAAGCATTGTGAAAGATTGACTTGCCCCGCATAGTGCAGAACCAATAAGGAAGATGGCGATGACCGCGAAAAGGAGGGGTTTTCTTCCTACAATATCCTGTTGGTCGAAGCTATTAGAGTAAGATGTAGAGCATATGAATAGTCGACATGCCGAAAGTTTCCCATACATGGGAGTAAAGCCTAGCTTAATAATTAACATACGAGATGAACATATCCCATAACCAACTTACAAGACCCCGTCAAGAGATATGCTGTGCCTGCCCATGAATAAGTGTCTCCTCCACCAAGATCTTGAACAATGGTGGGCAAAGCGATCGCAACTGGACAAAAGGTTTAGTATATTCAACACATCACAGAGGAACTCACCAATTGTCTGATCCATTGCCGCAAGAAAGACTTAACAGAATTGAGAGAGATATGAGTAGCGAGTCGATATGAGACTCACCAGACAACATGAGTCTGATACCCAAATTGCTCTGTAAGTCCCCAGAGGATAAGAGCGAAACAGCTAACATACCCAGTAAAGACTACCTTCAGGTTGCTACAGTCCCGAGCTGTGAGATTATGATCGTAGAGATCAACAATGCGCTCACTTTTTTGGTATGCTATACAGTTCTTGTTCCTGCCAGTTGCTACCATTTTTCTCTTTGTCGGTGGGTACAGACATAACAGCGGCTCCAGAGGTAGGAGCGATACTTGTAGCAGAAGCGTCTTGAGCGACTATTTTCGCGTCTTCTGAGCTATGGGGTGAACTCATGATGGGGAATTGAGCGTTGCACGAAAGTAATTACTCGATATTAATTTATTTCCGCTACCCGGCTTTTTCAGCCGTATCTCGTAAAGCTGTCCCCCGTTGAATCTATTATCTGAACACTTACCCTATCAACGGCCCGAACTCGGATCAACGTAAGTAATAGGCTAGTTTTTGTGGGCAGCCTTCGGCCGCTTACCATCGCGTAACGCAACACCTAACCTTCTGAACTTCCTTTATACCGGAAGTATCGTGTCACAGCCAAAATTAGTGAACTTTTGGTCGTAACTAGTTAATAAACTTAATGATTTATGTAGTTGATACGCCCAGTGACCCACTGGCGGCAGATCTTACGAGCGACAGGTAAGCATAATCAACAACGAGTAAGGAACATGGCATTTAGCTGGCTATTCGTGCTACTTAATGCAAATTGAATCCAGAATTTGATCCCCAGCTCGCTTTCATAGCTTAGACCACTGAAACAAGCCTTGGTAGATGGGAGAATACCATCCATCAAAGGCTTCCAGAGCCGCCTGACCCCAATCAATAGGCTGTTCCCGGTCTGCTGGAGCATCTACGAAAGTGAGAAGCTTTGCATAGCTGGGCCTAATGAACCCCGAAGCCACAGCCGACTCTACGAGTTTGCGAAGGGGATCATAATAGTTATTGACATTCAGGAGAATGACAGCTGCTCAATAAGGTCAGCGGTTCATTTCGGCATACATATATGGCACGCAAAAACTAACGTTTGCAATGAATCCCAAGTTGAGACCATGTTGTAACTTCAAAGATCTATCAGAACCCATCAGCGAAACATTCAGGTCATATCAGTTGACAGGAGCGTTTTTTATTACCTCCTCCAGCGTTCCATACCCTCCAGGAAGTGCAATGAAGCCTCCTGAGAGCATGGCCATCTTCATCTTTCTTTCGTGCATGTTTTCAACAATAATTGTTTTATTTCTCCCCCTTTGTTCGTAGTCTTCGCCTGTTCCTTCTCCGGACGTGGCCATGGCGTAAGGAATGATCCCGGTGACTTCACCCCCGGCTTTCAGGCAAGATGACGAAACAAGACCCATAAGACCTTTTGAGCTACCACCGTAGACAAGAGGACGGTTTGAACGGGCAAGAGCTTGTCCAAGAGCTGAGTTTTGCATTAAGCTTTGTAGAAATGATCGAAACTAGTAGATTGGAACTTACAAATCGCAGCAGCTTGAAATTCTGGTACGTTTCCGGGTGATGCACCACAATAGACACAAAGTGCTGCCTCTGATGGTATAGTAGTCATAGCATATGAGATGGAGCCTTGTACTGGCAATATAAAGGCCTTATATATATTATTGGTTACTGCCGACCTATTTGATGATATTTGATTTTGGTCTGGTAAGGCCTATTCCCTTACAGATAGGTGTAGTACTTGGTAATTTTTTGAAATTATCTGGCTAGCCGTTGCGCACATACGTGTTACATTACCTACCAACGACTATCTGGGTAGCGTCAGTCTGGATCCGAAATCATGCTTTTTCGAGTACGTGAAACTGTTTTCAGGTCGCTTTTTGCTGACATAGTAAACAATGACTAATTACTGTGGAGTGAAGAAAAAATCAGGTCAGCCTGGAAATCGGGTCAAGTTGATGTTAGTGAAACCGGGTCCATGACTATCAAAAAACCGGGTCCATGACTATCAGTAAAATCGGCTCTGTGACCATATCAATAAAACTGGGTGTGGTACTCAACAAAAACGGGTCGATGTATTTTTTGTGCATTTGGGACAGCATAAAGAATCATCACGCTTTTCTCGGTCCGCAGAATAGTACTACCAGCGGACCCAGGTAGCGGGCCCTGCGGTTTCCGAATACGATATTCTATAATCAAAATGGATGACCTAGTTTGCTTTGTCAACGAAGCCCTTAAGCTATAAAGAAACCATACATGCTCAGTCAAAAGTCCTCTACATCCTCCACATGTCTAGCTCGACCAACACTTCGTAAATCTATCCCTGTACCCATTCAACGATCTACTGACCTTTCCATCTTCTTATAGCCGTGGTTTCGAAACTCAACAACTTCATGCTGGACACGACCTTCGTTCTGACGGATTCAGACCCAGAGCGGTTCCAATCTATGCAACTACAAGCTTTGTGTTCAATAGCACAGACGTAAGTTGCCACCAAGTGAAAATACCGGATCAGGCATTAACTTTCCACTGTTGTACAGCATGCTGCCAGTGTTTTTGGTATGAAGACCCCAGGTTTTGCTTATTCAAGGTGAACCCGTTCTCCTTAGTCTCTGCTTGGCCAAAGATGAATTTATTTCTGTTTAGGATGTCAAATCCTACTGTGGTCGGATCGCATTTGCTCATGTAAAATAGGGGACGTGAAAGCTGACTCCAAGGCAATGCTTACACAGGACGTGTTTGAGAGGCGTGTGGCTGCATTGGAGGGTGGAATTGCTGCAGTAGCGGCTTCTAGTGGACAGGCTGCTCAGTTCATGACAATTGCTGCAATTGCAGACACCGGCGACAATATTGTCAGCTCGTAAGTCACCTTTATCTTGAGTACTGACGAACGTTTTTCTCAAATAAGTGCCGCAGTGCAAACCTATTCGGTGGGGTAAGTATTCAGTACTCAATTGCCCTTGATGACCTCAATCGTTATCTCTTCTTTCAGACATTCATACAGTTCAAATGTGAGTTCAATTATCTCCGTCAAGTTCACTCAAATGTACCTCTTGCACAGATCTACTCAAAAAGTTCGGAATTGAAGTTCGATTTGTGGATAAAGAGGATCCAAAGGCCTTTGATGCTGCGGTAGATGACAAAACCAAAGCAATATCTGTCGAGAGTATAGTCAACCCCACAAGCAAAGTGGCCCCACTTCCGGCACTTGCCAAGGTACAGCGACATATCAAGACGAGATCGCCTTTCTTCTGTTGACATACTTCCAGGTTGCTCGTAAGCACAAGGTTCCTTTCATTGTAGACAACACATGTGGTGCGGCAGGTAGGTGTCTGTGAAGAGACATACTTGGAATGATATTCACTCAATGTGACAGGGTATGTGGTCAAGCCCATTGATCATGGAGCAGACATTGTAGGTTCGTGCTTGGGTCAACATCGAAACGATTGGGGGCTGAAAGCCTTTTTTGTAATTGTTTAGTTCAAAGTGCAACAAAGTACATTGGAGGGCATGTAAGGAACCTTTTCTAAGTGAAAGTAACCAAGCACTGATGGAAAGGTTCCAGGGAACCACTATCGGAGGCATTGTTGTCGACAGCGGCAAGTTTGATTGGGTTGCATCAGGAAAGTTTCCAGGTCTCACTGAACCATCTGGCGCATCACACGATGTGAAGTTGGTCGAGGCTTTCGGCGAGCTAGCGTTCACAGTGAAATTACGCATGGAGATTCTTCGGGACCTTGGGGCAACTCTTAATCCATTCGCCGCCTTTCTCTTCCTTCAGGGATTGGAGACGTTGAGCATGCGGATGTCAAGACACTCGGAAAACGGCCTTGCGTTTGCAAGGTAGATAATTTCTCCGCTGTGTTCCTTGGATTCAATTGAATTTCTTTTGGTGAAAGGTGGCTCCAGAAACACCCTCAAGTCGCTTGGGTATTGTATCCAGGCTTGGAGAACCATCCTTCGCACCAAATCGCTAAGCAAATTATGCGGCCGAATGTCTTTGGCGGTATGCTCAGCTTTGGTGTCCAAGGAGACCCAATAAATGGTAAAAAAGTCGTCGACGGACTTAAGCTAGCAAGTCTGTTGTCAAACATTGGTCAGTTCCTCGGGTCTTTGTCGACGTCTGGGAAGGGGAACTGATAAATTTTGTGCACTGGTAGGTGACTCGAAGACGCTAGTGATTCATCCTGCTTCTACCACACATGCCGGTCTCACTGACGATGAGCTTGTTGCCTCTGGAGTAACGCCAGATCTCATTCGGGTAAGACTCTGAATCTCATACACTGAAAGCGTTTTACATTGTTTCACTAGGTCTGCATTGGTACTGAGAGCATTGAGGACATAATCGCAGACTTCGACCAGGCGATTGAGGCAGTCTTCCGGCGAAGCAAACTGTGAATTTGAAAAGTAGTTTAAAGGGTGCTAATTTGGTGTTTAACGTACTGCAGCAAGCGGCAAACACCGAACTTTGTCTTGAGGCTTATGCGCGAGAACAGATGAAGACTTCTACCAATAACATCTCCAAGTTTCATCCATTTTGCAGAAGCATAAGAATTAGCTTTCACCAGGCCAGAGCCTTTGAATAGCAGCCGTAAGTAATCACCCTAACCCTCACTACTCAGAACACCCTTAAGCTGGACAACTTCTAGCTCAAATTTTTACTGTCCATTGCAGCGAGGTTTTGATACTAGTAGTGAAGGTACATGTAGATCTATAGATAGGGCACCACTCGATTTTTGTCTAACCCCATTTTTATTTTTCGAAATTCATCCAAAATATCTACCTAGTACATAGTACTATATAGCGTGAGCTCGAAGAGATTGGACTTTGAGCACATACCGAACTAGTAGTCCTGTGCTACCAAACTTTGATACTGGGTGCTCACTTTGAGTGCATTACTTCGACATAATGATAGAACGTGTTATGCTGCCCGGAGTGGCCCAAAATTATTTCCGAAGATATATCAGGATTTTTGACACTTCCACAGATATGTCTCTCATTTTCGACACTTCCGCGGATATATCAGCGTGACATCTGTCACATTAAATTGCCAATCTTCGAGGTGTCCATGACCAGAGATATATTGGTTCCTGGCAGATATATACTTTTGGCAGTTCTAATATATATCCAAAGTAAGCATGTTTTGAAGATATATCTCTGGTTATTTTCACACAAGTCCATCATTTGTACTTTAATACTCTTCTAATACTCTTAATAATTTGGGCTCTTCCTCCAGAAAATTTTAATATTCCCTAATTCCATTGATTCTTCTACACTGGAGTGACTATAGTTAACTGTTACATATAGGTACATATTACAATAAATTATCTGTTCATGAGTTCTGCATCAATGTAATTTGTGGGCAAATACATGTACACCTAATAAAATTTAGCATATTTGCAGGTGTGAAATTTAGAACATAAATAAGTACTGTGTATATTTTTACCTATGAAATAAATACTCATTTATTCTGACTTTTCATTTTCCATCATACTGTTACTTTGATCAAGTACTCCATACAAGCAGGGAGTATTGAAATTGAAATGTAAACTTTCCCTGACCTAACAGCTGTAAAAACCAGTTAGTATCTACTTTAAGATTCTGGCCTAGTCTGTTGAGATAAGGATCAGGCTGTTTTGGAATACTGCAATCTAGTTCCATGGATATTTATTTCAGAAAGGATATTGTGTAGTGCTTGAAATTTTGAATTTGTTTTTCATTAGTATGCATCAAATAGTTCATTCTCCCTGTGTATGATCATTTGGTTCTACAAACACATAGTGCACTCCTAATTTCTATTTCAACTGTCTCAATGTGAAATCTTCAGTCCTGAACCATGATAGCAGAAGTCAAAAAGTTTTCAATTCCTAGTGCGTCTGTACCA
>ML179138.1:103511-118726 GCA_004369135.1 Dendrothele bispora CBS 962.96 | reverse complement strand
TAATTTCTATTTCAACTGTCTCAATGTGAAATCTTCAGTCCTGAACCATGATAGCAGAAGTCAAAAAGTTTTCAATTCCTAGTGCGTCTGTACCAGTAACAACAGGCCAGACTAGCCCACAAATTTTAACACATAATGCAGACTCATGAGCAGATAATTTATTAGTACCTATGTAAATAATGTAATGCTTGAGCCTTAAAATCAATGAGTATAACAGTTAACTATATTACTATAATCACTCCAGTATAGAATCAATGGAAATTAAGGAATATTGATTATTCCTGCAGGAAGAGCACATACATACAAATTATGAGCTTGTGTGAAAGGATCCAGAGTATGTCTTTAGAACATGCTAACTTCAGATAATATTAGCATCACCAAAAGTATATATCTGCCATGAATCACTATATCTCTGGTCAGGGACACCCCGAAAATTGGCAATTTTAATGTGACAGATGTCACGCTGATATATCTGCAGAAGTATCAAAAATCAGGGATATATCTTCGGAAGTAGTCAAAATCCCGAGATATCTGCGGAAAATAATTCTGGGCCACTCCGGGCAGCATAACGTGTGCAACCTGCTATAGCGCTCTCAGGCTCCTCAACCTTGATCCTTCGTCCGTCCCTCTTCCATATATCCGATCTCCTCGTCTCCAGAATCCCCGATATAAAAACGATCTGTGACCGCTAATCCGTTGTATCACCCTCCTCTTGTCTCTCACCCGGCATGGGCTCAAACCCTCTACAAACAAAGTAACCTTCCCTACTCTCATCTCTGCTTGCCTTTGGCTTGACGTACGTCACTTCCGCAAAGTTTTTTCGAAGGATATCATTTCGGAACGTGTCGATGGAAGGGTGAGTGAAGTGTTTTAGACTGTAAAGGCGAGTTTAGGAGGTAAAGAGAAGAGAGAGACACAAGAACAGTTAAAAAATAAGAGCTCACACTAATACACCACCTCTCGGTCTTCCCACTTCCTCCGCCGTCCTCAGATACTTTCTAGTAAACTCCCATACCTTCATACATACATTCAGTCCCATCTCAGAATCTGAAACTGTGTTCCCTGTCATGTTCCCAGCAATATCCGATAAGACAACGTCCACACGAGGTTTAGAGGTGAGAGAAGGGTGGAAGTATCCATGGGAGTCGTAATATCCTGCTGGATTGTAGGATTCTCCTTCTTCCTCGGTGCTTAAAGGTCCCCTGATTAATTGAAGGATCTTCTGTTCCGTCCTAGGATCCAGAAAATTGGCTTGTACTGAGTCTACACCTGGAATTGACGGAATAGGTAATAAATCGACCGCAATGACCTTTGGACGACCTTCCGCATGGTGCTCCTCGGCCATTCGAGAAAGAGAAGATGACGAAAAGTCCGAATGGGAAGAAAAGAAAGAGTCGATGTTAAGAGGGTCGTAAACTTGGTCATTGAGCGAGGGAGAAGGGGTCTTGGAGTTTTGTTCTTTATGTTTTCCTTTGCCTTTTCGTTTGGAAGAGTTACCCCGGTCAAACTCATCAAAATCGACGTCGTTCCCCGAGAGCAAAGTCTTTTTCAGCCCAAAACCCTGTTCTTCCTCTCTTCTTGCTCCTGTCCCGACTTTTCCTTTCCCGTCTGACCCTCCAACTTTGTCGCTGAGCAGCCCATCCCTCTCCTCCAACTTTTGTACGACTATCCTACTCCAACCACCGGGAGCGGCACCTAGATCCACAACAACCCTCACATCCTCTTTTCCCAAGAAATTTCCATATTTTTCATTCATGTCTAGTAGTTTAAACGCTGAACGAGAAGGCAAGGACAGTGCCGTACGTTGTTTGACGAATGGGTCTCGAGATTGACGAGCGAGCCAAACCGTGGAGGATTTAGACTTTGTGTTCTTGAAACGTGGAAGCGTTGGGCGTAACATCTTCCTAGCATAAGTTAAAGTCGGCCGGGAAGTACTGATGTAGTGGTGGTGAGAATGAGAAAGAAAAACCACATTATTTTGGGTGGTTCGTGACCGCGTCCTATAAGCACACGTGTCAACTTAGCCTAGTACCTCCATCCATGTCCCGTCGAGACCGTTCTCCAACACGCGCGCAATTATCCTCACGTCTAGCTTATGAGAAAAAGGTTCCTGCGTTCCTTCAGAAACTTCAAACCAAATACGCTGGAGGTGGATATAGAGGGACGAGGACGAGGACGAGCCTCAGGTCCATTATTCCGGTGATGAAGGAGACGGGGGTTTCGACGAGTTTGGACGGGAACGAAGGAGAGAAGGGGGCACTGGAGGGGCTGAAGTGGACGAGTTCGGTAGGGAAGTGCGTACGAGGGAAAGAGAGCCGATTCCGGAAAGACCTGTGGACGACCCGGGGAGTGCAGATGAAGACGACGATGACGAGAAGCCGCAAGTGGTCGTACTGAAGGAAGGAAAGCATTTGACCGAGAGGGAGGCAGAGAACATTAGGAGAAAGGGTCCGTTTCCGAACTTTTTTCTTTGCTCTTTACCCCGTTTGTCTCCCTTATACATTAAAACACAGAAAAAGGCTTACCACCACTCCCTGACCCAACCAAGTCCCAGTCTCAATCCCAAAAGCCGTCGTTAACGCCTGAGGAATCCTCCAAATCTAAGGTCAAGTCTAACAGCAGCAAAGGCCTCTCGTTCTCCTCTGGCTCTGCCTCAACGTCTAAGTCTTCGTCCAGCGCTAAAAACTTCAAGAAACGGATGCTTGAGGCCGAAGCTGAGATGGGTGTGGCATCGAAGTCTTCAAAAGAGAAGGACGAACCAAAAAAGAAGAAACAGAAAAAGGAGAGTAAGAAACTGCTGAGTTTCGGGGATGATGCGTAGACGTTGGGACTATTTGTGCTTTGTACTAGTATGCAGGGGATGTGTAAATACGGTACGTGTCCATTGGAACTCCCTTATGTTTGAATTTCATGCATTGTACAGATGCACTGTGATGTATGCAGGCTGACGTTGCTAATCTGTATATGACTGACACCGAAGTCATATTCCTGAGCACTGACGGTCACGCCTCGATACAAGTTCCTGATATTGCTTCCAACACAACGTCTCCGACGTTAGTTGCTAAATCATCGCTTTATGTAAAGTGGTTTCAAGGCGAAAACCCCCAAAGGTTTGCTGAGACAGTGCTCAACATGGGGGGAATTTCTTGAATCACATTCTTCTCATTCGATTAAAGCTTTGATTCGCTTTTACTTGTATCTATGCTTTGGACCCGCGCGTGGCGGTGAGTGCGCATAGATCTTTCTACGAGAATGATTCAATACATAACTCTAGAACAGCCTAGCACTTAGCGATAGATATCGATACTAATCAAACCCGCAGCTTGTGCAACAACCCGATGAACACAATGATCGATGATATACCTGGAACGGTTTGGGCGGTATTACAACTTTTTGAGTCTTTCTCTGGGTTTTGAATGTTTCCAATTCCATTCTTGTATTCTCAAATTGATTATACCACTGATACAACGTTGATTCGCGATCTGTTATCATAAGGGGAGAACAGATTATCGTATCATTATATAGCGTCGATAACGTCCATGACAACTTAGAGATGGTTGAGCGCTGATTACTATCCACTCCGTATTCTACCGAAGATAAGACTATAAAGTGAGCTGAAATCCGTTTAAAGAAAAGACAAAGCATACACAATTCCCCTTAGGGCCTGCGCTACTAACTGATTACACTCCGACGAGAACAAACCAAATTCTCACCGCGACATGCCAGTGACCAGCCGGAGAACACTAAGAATAGATGACACTGATCCTAGTATCATCTATCAAGGAGCTTGGTTGACCGGTGGAGGAATAGAGGAGTATAACCATACTGCACATGGTTTTAACACTGCATCTGCGAGTGCTGAATTGACCTTCAAAGGTAGGCTTTCCCGGTTTACCATAGACGGCGTCCTTGTTTGCACAAATATGCACTCTTATTTGAATTCTTTTTGTGCCTTACTTACTGTACGACATATTGATGGCTTCTAGGAACTCAAGTCGCACTATATGGGACTCTGGAAGCAAAGGACGCCTCCAGTCCAGATCCTCTCTCCGAAATTCGAATCGATGGAGAGCTTGTATCAACGTACAAGCCTACTCTTTTGGATTCCAACATCCAGTATCGTCAGGCTATATTCAAGTCCGAAGTACTGTCCAGCGACAAAGAACACACCATCTCGATAACCTCTCTGGTTGAGAGTAACAATACCATTTGGTTGGATTATATAGAGTATATTCTATCACCTTCACCCATCAGCCCTCATCGCAACAAAGACGCTTTATCTTCTCAACCGACTACGAGCTGGAGAGACAGTGTTAGCCTCGAAGGAGAAGGGGTCTCCGGTTCCCGTCTATTTTTGATGTTCCTGTTTATCTTAGTCTGTTTGACGTGCATTTGGCTTTGGAGACGACGAGTCAGGAGACCACCACCTGATTTAAGAAATTATCGCCCGCCTCCGAGAGGATTCGTGCGTAATGCTCTTGAATTTGTTGAGAAATTCTGGGAGGAACATGTTGATCAGGGATGGCGGTCAAGGGGAATGGGAGGGAATGTAAGGACTCTGTATCCGTAATAGCAGACTATGCAGTATTCTTAAATATGTGTTTATTTCGATTTTCGTGTCGTTGTTCTATGAAAAATTTCAGTGAAATTGATTTGGAAGATCAACCACGTTTGCACCGGTCGTTCTTTTGACCTTAGAAACACTGTTTATTTTTTGTTAGCTCCCCAAAAAATGAACGACGGACTCGATTGGGCAATTTATTTTCTAAGGACAATTTTTTTATTTCTTTAGTTAACTTGACCCTGCCCCATTCCAGTAGAAGTGAAGAAATGCGATGATTTTATACGTGATCAACAATACTCTTTCTACGAACCAATAAGCTAGCCATTTTTCTGCTAAAAACAACTACTCTTCTTTCAAGTACCTTGTATATATAAGAAGAACGAGTCATTAGACCGCATTCGCTACGAGATATATTGCGACTCCACAATGAGTTTTGAAATTGGAGTTAGAGAGAAATGAAATGGAGCACAAAGAAAAATGGAAAAATGGATTTGAAGGAATAAAGTTGTGTTCATAAGGGCAAAGAGCATTGTACTGAGCAGCAATAAAATGGTTGTAGTCATTGGGTAGGGGAAAGGGAGGTCAACCGAGTTGGACATGTGTATTACATATATTCATGTTACAACCTGTCTCCGGCATCGAAAATGAGCAGATCTTCGGTGAAGACCACACTCTGCTGATCCCGGTTAGCCAATAACATGTTCTCATTGAAGTTGTCAATGTGATTGTATACTGAATGGCTATGGAACACAGGTACTTACTTCTTTGGATGCAAATGTGGAAGATGGATCGTTATAACGAGTGGTGAGTTCGAAGTTAGCAGTATTGAAGAGAGGCTGAAGGTGTTTAGGGGCATTGATAATTTTGGTGATCCCCCCACCAAACCCACCAAAGCCCCAATTGAAACTTTTCAGAACGGGCCCTAAATAGATATGAAATGTTTCTTATGGAATACAAACATCGACTTATATCACAGCGAATGCGGTCTATTCTTCCAGCATTGATTAATTTACGTCAAAACGGAGAGAACATCCCACACCTGTTGAGAAGCTGCACAGATCCTATGACCACTGTTTACAAGGTACGCTTTGATATGAATTGAGCCAATTGTCATTGAAAACTTACATTTACACATATAGCCAAAGAATAAGTATGACACGAACAGTCAAGAGATCGAAAAGGAACGAGAGACCAATGTGATAATGTTAATGAAACGGCCGTTATGTATATCTGGTATCATCTGCGTCTACGGGAAACAATGGATGGCATATATTGTAGGTTTTGAAGTTTGGATGTTTGGAAGACTGACTCTTCCATAACGACTTCTGTTGACAGAAGCAAGAAGCACGATTTCTCCTGTCGCTCAGAGTTTGGCGAGGAACCGTCCCTTATATTACAAAAGATTGGCTCAACGCGGAAGGAAAAGAGGGCTCGAGACTAGTCTCCCCAACTGAGCGATAATGAAGGGGCAGCATCTTCGAATTTCTTGAAAAGGTCCGGTAATGACGTGGGAGGTGGTTTTTTATGCTGCATTGGAAAGGCCAACAATCAGCACGACAACAGAAAACAAAAGACGATCAAACACGCACTAGGTCAGAAGATTTCACTCCATTCTCCTGACTACTTCCTGCATCTTCACGAGTGCCATTGGAAGGCCCTGCATGCTGAGCAGGGGAATGCTCTCCGTTTTCACGATTATTCGATATGGAAGAGTCATCGCCCCTTGACTCGGTTTCGGGCTCATCCGCAATTGACGTTGGTCTAAGACCTGGGCTATCGCTCGAACGACTTGCATTTGAATGTCTGTAAGACATTACGTTGACCATTTTCCTGTAACGAAACATTTGTGGGAGAAAGAAGACAGATGGGACGTCCAGTCAGTAAGGGGGGTAAATAAGAATTGATGAGTACGCACCCTTCCTTTGCACGAACAATTGTCCCTAATCGTTCCCGTACCCTTTCCTGGTCTACATACATCCTCGTTGGTGTTCTAAGTGTCCCCGGCACAAGGATGAGCTATGAAAAGAATGATATGAACTATATTAACAACGTACGGCTGTTCGTCTGTCCTCTGTGGAATAAGCCTGGAGGTCTCATCAATTTCGGGCTGTATGGTATTGTCAGGTAGACCGGTTGTCTTCCCTTTTGAGAAACACGGGCAGCAGAAAGCGAGAGAGAAGGAGAAGGGCATAGTAAAGGAAGGTGGGGTCAGACCGGGCGCAAGAGAACGTTGGAAGGAAAAGGAAAGAGCTCACCATGGGAAAAAACGAATCCGTTCCGGATTCCGATCCTGATCACGGGATTTAATAAACTCATTGTATCACGTGGACAATTCTCTTTTCTCCGCGTCCGAGTCCGTCGACTTGAGGCTCCTAGTAAAACACCAGTTTAACAAATAAAGAGGATTTCTCCTGCATACGGGTGGACTTGAAGGAGAGTTGAAGACGCGACGAGTTCTGTTTTCGCACCGGCTTTACTTATAAAATTATTCAACGACTCTGACATCTGGTTCGAAGCTCAGCGCTCGGTATTTTATGATGGTAATGCGCATCTATCGACTAGTTTCCCCTCATTCTCAGGTTACTCATACACCCTTATCTCTGTGTTTTTCTATGTATTTAGGTTTGTTGTCCATCTATTTGTCTTTGGTCATGTTTCTGTTCCTCTTTTCGTCTAAGAAAAGACGCGATAGCTGGAAACAGTAGTCTAGTTCTCAACCCTCATCCTATATTTCGGATGACACAGAATAACCAAGATGAGTTCAGATAATGTGTTGACAAGTTTTCATGCCTACAATACGCTGAAGAATAATGTGCGAGATCAATCTACACTTAGGAAAACAAATCAGAGTCCCAAAATCTCGACTTGAAGTCCAGACTTTTCCAGTTCCCCCAACGATGCATACGCCAGTGTCTGTTCTACTTCCTTTTCACGACCAATGACCTTGATTGAACGCAAGCAAGCGATTCCGACTTCAGATGAGTATGTCGGATCTGGAATCCACCTTGACCTGATCATTTCGTTTAGCATCTCAGGCCTAAAACTTGGCCTGTAAACATAGAGAGAAAGGTGCAAAAGTTGAGGAATACATGGGGTGTTCGATTGGCCTTCAGATACACTGCTGGTATGGTGGTGTGTAGTACGAAGACCGTTGATAAAACTGTCGGTTATGGTTCTAGAAGAAATAGGGTGCAAGACCGATTCCTCGATTGTCAGCACCTTCAGATCAGGAAAAAGGTGTAGAAGGGATAAGCAGTCGGAGTCTATGATTGAAGCTTGGATCCAGAGATGGGATAAGGTGCAGCCAGACCTCTTCACAAACTCGGCGATGTCACCGAGATTTGGCGACCAATTTTCTTTGCAGTGATAGGACTCACAGGAAATGGTGAGATCCTTCAAAGCAGGAGCTGTTATCTTTGAGAAAAGGTTGCTGAGCATTGATTTAAAGGTCGCTCCTGAAGCCCAAATCTCGAATCTCAGATTATCGAGACGATCTAGAGTAGTGGCAAAATTGGTCCCAACACGAGAAGGGGGCCCCCAGGAGCGGTTATCATCCCACACCAGAACGAGGTCTGTGAGATGGATGCATTGGCGTAATATTTCAAAGTTCTCTGGAGGTGTTTCATAACAGGAAAGTGTGAGTGAAGTAATCTGTGCCAAGGGAAGCACTAGTATCTTTGTGAGACCTGATTCGTGCTTCACAAAGTCAAGGAAAAGACAGGAGAGAAGAGGTGCTCGACGAAGATGTGTAGAAATCTCCAATAACGACTCCAAAGTCGACGCAGAGGTCTCGAGACGTTCCAAGCTGCTTAATTCCACATCTTGCGACCACAGTGACAAGAGCTCAGTGTCCCTTTCATTATCATCACACTGGATCTCCAAGGAATACCAGCGATGAGATGTTGCAGCGAGTGCTTTGAGAATAGAGCTAAAGTCGTTTTCCCTGTGTAAAGGGCCCCAGAAGTACAGAGTGAGGGTTAATGGGGCTTGAGATGATCGATTAAGACATTGGCGGATAAGAGGTAGTGCCAGATCGATATCTTTGCTCCTCGAGCCACTAGGATCGGAGCACCAACCAACGGCGATATCGAGATTACTCCACATGGTAGGCGTATTCAAAGCGACGTTCCGCCAACCTGTGCAGACTTGACTTAGAACAAAGGCTGGCAATGTTTTATCGGGTTCATAGAGATTGAACATGTTTGCGAATTTTCGACACTGAAAGAGGAAGATGAGGCTGAGGATTTCTGGAGGAAGGCGACGAATTGGTGACAGAAGTGAACGGCATTTGGCAACGTAATCTTCCAAGCGCTCGCGCTTGTACTTCAGGACGGAAATGGCTGTTTCCAATCGCGCAATTTCCGTATCGTAGTCACCGAGATCCTTCTCTGCATCATGTAAAGCCTGATTTGTGAGAGCTTGGTCTGTGAACCCGATGGAAGAACGCAATTGCTGGAGTATTTCGTTGGGTTTGACCGATACTCTAGGGTGAAAGCTGGAGCCGCCGCATTTGGGACACTGGATCATGATGATGATGTAGCTGCTCGTAGGGCCAAAAAGGCTAAAGGAAGAATGTTAAGAGATGAGGAATGCTGCACAAACGTTGTCACTCACATTCCTGTGATGGTCTTTAGCGAAGTCTTGTGAACCAGGCCGCGTTCCCACGCTTGCTGTGAACCGTGAATCCTGCAAGTTGCGCTAAAATCGCCGCGTGTGACGCTCTGTGACTGCGTCTTCTCGACGTCGACTTCTCGGCCGGTTCACAACTTTTTGCAGGTGGGAACAGAGAAGTCAGAAAAAACCGGGGTGATTCACAACTTTTGCTCGCGGGATTCACAAGTTCAACTGCCGGGTTCACAAATTTTGCTCACAAAAGTTTTGGCTGACACAACGCATTTTTTTTGGAGAAGTCAACCCACTTGTCACGCTCCCTCCCGACTTCTCCAATCGGCTTCATCTGCCTCTCATTCACTGTTCCGGTCTGTACGCCCCTTGCTTGCTTTGTGGGTATAAGAGTAAAAATATTCAGGCATACCTCGGTAGGCATTTTGACTGGGCTTTTGTCTCCAATAGTGGTATACTCAGCGTGAAATATGTAATGGCTTAGAAGCGTAGATACTTGAAATGTTTAAAAAAAGCGTAGACATGTAGATAATGGTTAAATTCAATGTAAGTAATTTGTTTTGGTCCTCGAAATGTTGAAAAAAGGCAGATGCAAGCGTAGACATGTAGATAATGGTTAAAATCAATGTAAGTAATTTGTTCTGGTCCTCGAAATGTTGAAAAAAGGCAGATGCATGCAAACAATGATTAAAATCAGGATAAGTAATGTGTTCCGGTTCTCTAAATGTTAAAAAAAGGCAGATACATGTAAACGGTGATCAAAATTCAAGTAAGTAATCTGTTGCGGTCCCGGGAATGTTATCGGAAGGCTGCGACATCTACGAAATGTTGAAAAAAAGGTAGAGACATGTAAATGATCATTAAAGTTAATGTAAGTTGTTTGTCGGTCCTCGGAATGTTATGGAAAGGTAGAGAGATGTAAAAGATTATTGAAAATGGTATAACCGAATTATTCTAGTCATCGTTAGCAGGAAAAAAAAGACCCTGAATTAGGTGGCAGTAGACTTTGGACCTTTCTTGGGCCGTAAGCTTTTGTAAAGCTGATTGAGTGATTTACCATTGCGAAGTTGTTCGAGCTCTTCAATTGCTTGCTGTGTACTCTTTCCCTGTCTTCTGCGCTTCTCCACTTCATTTATAAAAAATGAAAAGTTGCTCCAAGTCTTGCGAGCCTATGATGTATATCAGATAAATGAATTTGCATTGGAAAGTGAATCGAATTTTTACTTACACTAGTCTCATTTCTCGGACGCCATGCTGGGAATGTTCCTTTACCATTTTCGTTCTTCAAATTTCCCCATTTCTCTTCAATCAATTGAAGTGGAATAGATCTCCCGATGCCATCAATACGCCTTCCTTCTTCCCACACTACCCACAATGATTGAATGTCAGGGTATTCACCAAGACCGAGTGGTTCATACACATTCCATACTTTCACCGGATTCTTGATAATGTCAAGTAAATTTGTCCAAGTGAATGTCCCCGCCTGGCTCTGAAAAATAGGATATTGACTACAATCAACCCCGGCTGTCTCCTTGAAAAATGCTGATGGAGCAGGAAGGATCATATCATGGGGAGTGTGTACTTGTTCCTGACCGGGAACTCGAGGCACGAGGGGCAGCACATTGAAGGAATGGTGCTCAGATAGAGCAGATACGTAAGGTATGAGCTGATTTGGTAGTATGGGATTTAATGTGCGACCCATGTCGATCCAATCACGAGTGCTGGAGATGGTGGTTCTTGAGATACATCGGTCATCTCAACATCTTTATCGAAATTGGAATTGAATGGTGGGGAGACAGAGATGGGAATATTTTTTGTGCCGCCTGTGCTTGCATTCAAACGAGAACTGAAAGAAGTGGAGGAAGTTGTTGAAGCAATGGATAATTTAGGAAAGACGGGAAACTGTGCAGCTGGGGCTAGACCCGGTTTCGAGTTAGTAGAAAATGGTGGTACCATGAACCCAGATGAGCCTCGCTTTGATGGTGAGAAGGGTTCTGTTCGGCATTGAAGTATGTCAAGCTTTTCTCCAAAGTCACGAAGCTGATGGGAAACAGAGCGGAATGCATCTCGAGTTGATGCTTCTTGAAAATTAGATGTGACTGAGTTTTCAACCTCATCTATAGTCAATCTTTCACAAAGGACTGTACTTCAGGAATCCATGAAGGCCTTAGCATCTGTATCCTTGAGAATGCGAAGCCGTTTGAATAAAGGTGAGTCCGGATGACTTTCCCGGAGACTGGAGATCCCCTGTGCATCAAATACATGAGATTATGATCAGTCAATCAAGAAATAACAACTTACGCGCCAAAAGAATGGCCTTAAACATATCAAAAGGTTCAAGAAATTATAGGTTCCTTGATTGGTACAACCTGTGGCACTCAACCCTGCCAGTGCATTTTCGGCAAATGGAAAAACTTTCTTGTTAAGATTATCGGGAACAGAAACCTCAGCCCAAGGCACACTGTACTTTTCTCCGACTGAAAATCCAGCAAGAGCGGCAATGGCCTAAAAATAAAGTATACTTATGAGTGTGTTTATGAGATTAAATAGAGGAATTACATACCAACTTCGGAAGTTTTGAGGTGTATACTTCTTGGCGTGTATTTCCCGCCCAATTACCAGTTGCGTCTACCTGATCTGCTGGTACCCTTAGTACAAATCCATCAATAAATCGAGCCTAGTCATATATAAATTAAAAAAATATCGCACCCCATGTCCTGGAGAATATCAGGCATTGTTTTCCGAGCTAAATGTGCTTTCTTTTTGGATGTGACAGAAGTATGTTGCAGAAAGCTTTTTTACATCTTACTAAGACCATCACCACTGAATTTCTTATCAACTGTCTTCCCAAACAGTACAGTGGCCTTCCGAGGACAATTCAATACGGTAAAAATTTATACAACAAAGAATTACGAACCTTTCTCCAGGTCTTTGCTTCCGCCCAATTCCAACTCACAATCTTCTCACATAAATTTTCTTGATCAAACATATAATGTAGAAGAATTGCGAGGGCAATCACAGCACAACGTGCTGGGACCTTGTGAGGTAAAATGAAGCTATATGTTGGTTCGGAATTCTGGAATAGCCATGACAGTTTAAGTATCCAGTTCAAAGGTATTCAATGCAATTTAAAGTAGTACTTACACCTGGCTTCGCTGTCTTGGTCTGCCAATACATGGCAAGTACACCAAAGTACGCTGTTGCTTCCCCAGAGACTTGTCCATTGGCCAGCTGATAGTTGGGTAACGATATTTGATATGGCTGTAAAGCGGACAAGATCAAGTGGACAATGTTATCCCCTCGGTCCAATGTTGCAGTCTGCCAGTTCCAGGCAAATAACGACTTGACAATTGATCCAACTTACAGATCGTATTTAGTAAAGTTAGACACACTTTTTATTGTCAAACCCGTACCTTGGTCTAATTTTGTAAGAATCGCATTGGTAATCTCATTGAACTGTTGGGGTCGCAATTGTTGTTCTAATATAGTACCAACGGTAACATCAAAGACATCTTTTCTGGGAACAATCAAGGAAATTGAATAGCAGGCTAACATTAAAAAAAACAATTACTTACTCAAGACGGAGGCACTGAGCTTGTATCATGAGGGCCTTGTAGTAATCTTCACATCGCGAATTTGTGGCTGGACGCTCCTCTTTCAATTTGGGGTTATTGTCTTCTTGGCGACGTCGAACGCGTCCGAGCATGGTATTGACCTTCTTCAATGAAGACTAAAAATATACAGGATATGAGCTACATTCAAATCCAATACAATTTAAAGACTTACAGCTGATAGACGATCATTCCCTTTTTTTGGTGTACCCTTCTTTGTGAACAGCTGTCAAGTAGCAGCATATTGCATGTATCGGATGAGGTGATTTGCATCGACAATGTCATCCGGAATGAGGCCATCTGCAATAGCACCTGGACACCAAGCCTGAAAAGAATGGTTCATTCTACATTACGGGCAGTCCATCAACATGACAACTTACTTTCCATTGCCTCAACGTGGATTCTTCCGTGGCCCGTCCACTCTTACGGCGAGTTTGAAGAATTTCCGCATCAATTTGATTTGATAACTCGGATGGAACAGAAGAACCACCAGTATCATACTCGCCCTCGCTCTCACTCTCATTATCTTCTTCCCCATTAGCACTACATTGATTATTGTATCCATCATTAAATGACCCTTCCAGCTGACTTGCATCCTGAACTATTTGATCTGGATCGATAGAAGTCCCATGATCCTCTGGCTCGGCAATGTTTGGGTATGAAAGATGCGATAATGGTTGGGAGAATGTTGAGTTGCTTGATGAGGAGTTTGCATGAACACTCGAAGAGCTGAATAAAAATCTTTAGAATTAACTTAGAGTAGTATATGTAATTAGATACATATGGTGTTCCGGCATCCTTTAGACGTGCCCTTAATTGTTCACAAGTCCCCAGCTCCGAAAGACTCAGTTCCCTACACTTTGCTTGTGACTCGGCCTTCTTCATGTTAGAGCTTTTTTGGAGTATCATTAGTGAAGCAACGATACACAGAAGAATGCTACGTACTAAGGATTCTTGACTTGCCTCTTGCGCAGTGCCTTTTCCGTGCGGATTACACCTAATCCAAATATGGGTATGTATATGGGAACTTTGTTGGAAGTGAACTAGCTCACCATCAGTCACGCTGTCATGCTGACTTCGAATGGCATGTTGCTCGGGTGACGTCAAAGCCATCAGCGCTGGGTCAATTGGAATAGAGAACTCGTTCGGGAGGCCATTGAGAGAAAACAGAAGGTTTAGGGGCCTCTAGCTTTGCCTGCGGCGCACTCGTTGACTTCTCCTAAGGTTTTCCGGCCCCCAAGACAGCTCACAGGTCCGTCATGTGTTGATTGTGAACCACCTGCAGGTTCACACGGCTATTATGTGAGCCGCTGTATTAAAGTTCGCCTAAGGTTTTTAGATCTCAAGTTAATCTCTAACACGAATATTTGATCGAAAGCATAAAGGCTCCGTGTTTCATGTCAGCTCCATTTGGAAGATCTTCTGCCAGGTCACGGTAATAACTTCGCAGCAATGGCCCACTCTACTTCATTGTAAGGAGCGGCTTCTTATTAATGTTATTGGGGTTTCATCAAATTTCTGTGAAGAAGAAAATCTTTCCTGCAGCTGTCAACGATGGCGGCAGCATAATGATACAGACCTGCGTCAGTCTTGGTTCGTTTGGCAACATCGACCTCACGCTCGATTTGGGAGGTTCTGTTGACCTATTGTGACACATCTACTCTGCGGTCTTCTGTGTGTCAGCACTGAGCGCTGAGCTTTTGTTGATGTTCAAATTGGACATTTCGCACATGTGCTTCATTTGTTTCTTTTCGTCGGTCTTAGGTACATCCCAACATTGTGAAGGTTTTTTGGAAAGCATGGGTACTGGGATGGACACCAGTGTACTAAGTACTTCCTTCTTTTTTGTTTGGTGTCAAGGCCGTCATTGTCTGATGTATCCACACTTGTCTACACTTTTCCTCCCTTCTCGGCGTAGACGTCATTACAGCAATTTTTTCTGTCATGATTTATGTAGCTACACTCCTTACCTATAAGGACCTAAAGCTTCTAGCCAACTCATTTCCTGCCAGTGTCTGGAAGCAATAGCTGAGCCAAGCTTGGCCGAAAACAAACAGTGAACCTGAAAAAAATATACCTGTGCTCGGGAATAAGAATGAGTCATTAAAAAGTAGAGTGGGAGGTGACATGGTGACAGGTCCGGTCAACATGATGGATCTTGCTTTAACCACATGTTCATATCCTCATTTTGATGCACTTATGAGGCATCTATAGTATGAGAGTGATATGAGATCTGCGGAAACTACAGTGGACGCAAATCATTTTTTTTGCGCTCACCGTACTACACGCTAAAGCTCGAGTTCTCACGGCTAAATCAGGAAATCGAAAGGACAAAGGTGGCAAAAATGGTTCAACGCTGGTCGCCAGTCTCAGCATCTGAGGAGACCTTCAAAGATGAAGGATGATGTATCGATGAT
>ML179138.1:37167-100338 GCA_004369135.1 Dendrothele bispora CBS 962.96 | reverse complement strand
TTATCCTACTTTAAACCCACTTACATTCTCACAAGTAAGTTCAAGATAGAGCTTCTAGACCCAAATTCCGCCGCTGGAGTAATTCCAAAGTAATTCACGACACCAATTAAACTTGAAGACGCAATACCCTTCGACCAATCCGCAGTGAATATGAAGTTGGTACCCCCTTGCTTGGCAGTGCTTGAAACTCTTATCATTTTTTCGAAAGTAGACAATGTTATCATGTTGTCAAATAATCCTTACTGGAAATCATCCAATGAGCATTTCGACTCCGACTCAGATGGTACAGTTAAGTAATGGGTCGATCAAACAATATCTTGTATTGCTAGATGGTATAGATGGCTCCTAGAGTGTATATATGGAGTAAGGACACCTTTACGTATACCCTTGTATGTGCGCAACAGATGGTACAAAGAGCTACAATAGACGATGAGATATGGGCCGAATGACCGAAACCACGTAAATTTCTAAGGCAATCAAACCCGCATCTCCTTGCGACTAGGACTTGTGAGATGACGGTCGGGAGTTTGGCACTCTTTCTGGGCTCGTTTCACTCCCTAATGCCCTTCTTTCTTCGAGTCTTGTCAATACTTCTTTACTCATCTGACCGTCGCTCCCAAATCTGTCGTGAAAGCTGATCGTTACCTCCTTCATGCACATGTCCGCTGGCAGGCCCGGCGCCTCAACCTTCACCTTCACTGTAGTGCTCACCCAAACTCGAGGTATCTCAAGACTTGGTACATCCATCTAAATCAACAACTTCTCATATGCATCACATTTTTATCCAATTCCTTTAGCTCTCGAGCATGCCAAATGTTGTTTAGGATGGTAAAATGGCACGGGTTGTCACCACGGGGTATCTTTGCCATAGACGGCCGACTTCTAATCATGCTGGTAGTGGTCGCACCTCCCTGGAGTCTCTGCAAGTTTCACAATATCTCTTCACTGGCTCTCGATGCTCCCAGTGGAGGCCGACTTCAAGTGTGCTGGCGTTAGATTGGCTTTCGGCAATGAACCATTGGAAGGGAAGGGCATTCGTGTTTTCTTGACTCGACACGAAGCGGTATATTGGTGCCCAACTCAAGCAGACGCAAAGATGGTGGAAAAAGACACCTCTTCCGAAAAAAGGAAGACCATTCAACCGCCTTCAACTTCTACGTCCTGCAGCTCGGATTCGACGAGTCAAAGAAGATAAAAGCGAAAAGGTTTCTTTTTATGCCAGTAGCTTCCGCCGAGCAGGGCTGTCTTTCACTTATTCTGTGCGTTGGAAAGACAATTTCACGTTCTGATTCCGAGAGCATAATCTTCGTCAAAGAAGGACACGTCGGTGCAGTCTCTCGAGGGGAAGATTCTCATCCACAACGGATATCCTGGCAGGAATTTTTTAGCTCTAACTATCAGGGAGTGTTTTGCCATTCCAACTCTGCAACGACTGTCTCGTGGTACAGTCACCAAGATTGACGCGGAAACAAAATTGGTTGCATGGGAAAGATGGATGGGCAAAACAGTGACACGTTGATGGCTTGTGGTAAAGCAAAATAAACATAGAAGAATCTTCACCTTTCATCAGTATCTGCCAGGACCTTGTGAGTTTATGAGTATGTAGGCTAATATACCTCTGTCGATGAATCACACATGAGGCAATACTTACCAGCGTTTCGGAGCTAATTTCGGAGAAAAAGAATTTCCAACTCCGATTGATCGTATATAAGACGCAATTGGACGCGACTGACTCTCGTCTCATTCTCTCTCATCAGTCCTTCAGCGCATCACTCTGACACTATTTGTCGCGATGATTATTCTCAAGAACGGTGAACGGATCAGTCAAGAGGAGCTTCTCAATCCTTTCCTTCTTACCGACGCGAAGAACTTGGAGTGGCTGGACAAAAGAGAGGCAGAAATCGACGCGAAGGTTGCGAGTGACAAAGGCAAGAAGACCACTGTGGGTTGTCTCACATCTTTACTTATCTATACGACACTCACAAAACATTTTTAGACGCGTGGACGCGACGCGAACGACGACGACTATCGCGAGGGCGTGTCTGGCGCGTCCAAGAAGGCTTCTTCTGTGAGCATTACTTCTTCTATTACGAAGTGTCTCTAATTCTTTATTCGTGCCCTAGAAACGCGCTCGTGAGGATGACGATGAAAACGACGCGACCAACACGTCCAAGCCAGCCAAGAAAGCTGCGAAGGCTTCTTCCAGCAAAAAATCCAAAGAGCCTGTCGACCTGTTCTCTATTCGTCTTGACGGCGATGATAATGGCACCGTCGAGATATACGACAGCTGTGACGCCGTTCGTCGCAAGATCAATCAGCACCTCATGAAAGGTGGTACTACCAAGGCGCAGTTCATGCATGACATCGCTCGTGCCGCGTATCCTGGTGATCCTCCCAACATTCAGACCAAACAACTCCAGGATTTCTTGACCAAGAAGGGACCGACGGCTGGGAGTACCAGTCGCGTTTTCTACGCAGCGTATGTGTATTTCGAAAAGCAGAGACTCAGCGAAGGCAAACCCAAGTCGGCTCATCGCAAAAAGATGGAGGAGCAATGGGGAAACGAAGGTGGTATGCCCAGGGAAAGGGCGAGAGGATACTGGGCTCCCCAAAACTACGATGTTGTGCAGGATAAGACTGGCGCTGTCAGAACTCAGCGCAGGTATTGAGCACTAACTTGAAATGGGAGACGATCGCCACTATCGAGAGGGGCTAACTGCAGTTTGCATTTCGTTCGGCTAGCAGAAATTTTCTTGTTCTTACCCTACTGGTTCCAACCAGACCCTGCCGTTGTATAACTATAACTGACTGTTTGATATTTGATGTTCGTGTAATCAGAAATCTTGACCCTGACCACTTTTCGGAAAAAGTAATTCCGTGTCCTCGTCAGTCTCCTCCTCCTGACACTGTATGAGAGTGAGAGTGTCGAGAGGTGTCGGAAAACATGGAGGAAGCTAGATAACAACGGTGTGATATGTCGCGGCATCCAAATGGCAAAGGGCCGAACTTCGCCTTCACAGGCTACAGCCAAAACACCTACGGGAACGCTAAGGAAATTAATCCTCCAATTAAATCAATTTCATATTCGTTCAAGATTTTGTTAAAATTCTTATCTTGTCAAATAATCCTTACGGGAAGTCATCCAGTGAGTGGGGTTAGGCTTGCGTGGACGATCTACGTCTGATTCAAAGTCAATAGAAATAAAAGTCCATAATCAGTGAGCTCGATATCGAGCCCATTTCTCACGGAAAAGAATAAGCCATCGCATTGGTCCGTTGGATAATCTCCATAATATGCGATGATGGTAGTCTAGCTAGACATACAATCTCAACGTCCCGATGGATCATAGAATTCAGCTCTAACTGGCTGTTCCAGGATCCTGTTGTTAATTACTAAACGTTAAGTCCCAGGACTTCGATACGAGCGTTTCTGAATCGCAATCGAAACCGAAACCGCAATCGCAACTTGGGGTATTTCGTCGGGGTTAGGGCTCGGGCTTCCGCCGTTAGAGTTACTCGGTTAGGATGTTAAGGGTGGGGGGCGCGTGGGGCAGAGCACCCCCTGAGTAGTTGGTTACTAGGTTGGGTATGAAGACTATTTCCATTAAATAAGTCTGATAAGAAACAGTCGGGGATTGAGCTGATACTTCTATCAAGCACATAAAAATGTGAATCAAACTATAAAAATGGGCTCTACGCATATCATATCGTCGCCCTCTTCCGAGAAAGTTTGCCAAAAAACCATGATATACTGTTGCTATTACCTGAATAGTCCCATATATCTACTCTAGATATGATGTATCTATCTACGGTGGGTATCATAGAAATTTATTGTCCAGGAGTGACCAAAATTAGGGTAGTTCTATGTTTTTTTTTTGTGGAATCGAGAAGAATCAACGTAACAAGAAAGATGTCTATTCGATAATGAAAGAGAGCGCGAAAGAGTTTACACCATTCTATGGTTGTAAATTTCCGTAGAAGAGTTATTTTGCGTTGACAGAACTACTGACTGACAACTTTCACGGGCCGAATCAGGAACCTGGCGCTTTTCTTCAAAAGAAGATCTACGCGAAAGTATTTTGTCCTGAAGGACATCTTCTTCTCTTGACAAGAATATAAGCCCTTTCCAGAATGCTAGAGCTGTGAGAACAATCAAAGTACACCAGGTTATGGCCATTGCGATAGTTAGGACAATGTGAATGAGCTTCAAGCCCCTAACGTTGAGCAAATCGCCAAGGGCACGAGTGGTGTTAATCCAGCCCACTACAAGATGGTTTGAAACTGAGTTCTGTAAAACTTGATAAGGGTATCTAGCTCACCGTTTGGGAATGTCAGAGCCCAGCCTAAGAAAGATGTCAGTTGAGAGTTGATTCACAGATGATCATAATGTGAACGTACATCCTAAAATTTCGTTCAGATGTTTATGCAACTTGAACCAGTACGGTATGGCACCGAACAAGAACAAAAACACAGCCAAACCGTAGAGCATCAAAGCAGACATGACACTTGCAGCGTACCATATCTCTCCGGCTTGCGGTGTGACGAGACCGTGGATATCAAGACTAATCAAAAAGAAAATTGAGATGGATAAGAAGTAGAAAATAACTTCTATGGCATACATTTCACGAGCGCGGGCACCAAGGTTGATCAGAGCGAGAGCTGTGAAGCCAGGAGGCCCACAGGCGACGAAAGCCCCATTGGCCTGATGTCCGTCAAGGAACCCTGTCTGCAAATCCAGACGTGAGTAATCTGTATTTCACTGTAAACCTCGAAATATAATTACCGTCATGATACTGAGAGATGTTTAGATATCCGTGTAGCATTTAATCGTCATCAAGAGAGAAAATTGCTTACCGAATTATATAGATAACTATGTAGATGAAGGTCATGAAGAACCCAAGACCTATATATAATGGTAAGTAGCTGCCGGCCAAAAGAAAAAATCGGAATACCTTGGAAAACGTATCCAGTAATTAATACACCAATAGTTCTTGTATCTGCCGGATCCATGATCCGTAAAACATTAAAAGAAACAACACCGACGAGCATCTAAACCATTATTTGGTCAATAAAGCGTTGAAGGGCACCATACTGTGAGTGAATACCAAGGGGAAGACCAAGAATGCATATGCCGGAGTAAACTTGTTGAGGTCGTGAGGTTCATTAAACCATATCATCAGCATAGGGAAGCAAGTTATGACAGCGAATCCCACGTAGATCCTGACTCCACGGAGGTGGAAATCAATGTCAGCATTTGGTATATGAATAACGTCGTACATACCAGAAAAGCACATAAAGAAAATTAATTCCAACGTGCTTTGGGAACGCATAATTTATCGTGCCGATTATAATTGTGGCAAAGGACAGAACCTGTTCAAGAAAATAAAATTGGTGAAGGCAAGTCAGAAACTGTTTTAAAGACTTACTATAAGAGGTACGAATAATCCCTTTACTGGGTCTTTTATGAGTCTCCATGCTTGTTGAGGGTAGACTGAAAGAATGCACCACATTAACCCTACTATTTTTTGGTAGAAAAAAGAGACAGTACTCACGAACAGCTTGTAGAGCCAACGTTGTCGTATTCAATAAGAACAATGTCATGTTTACAAAGAACAACACGGTCTCGATGATCGTAAATGCTGAGGAGTGCCCTTTGATAGCAGAGAGTGTGACGTAGACGGCGCCGGTACCCATTCCGATAGGAAACTGTAACCCATACCGAGAGAGGATTGATCATATTCAATTGACGAAAGTTGCAGATCGAACGAAAAAGGAATTTGGTATTGCAGGTCGAGGAGGCGAATGGTGAGAAGGGTAAGCGTTTCATTTTGAGACGTTAGCCATGGTCAGTTTAAAACGAAAACAACTCGCGTACCGCTTGCCATGACCAGCCATGGATCCGACGAGCCAGAGTGCCTACTTGAGCTTGTGTCTCGAAAGACATAGTTCTAGAACCAAGAACGAAAGATTTGAAGAGGCGCAAGAAGAACACAAGTCGGATCGACTCTAAAGAACGGGAAAAGGATTTGATAAGGGGGAGAGAAAGTGGAAACCAGTCTACTTACCTTGCGGATGTGGGTTCGATATTTAAAGACGACAGAGTTGAAGTCATGGCCGGATTAGGCGTCGATGCGTCATGAGCGGTCGTTTCCAAAGTCTAGGCGAGCATGAGAGAGTTACGAAAGGATCACAAGCAGGAAAGATGATTCGGATAGGTTACACTGGGTGCAAGCACCATGGCCTTTCACATGGAAAGGCCATAAAGGCCGTTGACATGCCCCTTTGACTTCACGTGCGTGACATGCACATAGACCCTGCCGTTCTTCGGCAGATGTTTGGTTTATTTTAAGTAAAACAAAGCTTTGTCTCTCAAGTGGTGAGTCATCTGCACAGCCGCCATTTCTCTATGTATAACTCCTTTCAAGTTTGTTTTATTAAAGTATGTAAACTACTTAATTTACACCTGCCGGAGAGTGGCAGAGCACCATGTGTATGTCACAGAGGGGGCATGTCAACAGCCTTTATGGCCTTTGCATGTCAAAGGCCATGGTGCTTGCACCCAGTGTTATGCATGGCTAAGTGGCTTCGTCGAAGACGGAGGTTCCCTTTCCTTCTGCCAAGCCAGTAGTGCCATAAGTTATATTGAGTGATTCACAGCCGCTGCATAGTTTCTTTTTGTATAACGTTATCCGAGGAGGTCTAAGAGAGGAGAGTCGTAATACACAACGTGCATTATGGTGCATACAGATCTACGTATTTAAAGTGGCGCTAATGAAGCGATGACTCTGTGGCAATGCATACTCGGTGTAATGTTTATGATTGAAGACAGGGACATACGGCCGAATTTACCAACGTTAGCAGAAAGTCAACTGTGAATCTGATACTCATACTTATACTTAGCTGCTCAATAACGGTATAAGGAAATTCGATCTATCTGCCCGTCATGTTACTCTACTGATCTATGGTCACCCATCAATTAAGACGGTTTGTACCACCGTCTTAGTCAAAAAAGACCCACTGACGCCAAACCTTGATTCTGTTTGCTTATCCTCTGGATGATATAAGACTATCCGCATAATGAAGCTGTGGGTACTTACGTCAAGCTTTAGCGTTCTAATTCCAGTACCCGATTCTCAATTCCCACCGACGGTGCGAACACAGTACCAGGAAACTGGAGCGCTTTGAAAATTTCGAGAGATATACTCAAGTCTTGAAGCCGATAGTTTACAAATAATGAAATGCACGTTCGTCATTCCTTTTTCTTGGCCTTGACGATACTGAGCTGTAGATTGTGTATTTCAGCCGTGAAGATCTCATCTCCGTTTAACTTGCTCGCTGTTCGATAGAGTAAGTGACAGGAAAATGATACCGGATCAAGGTCGTCTTGAATCTTCTTGATAAAAAATTTTAAACCTGCTTTGACATGCAGCGAAAGGAGACAAATCAGAAGGCTCGGAAACCAACCTTCACCCACGCCAAGTTACCGCTAAGAGAAACAATTCAAGACCCAAATTCGGTTTGACAAACACGCCGATATCACTGAATGTTGTGAATCTTTGAGATTATTGGTAAGTTGAGAATTTGAATCGCGACCGAGGGGTCGATCTTGGCCATTCTGTTTCGGTATCTAAATGAATCGGTATCAGAGACTCGGAGAAGCTTAGATAAAGAATATCTTGGCCTAATGTAATTACTACGGATCCACTCTGAACCACCTACGTTTGCACAGCTAATAGAAGGCGAACAATATGTACTTGATGAGAAATAATAATCAAGGGATACGTGTTTCTAAATCCATACCATGTATTTGATTGAATTCAACAATCGCAGACATTAAACAGTATCTTAGATGAGAGTAACTTGCCAGTTGGGCAGTTACTGAGACCTTAAAAATCAGGGAAAATACCATTAACATTAAAAGTACTAGCTGCCTGAAAGCCGGTATGGGTAAATTTGCGGGGACCCCTTGCGGGCTCGCGGGGACTTTTTTGGAATTTGCGGGCATCCTTTAATATAATAGATTTAGTAGTATGTAGCCTATTAATCATTGTATATATTTACAATAGTGAATATAAGACTAAAAAAACTGTAAAGCAAAAAGTATTCATCTTGTAAAAAAATGGGATATGCACAGCCACACAGTAGTATTTTTTTTGCTCGGATAGACCCAGTGCTACATATATGTTAAATAAAGTGTTTAAAGCTGTAGTTAAAGAGTTAAAAAGTGTCCTTGTGCAAAATTGAGTGACTTTTGCACTTGTATATAACAGGAATTCATGAAAAATGAAAGATGAAAACTATCAAACATGATAATTACAGTAAAATGGGTCTAGCAACACATTGCAATAAAGGATACAATAGCTACAAGAATGTTTTTGCTAGATTATTCAAAGAAATGTAATAGTTAGTTAGTGTATTAGAGTCGAGCTCTCCGGAGGGTCCCCGCAAGGTCCCCGCAAGGTGGCTGTGCACTTGCGGGGACCTTGCGGGGACCTTGCGGGGACTCTCGCGGGGACCTTGTAGGGACCTTGCGCAGACCTTCACAGGTATTGCACAAGTATCAAGGGAGTAGTGTCACTGTATTTTCATGTCATTTTAAGAAAGCCTTGATGTGAATTTTTAATTTTAGTGACAAAACATGTCGAAAAAATTAGTTTTACCTTACAATGCTTTGACAGAATTTGCGGGGACCTTGCACAGACCCTCGCAGGTACTGCATGGCAAGGATCAAGTGAGTACTAGGGAGTAGTATCACTGTATTTCCACTACATTTTAAACATGCCTTAATGTAAATTTGTAACTTTAGTGACAAAAAAATGTCAAAAAATTTTACAATGCTTTGACAGAATTTGCAGGGACCTTGCCCAGACCCTCACAGATACTTGGCAAGTATCCAGTGAGTAGTATCACCATATTTTCATGGCATTTTGACAAGGCCTTGATGTGAATTCTTAACTTTAGTGACAAAAAATGTTGGAAAAACTAGGTTTATCTTACAATGCTTTAACAGAATTGTTCATTCTAAGAACTCCTGCTCAAGGATTTGAAGGCTTATGAGGTGGTTCTTCTAATACTCTATCTCTGTTTGAACATCACAGGGGAAAACTGATTTTTTGGCCAAATCATGTACCAGTCAGTTTCATTGTCTGTGGATTTTAGGTGCAGAAAGAGCTCCCAGGTTTCTTTTTACTCAACAGCATGGCCAAAAAATCTGAAATTTGGCACAGAGGACAATTAAATAATATAGATTACTTATATGTGATTTTATAAGATACTTCGAAAATACAGTAGGGTCCCCGCATGTCCACAGGGTCCCCGCAAGGTCCCCGCAAAGGGTCCCCGCAAAATTCCAACCCCCGGTATACTATGTACTTTCGTCAACAGTCTATATACCGACATGTACAAATATGGTATCTTCCTCGAACGCTTCGACATATAGGAAATGTGACACATATTTGAGCCTATATCCGTGTTCAAGTTTGAACATAAGCCAAATGCACGATAACATCAGCTCCATCTCTCCATCTATCCGTCCAGATAGATGCTTCAGATGTACTTTTACATTACCCTGGAAACGAAAATCTTTATTCTTCATAAACAATTGTCAATGACTAGCGACACTTAACTGATCCACACGCCGCCCACAATTTTGTCCTTATCTACCAATGACCGAGTTTCTATACAGAGACATATATGGAACATGACACTCCTAAATGGCATTCCCTTACACCCAGAGCGTACCCTCGAGGTTCCAAATAAGCACACCATACGTATAACCACTCTCCGTCAATAACTCGCTTCATGCTTATATGATATTAAAATAAGGATCAAGCCTCAAGCTAAGCTAATCCATACACCCAAAGCTCACAAAATCACCTCAATTTATCCAAATCTACATGTATACCGTGGTAGCCTTACTATTTTTCCTTTGACATTCAATCACACTTCCACTGTCACTTTGGGGCCGCCTCCACCAGTAGCAACACTGCTAGCTCTAAGTTATAGGGCCTTGCATGTCTCAGATAAGTAGTATGTTTTGTTTATCTGCTCTTGTTAGTTCTATTTTTCATTTGGATGCATGAGTATAGAACACTTCCTTGTGTAATATCGCAACCTGTGAATTTAAGTTATTTAACACTGAGCGATCTCATTTTTTACTGAAGTCTTGGAGTTGCGGGAAGATCATCGACTTTAGGAACAGTTTCAAAAGGACTTTTTCTGCTCAGATTATAAGATACTCCGAGTCTAGAAAAAGTCAGAGCCTAATTGTTGACTGTGACATTCGTGAGCTTTAGGAAACATGATCTGCAACTTGACTGCAGGAGTTATAAGAGGATCCAACCGACATGTGTTCCCAAGATTCTGGACATGGTTTAATGAAAATTTTACCTTGGAAACATAGTAAGGTTGTTGAAATCATTCAATGTGAAAGGGTGGGGAAACAAAGCCATGTTTCTGAAAAAGATTTATCAGTTGTATTCGTTCCATACTTGATACTACTACATATGGTGCAAGAGGCTATGAGTAAAAACACAAGAAGCATGCCAGCGTATGAAGCACTGGGAATTGTTCAATGTTCTCGCACTTGATATTTCAAATGTTATTGCTTAGATATAAATTGGAAAGTAAGAAGCCATATCTACAAATCAACTACAAGTTGAATGAAGGCAGAAGAAAAGAACTGTTTGGATGTTATGCAAATGAAGAAGACATCTTTCAATCAATTGCCATCCTCATTCCAAACCTGAGTCCAATTGGAGCCATAAGCAAATCCAGTCCAATCAACCTGAACAGCACAGTTGAGAGCATCTGCTGGAATAGTGAGAATCTGTCTAGAATCACTGAATCCATGTCTAAATGGAGGGGGAATCCAAAGGATGAGAGAATGATCAGGACTAGTTTCATCTGAGTAACAAAGCCATCCCTGGGGGTTAATGAAGCAGAAGTGATTATTGGGTGAATGAGTATATGAAATCTTTTGATGATCACCAATATGACCACCATACTGGGTGTCCCATATTCTTACAGTGTGATCATCAGACCCAGAGGCCACATGTCTCCCATCAGGAGAATATGCTACTGATTCAACACCATCTGTGTGGCTCTGGAGAGGTTGGCCAACCTGCTCACCAGTCTGAGTGTCCCATATTCTGACAGTGTGATCCTCAGACCCAGAGGCCACATGCCTCCCATCTGGAGAATATGCTACTGATGTGACCTGGCCTGTGTGGCCCTGGAGAGCCTGGCCAACCTGCTCACCGGTCTGAGTGTCCCATATTCTGACAGTGTGATCCAAAAACCCCAATGCCACATGTCTTCCATCTGGAGAATATGCTAGTGATCTGACTTGGTCTGTGCGACCTTGGAGAGGCAAATCGACCTGGTCACTGAACTGAGTGTCCCATATTCTGACAGTACGATCATCAGACCCAGAGATGACATGCCTTCCATCTGAAGAATATGCTACTGATCTGACCTTATCTGTGTGACCCTGGAGAGGCTGCCCAGCCTGCTCACCAGTCTGAGTGTCCCATATTCTGACAGTGAGATCTGATGACCCAGAGGCCACTTGTCTCCCATCTGGAGAATATGCTACTGATGTGATCTGGCCTGTGTGGCCCTGGAGAGCCTGGCCAACCTGCTTACCAGTCTGAGTGTCCCATATTCTGACAGTGCCATCATAAGACCCAGAGGCTACATGTCTCCCATCTGGAGAATATGCTACTGATTCAACCCAGTTTGTATGGCCCTGGACTGACTGACAAGCATGCCCACTAGTCTGTCCATGAGTGTCCCATATTATTACAGTGTGATCATAAGACCCAGAGGCCAAATGATTCCCATCTGGAGAATATGCCACTGAACAGACCCAGTCTGTGTGGCCCTGGAGAGGCTGGCCAACCTGCTCACCGGTCTGAGTGTCCCATATTCTGACAGTGTGATCCCAAGACCCAGAGGCCACATGTTTCCCATCTGGAGAATATACTACTGATTCAACACAACCTGTGTGACCTTCGAGAGGCTGGCCAACCTGCACACCAGTCTTAGTGTCCCATATTCTCACAGTCTCATCTGCAGACCCAGAAGCCACATGTGTCCCATCTGGGGAATATGCTACTGATGTGACCTCACTTGTGTGACCCTGCAGAGGCTGGCCAACCTGTTCACTAGTCACAGTGTCCCATATTCTAACAGTGAAGTCTGCAGACCCAGAGACCACATGCCTCCCATCTGGAGAGTATGCTACTGATGTAACCTCGCTTGTGTGGTCCTGGAGAGGCTGGCCAACCTGCTCACCAGTCTGAGTGTCCCATATTCTGACAGTGTGATCACCAGATGCAGAGGCCACATATCTTCCAGCCAGAGAATATGCTACTGATGTGACCTCATTTGTGTGGCCATGGAAAGGCTGGCCAACCTGCTGACCAGTCTGAGTGTCCCATATTCTGACAGTGTAATCATAGGACCCAGATGCCACATACCTCCCATCTGGAGAATATGCTACTGCTTTGACCCTGTCTGTGTGACCCTGAAGAGGCTGGCCAACCTGCTCACCAGTCTGAGACTTGAGTGTCCCATATTGTGACAGTGTTGTCTTTGACATCACAGGCTACATACCTCCCATTTGGAGAATATGCTATGGCTGATATTGAATCCTGTCCCCTAAAAACCTTGGTACAATTCATTGGTCTTGTCATTGTGTATAACCCCTTAATCTTAACACCATTTTGTAAGTGCTTTCCCCCAAGCTCAGTCAATGATGATTCTCTAGTGGAAAATAAGAGAGCTGATATATAGAGATGAGGAGTACTCTCTGCAATTATCATGGAAAATGATCCCATAAATCTTTCAATATCTTCACCAACTTTGCTTGCACTATGTATCTGTGTGATTTCCAGTTTCATCAGAATATTTTTATCTAGTGAGTATCAATCACAACTCACCTTATTGACATTTCCCCAGATCTTTATATCTTTGGCACCAGACAATATGACACTAATTTTACTCATAAGACTCAGGCATTCCATCCAATAAATCACTCTCTTGCTTTGTATGAACTTTAGAACCCATTCTTTTATTCTTCCACATTCTTGTGCCTTTATCATATGATCTGTCCAGTGAATGCAGCTATATTGTAGTCCTGCTGAAACATACTCACTCACTTTCTGTCTGACTGATGGATTTGTGACTCTTTTATTTGTCTTGCATGATGTTTCTAAACAGCAAATGTTGAATCTCAGCTCCCTTCCCAGAATATCCAAGCAGGCTTTTGTCAGCTGCAAGTGTGATTCCCTTGGTTCTACCCTCCATCTTTGTGATCTTTCTTTATTACCAAGAAATTCTGCAAATGACAAATGATAGTACAGTTTTCCGTCCCTATCAAATATCACTGCTTTCATCTTGTCCAACACTTTCTGGACGGTTTCCTGATTGATCTTCTTGGTCTCTAACATCTGTCCCAATAAAAGAGCTGATGTAGGTTCTCTTGCAGCTAGGATAACCCCAACTACTTCTTTAAAAAAATATTCATTTCTTTTACCACTGAAATGATCTTCAAGAATTACTCTATAGAGTTTGTCAAGACCTTCATATGGGTGATCCATATATTCATCATCTCCAGTGCTGAGTATTATCTTCATAGCTCCTTTTTCATCAATACTGTCTTTTATGAATTTCAAAGCTACTGTGATCCAGATAAAGAGCCCTCCAGCTTTTGCCACTAATTTATTTATGTTGTTCAGGCTACATGTGTCATTCTGAGTCAGAGAACTATTCAAGAGTAATTCAATATCTGCATTTGCATCATAATCACTTGTCAAATCAAACTTCTTCAATATCCCTGCCGTCTCTGCTATCTTATCAATGTTCAGGGGCCGACTAGTGACTATAATGACAAGTCCATCAATTTGACCAATAAGATGGCTCATGCCTTTAATTAACTCTTGTTGATCTGACTCTGTTCCCCATTCATCAAGACCATCAATTATAACAATGATCTTTTCGTCTGATGGCTGTTGGAAAAGTGATGGATCCAAAAATAGCTTGATCTGTTCATGAAGAGGTATTCCAGACCCATTCAAAGACTGGTCCTTCTTGAAGACATTAATCAAAGCTCTTTCATATCCTGGATATACTTTAGCCAGATGATAACACATTGTGGGCACTAACAAAGACAGGTTACTGGTTTCTTGGCCCTTCACACAGTGGAAAGTCAGTGCAAGTGAAACTTTCAAGTTATCTTGCATGCTGCGAAACTGTTCAGCTAAAGTGACTGCCCCAGCACTCTTTCCAACCCCAGCAATGCCACAAATCCAAGCAAAAGTATTTTGGGAGTCAAGTGCCCAGTCACAAACATCTTTCAATAACTTCTGGCGAGTACCTTTCATGCATGTGTCAAGTTTTTTTGCTGGATGAACAATTGGATTGAGCTTTCCCCTCATGAATATATCTTCACTTCCATCTGATATGAAATTTAATATAACCATAATTATCATTGAATTTGATCCTTACTATAGTTATATTGCACAAAATCCCCTCCAACAGTTGTAATTTTTGTATTTGTAAAATTATTGTTTGAGGATTTCTGAAAAGCACTAACTAAGTGCTGTGTGCCTAAATTTTAAGATTTAGTACATGCCCATATCAAGAACCTGTAAATAACATTTGAAAGAAACCCTTCTGGGGTTTTTCTTCTATGTATAGCTGTACAAGCCAAACAAGAACAAAAAGACAATTGATATCACTGTGACCTACCTGAGCTTACTCCCCTATGAACAGGAAGTCTACTACGTTTATTCTGGCCTGTGACAGTTTCAGCAACATATAATAATAATGGACCAGTTGCGATTTTACCTTTTATTATGTCATCGGCAGGCCTCTTGGGAATCCTAGTCTGGAACAAGCTTGGATTGTGTACACCAATAGGTCCCATTTCTGGAGCCCCGGACATGGTGGTTGTACTGTCCAAGCTTTCCATTTGATCAAAACTAGTTATAATGTTTCCATGTGAGTCAGCCATGGTAGTGATCGGGTTTGGAGAAGTGTCTCAATGTGTGTCTGCTTGATGCTGAAGTATGTCGGACAAAGTTATCCAACTGCACGTGAAGATGTAATAATGCAGTTTCTGAAACCTTAATTTGAGCTGCAGAACCTTATTTCGTCGTAAAATACTGAATTGAGTTGTGTCCTGCACATAGCCCTGGGCGTCCCGAATACATTAGATTAGTCATGTGAATTTTTGCGTACATCGCACATGTTCGGTGATGGTCAATATCGCACCTTCCACTGACGACATCCAACCCAATGCTTTTAGAATGTGTGACATCAAAGTCCTCAAAAGAGAAGAAAGTACCAAAGAAGGTCAACAAACTATAATGAAAGAATAGGGCCGTCGCTTCGCGCGGCAGGTGCGAGGCAGTGTAGCAGTGTAAGCTATGGTTAAAAGTTATTGGTATAAGATAGGATTGATGATATGCCAAATTGGTTAGATCTAGAACTCATGGTAATTTACACTACCACCTGCATTCCGCAATGAGCAAGAACGAGTCCTAAAGTCAGTCTCATAATCTTGTCAAGAGGGAAAAGATTCCCGGCGGTACCTCTGAGTCTGAGACAAAGCTTTTATAGCAATTTGAATAATGAACACATTTCAACCAAACACGTTCAGTGCATTTAGCGCTCAGCGCTTGTTTATAATCTCAAAGTTTCTTTCTTTACTCTCTCCATGAGCTTCTAGTCTTTCTTCACTGGCTAGATCAAACTGTTGAGTTTCCAACACTTATTCCATCCCATCGATGGTCACCACCTTTCCTCCGCAGTAGGTTACTTGTGCAATGCTACACATTCTGTACACACAAGTATTTTCGAGCGAGTTGGCAAAAATCACAAAACTTAATCCGACAGAACCACTGAGAGTCCTGAAAAACGTAGTCCATTTCGATTGATCTCTTGGCTTCAATTGTGCTTCAGGCCCGACTTACCTCACAAGACCAAAAGCAGCCGTTGACGTGGCCATTTGAGCGACTGGCATTGAGGCTTGTAAAGCAGAATTAAAGGGCTCGCTTAGCATTGACATTAATACTACTTTGACGCATCATACCTATCATAGGCACTTAGAAAAGCCCACCCACTTCGATGGCTGCAACGAGAATGTACAACTCCTTCTCCGCCTTGTTTGGTGTCAAATGGCAGGCCCCCAGGGCATACATATATTTATACCTGCTGGATGATTCATCCAGTTGAATCATTGAACCAAACCCAAGGGCCATCAGTGCATAGTACGCCCCCCAAATCAGCCCTCTGTATTTACCCGTCTTAGCGACGATTCGTCCCGATATTATTGCGACTATCGAGCAACCGAAAGAGAATGGCATCGTCTCTATTCCCGCAATAATGACAGTACTTCCCATGGAAATAGGCAGGGAGGACTGTTACATAGGAGAAAAATTCAGTTCGACACACATCGGACGACAATGACATTGTCTGACAGTATGTTGCCATATAGTAACTAAATCCGTGAATAAAAACAGAAAGGGGAAGAGCAGTCGTTGTCCTCATCTGAACAAGCGTGGAGGTATTATAGGCGATCGCTGAGTGTATATCTCGTTGACACAACCAGCAATCGACAGCACTACGGCTGCACCAATGAGTGCTAATGTTTGAGGAGAAAACCAGCTCGTCTGTCCAAATTGAAAACCGACGAGGAGACATATTACACCTGCCATGATCAAGAAAAGGCCGAGGAAATCAAATTCGTCCACATATTGCCGTAAAGTTTTGTGGGGAGGGGGGTTTACCCTGAAAAAGAAGAGAAGTCCTGCAGCAATGGCACCGGTTGGCAGATTCTATCTCTCACGATGAGCAAAGTATCCCAAATTAGATGATCGACTTACAATCCAGAACGCCCAGCGCCAGCTGACACGATCGCTGAAAACACCACCTACAATATTCATTGTTAGTATCAACCAAAAATCTCCACGATTCTTTACCGATTAAAGGTCAAATGGCAGATGCAACTGCACTAAAAAGAATTTGCATGCAATGTTTACAAAGATAGGTTATGATACTTACCCTATCATACCCGCATATTTCAGTCTCTCTTCCAAGGTACTCCGATCGTAATCAGGGTAAGCTGAATGACACCTTACTCCCTGTATTCCTCTGCGGATTACAAGCATTGTGAAAGATTGACTTGCGCCGCATAGTGCAGATCAGCCAATACGGAAGATGACAATGACCACAAAAAGGAGGGGTTTTCGTCCTATGATATCCTGTTGGCCGAAGTTATTAGAGCAAGATGTGGAGCATATGAATAGTCAACATGCCGAAAGGGTCCCATACATGGGAGTAAAGCCTAGCTTAAGAACATATGAACGTGTCCCATAACCAACTTACAAGAGATATGCCGTGCCCGCCGATGAATAAGTGTCTCAATCTCTGTCCCCGTGGAATCCGAACATTTACCCTACCAATGGCCCGAACTCGGATCAACATAATAAGCTAGTTTTTGTGGGCAGCCTTCGGCCACTTACCATTGCGTAACGCCACAACTTGCAGTAATGTAGCTGCAGGTGACCTACTAAGACCTCGTAGCACTAGGCGTCAGTTGAGCAGTGGGTGACGCTGACGCTGCTGCGGGTCTACCGCGCATTTGCCCTGCTGAGCTGACGTCACCGGGTGAAGTTCCGTGTGGACGTCATTGATGGGTTAGTAAACTTACTCGTGTAACCTAACCTTCTGTACCTTTCTACTGGAAGTATCGTGTCGCAGCCAAAATTAGTATGCTGAATTTCATGAGCGTTCTTTGCTAGATCAAACTCTGTAAAGATATCCTATCTTAGTACTACTGGTTTTTGTTCCTTTCTCTCCGTGCGCTTCTAGTCTTCCTTGACCAGTGACCATTGATGCGATGGAATGAGTACTGGACGTCGGACACTCAATAGTTTGGTGTTGCCATTTCTCCACGGTACATATTCTGCCAGTATGCACAGAAGTGTGACTCTTAGTCTTTTTTCTTCTCTCTGGCGCTCAGTAACTAATCATATATCGTCTCGCTAGCGTTTTTTGCTCGCCGTTTGTTCCTTTCATCTTTGTTCGATTGTCTGTATATGCACTCCAGTTCGACATTAATGGTTTGTATATCGGCGGCATATACACTAAGAATCCAATACAGTTATATACATATAAGATCTCCTCTTCAATGTGTTATATTCCCCCAGCGATCGGATGGAAAAATTAGCATACATACGTGAGTAATGTACCTTTGCATAAAACAGAAGCTCCTCTCACCGTCGCAGATGGTACTTTGTCTATCCTTCGTCCCATATATCCAATCTCCTCGTCCACAGAATTGCCGACATAAAAAATGACCTGTGAGGATGCCCGGACCCCTGATTGATCTTATCCACCTCTTCGATCCTCTTGTTTCTCACCAAACACGGACTCAAACCCTGTACAAACAAAGTAACTATCCCTGCTCGCCTTCGGCTTGATGTAGGTCATTTCCGTAAAATTTTTTTTGAAGGATTTCATTTTGAATACCATCGATAGGAGGGTGGGTGGAATTACAATGTAAAGTAAAGGTGAGTTTAGTAGGTAAAACGGGATCAGAAAGGGGGACAAGAAAAGCAAGATTCATAAAATAAAATAAGAACAGAGAAAGAAAATGGAACGAAATAAGAAAGAGCTCATCCCTCGGCATTCCGACATTCTCTGCCATCCTCAAATACTTGCTCGTAAACTCTTATACCTACTCGCATACATCCAGTCCCATTTCAAAATCTGGAACTGCGTTTTCTCCCGTCATATTCCCAGAAATATCCGAAAACACAACGCATACATGAGGTTTAGAGACGAGAGAAGGATGGAAGTACCCACGAGAGAGTTATAATATCCTTTTAAGTCGCAAGACAAAGAAAGGTTCCCTCTCTTTTTCAACGCTGAAAAGGTCCCATGGTTAACTGAAGAATCTTCTGTTCTGTCCTAGTAGGATTAAAAAAGCTCACCTGTACAGAAGTCTACACCTTGAATCGACGTATTAGGCAACAGTAAAATCGACCGGAATGAACTTTTGAGCGACTCCTCCGCGTGATGCACTTCAACCCATCCGAGAAAGAGAGAAGACGGCGAAAAAAAAAGTGAGAGTGAGATGAGCAGACAGAGTCGATGCTGAGAGGGTCGTAAAGTTGGTTGTTAAGGGAAGGAGGAAGTGGTCTTGTGGAGTTTTGCCTTTTTTCTTTGTCGTTCTCGTTTGAAGGAGTTGCGGCGGCGGCGGTCGGACTCATGAAAGTCGACGTCGTTCCCTAAGAGCAAAGGTTTTTTCAGGAGAAACCCTGTTTCGCTTCTCTGGTTGTTCCTGTCTCGACTTCTCCTTTTACCTCAGACTCTCCTCCGCCCTTTGTCACTGAGTTATCCAGCCCTCTCTTCCTCCATCCTTTGTACGACTCTCTTACCTCGGGAACAGCGCCCAGATCAATAACAGCCCTTCTCATCGTCTTTTCCCCAAACATTTCCATGGCTAGTAGCCTCGACGTCAAACAGGCTGGTAAGGACAGCGTCATCTGGTGTTAGATAAAGGGGTCTCTAGATCAATGGGCAAGCTGACAAGTCGCGGAAGATTTGAACTTTTGGCTTTTTGAGATGTAGGCGAGTTGGAGGCAACGTGTTTCTGGAGTACGTTAAAGGAAGGGTGAAGGGTTAATGCGGTCGTGGTGGAAGAATGAGAAAAGCATGACACCTGGCTGGGCTAATGACTACGTGTTGAAGCGCACATGGAGTGAATTACACGCACCTTTGTGCCTTCTCAAGACCGCTCCTCCCACTCATACACGAATGTCGACGTCCTTTTGTCTAGCTATGAGAAAAGATTCCTAGGTCACTTCAGAAACTTCGGAGGAAATACATTGGAGGCGGATATAGAGAGAACGAGGATGAGGACGGGCATAAATTCTAATATTCCGGTGATGAGGTAGACTGGCTTTGACGAGTTTGGACGGGAGCGAGGGAGGGAATGGGAAGTAATAGAAGACAAGACACGGCGCTGAGGTGGACAAGCTCGGTTCTTAGGGAAGTGTATTTTGAGGTAAAGAGCTGATTGCGGAAGGACCTGTAGATGACCCGAGACTGGAGATGGGGATGATGATGACGAGAAGCTGCAAGTGGTTATCCTGGAGGAAGGAAATCATTTCAGTGAGAGGGAGACAGTGGATGAGAAAAGGTCCGTTCTCAACCTACTTAGCTTTTCCAGACTATTTTCTGCCAGCAACAACCTTCAGTTCAAGTCGGCACGACTAAACAAACCAGTATATCTCGTCAAAGGACATACAAGCGTTACCGGTACCTCTGATACGTGTCGTTGCAACCAAACAACGTAGGCTTTTTGTTGACGTCATGCTACATCAAATCGATCAAACTCCGTATTTGGACTTACCTCCAACGTTCCTTTCTTTATACTCTCTCACTGAGCTTTTAGCGTTTAAATTTTTGAACCTTTACCTTGTAATAGAGTTTGGCACTCGTTCTCCGCCATGTGCATTGTGCAATGCCCGACATTCCTGCGTGACTCCCTTGAGTTTTCCTCTCGTTTCCGGCGCTGAGCGCCGAGTACCAGTCCTTGTTAGCGATTTACGTCTATTAATTACTGACTGTTTTTATCATTTCGACAGCGTTTTTCGCTCGCTTTTTGTTTAATTTTGAATTTTAGGCATATTGAGTATACCATGTACTTTCGTCAACAGTCCATATACTGACATGTACAGAGATCTAATATAGTCATGTACATCAAGTCTCCAATATGTTATCTTCCTCGAACGCTTCGACATAGAAAATGTGACACATATTTGAATTCATATATCCGTGTTCAAGTTTGAACAGGAGCCAAATGTACGATAACAACACCGCCATCTCTCCATTGTCTATCCGTCTAGATAGGTGCTTGAGGTGTACTTATCCTATACATTACCCTGGAAATGAAAATCTTGATTCTTCATAAACAATGACTCTGTCAATGACTATTAGTGACACCTAACTGATCCGCACGCAGCCCACACTTTCGTCCTTATCTACCAATGACCGAGCATCTAGTATACATGTGCATATATAGAACATACCACTCCTAAAACGGCATCCCCTTGCACCCAGAGAGTACCCTTGAGGTTCCAAATAAGTACACTAGTGACATACATATACAACCACTCTCCGTCAGTAACTCACTTCATGATTATGTCAAAAGATTAAAACTCAAGCTAAGCAAATCCGTACACCCAAACCTCACAAAATCACTTCAACGTATTCAAATTTGCACAGATACCGTGAAAGGCTCATTATTCATCCTTTGACATTCAATCACACTCACGCCAAAAATACCAAAATATCCGTCGAGCGGATAGATGACCCGATATGGGTACGGAAATGTGATGAATCTGGAGGTTAAATATGAGCCCAAATACTTTATGTATTGGTTGTCTAGATATATAAACAGAAACTTGATATATTTGGACACCTTTCAGCACACTTGATTGACGAGCAGACACATTGAGTATTGAATCTATTGAAAGAAGTACGAAAAGATCTTGAATTAGGGCTCCGGACATGGTTGCGGATATGCACCCAGAAAGACAATAAGTCCAGCTTTGTGACATAGGTGCCGATAGTTTATTTGTCTGCAGAAGGGATATGCCAAAATTGAATTGATTCTGGTATATCTGTTCTGTGGACAAATGAAGTATTGGCAGCTATATCACGAAGCCGGACTTATTGTCTTTCTAGACGCATATCCGCAACCATGTCCAGAGCCCTGATTCAAGGTTTTTTTGTTCTTCTTTCAATAGATTCAATACTCGAGGTGTCTGCTCATCAATTAAATTTCCTGAAAGGTGTCCAAATATATCAAGTTTCTGTTCATAGAACAATCTGATTCCTGCCTCCCAAAATGGCTTTAGATCAAAGTTTCAGACTAATAACAATGCCTTTATTCTGAGAACTTTAATTGACAAGGCCATGGCTGAAGGTGACGCACTATTTGTGGTCTTTTTGGATATCTCCAATGCATTTCCATCAGCAGATCACTCCTTTCTCTGGTTAAGAATGCAAACACTAGGCCTGACAGGTATCTATTTTGACTGGATACGTATGTTATATCATAACATGACATATGTGGTGTCACTGGATGGGATTATCTCTAACACATTCCTTGCAGGAATGGGTGTTTTGATTGGTGATCCTCTATCTCCAACCCTTTGGAACATTATTATGGCAGACTTTACACTCCCAGATAATCCAAAGGATGCTTTACTTATCCCTAATGTACGGGTTTCACACCTGGAGCATGCTGATGATAGTGTTCTCTTGTGTAAAGATCCAGTTGGGTTACAGAAGCACTTAGACTCAGCTTGGGTCTGGGGTGGAGATGTCCGGCTTCAGTTTCATGCTCTTAAGTCAGTGGGCATGGTGTTTGGCCCAATTCCAAACAACTTGCAACCCTTTACACTAGGGGGAGCCTCTATACCTTTTAAGCAGTCTCACTGTTATATTGGAGTGGTATTTAGGTCAACCTCACGTAACTATTTTGTAGATCACTACAAAAAGAAGGCTGAGAGTGCCCGCTTTGCATCTAGACAAGTTTTCAGTATTGAGTCAATGATTGGAGCAAAGAGACTACCTCCAAAGATTGGTTGTACTTTCTACACAGCTCTGGTGGACTGTCATCTGATACATGGATGTGAGATAATGCCAGACGTGGACAATGTTGCTTTATACAAGCTACAAAAGGTTCAAAGGGCATTCCTGCGGCGACTTCTCTGTATTGGTTTTAACTCTGTACTAGCACCATTGTTCACAGAGATTGGAGTTTTGCCTATTGAGTATAGGCGCATCACTCTATGTCTTAGGTATCTGGAATACCTTTTGGAGCTCCCTGAGAACAGATTTGCCTATATGGCTCTTCAAGCAAATATTGACATGGTCTATGCAAGTCAGCCTTGCTGGCTGCAAGACCTGCGCTTAGCATTGAATAAACTCTCACCACAGCTGCAATTGCCCAGGAATCTTAGGTCCATGCAGGTGGGAGAGATTGATGAATTGCGCAAGCAAGTGTCTAAGGTTGCAGATGAATATCTTAACTCAGAGATCCAAAGGTTGTCCCAGACATACCTCCTTTGTAATCGACTTGAACCACTAGAGGATGGGAAGTTCACTCGGAAGACCCGAATGCTTCGACACTATCTTGTCTTGGTGGAAAATGCAGACTATCGCCGAGCTATACAGCTCTCTTTTTTGGTAGACATGTGTTTGCTATTGCTCGACTTGGATGGATGAAAGATAACCCCATTCAAAGGGAGCGGAGACTATGCCGATTCTGCAAAGTTGTTATAGAGACTCCTGAACATGCAGCCCTCCAGTGCCAGGCAGACCTCTATACTGTGAACTTGCGCAACAATTTGCGGGAGGCAGTAAGAGCTGGTAACAAATGGGAGATTCCAATAAATCTCACAAATCAATCCTCACTGTATTGGTTTAAGAAGATTTTATTCAACTGGGATCTTATTGGGCTTTGTGCTAAGTACATGTATGAAATCTCTGTTCACTGGGCAAAGACAAAGATGTTCATTGCTCCTGAGGAGATCACTGGGAACCAATAATAAGTATAATCATGCTTGTCTTGACGGAACGAATGTCCTACCGGCTTCGGAGTAAGTTCGTGATTCGGCTCGGAAAGTCTTTACAAGCGGCTGCGTGTGGGGGGACAGCCTCGCCCTGTAGCATAGTGTCTATAGAATACTGTGACTGCACAATGCCACCCCGCCGGGTCCTGAAGGGGCCACTTGGCGTGTATCTATCTATCTATCTATCTATCTAGCTAAATGATTCATAAAGTATTTGGACTCATATCTAGCCTCCAGATTTATCTTATTTCCACACCCATATTGGGTCATCAATCCGCTCGACGGATATTTTGGTATTTTTGGCGTGACTTTCACTGCCGCTTCACGGCCACCTCCACCAGTAGCAACACTGCTAGCAGCTAGTTCTAAGTTATAGGGCCTTGCATAAAGTCTGCATGTATCAGATAGTCCGTTTTTATTTATTTGCTATTAGTAGTTCTATTTTTGACTTGGATCCATGAGTATAGAACACTTCTTTGTGATACCGCAACCTGTGAATTTAATACTTGACGATTCTCTTTTTTTCTACAAAAGTCTTCAAGTTGTGGGACAATCTTTAACTTTAGGAACATTTTCAAAAGGACTTTTTCCTGCTGGGATAGGATACCCTGAGTCTAGAAAAAGCCAAATCCTAAGTGTTGTCTGTTACATTCATGATCTTTATGAAACATGATCTGCAACTTGATTGCAACAGTTATAAGGGGATCCAACCTACATGTGGTCCCAATATTGTGAATATGGTTCAATGAAAATTCTACCTTGAAAAAACCTAGTGGGGGAACAAAGCCATGACTTTACAAGAGATTTATCATTTTATTTTGTTCCATGCTTGATAACACTACATAGGGTGCAAGAGGCTATGAGTCAAAATACAAAAAGCATGCCAGTGTATCAAGCACTAGATATATTGTTCAAAGTTCTCGCACTTGATACTTTAAATTTTACTGCTTAAATATAGATTTGATTCATTTGAAAGTGAGAAGCCATATCTACAGATCAACTACAAGTTGAAGGAAGGCAGAAGGAAAGATATGTTTGGACTTTATGCACATAAAGGACAATCTATGATTCATGTTGGGTTAGATTTACAAATTGACATGTTTATGTTGCACTTTCACAACGGATATCTACTCAAAAAATGGTTTCATTCCCTGAAGGATCATTTATTCAAACCATCTAAAAACTGATTGTGCTTTACAGACAATGAAAATTACAGGACTACCAATATAGTTTTTACTGAGATTATTCAAGACTTCATGTATGTTCTCCTATCTATAAATCTGCAACAAAAGGGAAGTGCATAGCACCGACCTGGGGGCGCAGCCCCCATCAAGCTGTAGATTGTGGACGAGCGCAGCGAAATCCACCTGTGCCGTAGGCACGGTTTCTACATCTTAAATCTCAAATATTATCTAAATCTCTCTGTTATCGCAAGGGGTAAAGATATGTGCCATAATCTAGACCGTGATTGGATACAAGTTTGTAATTAATGTTGCTTTGGGTTTTTGGGAGTATACGACATTTGTCAAAGCATCCATATCCTGAGGCATTCGTAACCATAGCTCCTCTCGCCCTCCATCCAGATCGGCCAAAGATCTATCCCAAATGAAGGGATTAATTTAAATGTGGATCTGAATAGTATTCAGACTGCGATACACTTTGTTATTAATCTCTGAGGACATCAAGCTTGCCTCTTCACAGAACATTCTCTGAGCTTTTGGAGATCAATAGCCTCTGCAGAGACATCTTGAGTCTGTCGATGAAGCTGCACAGCTAGGTTCAATGATGCCTCAGCATCATCAAGTTTGCAATATCGAAGAAAAACTTCTCCAAGCATTCCGAGATCATTTGCCTCCCCAAGGACATCTTGAGCCTGTCGGTGAAGCTGGACAGCTCGGGTCAGTGATGCCTCGGCTTCATCAAGTTTGCAACATTGCAGAAAAACTTGTCCAAGCATTCCGAGCATTCCGAGACCATTTGCTTCCCCAAGGACATCTTGAGCTTTTCGGTGAAGCTGCACAGCTCGGGTCAGTGATGCCTCGGCTTCATCAAGTTTGGACCATCGCAAAAAAATATGTCCGAGCATTCCGAGATCATTTGCCTCTCCAAGGACATCTTGAGCCTGTCGGTGAAGCTGCACAGCTCGGTTCAGTGAATCCTCTGCTTCTTCAAATTTGGACTGTTGCAAAAAAATATCTCCGAGCTGCCCGAGCGTAGTAGCCTCTCCAGAGACATCTTGCGCCTGTTGGTGAAGCTGCAGAGCTCGATTCAGTAAATCCCCCGCTTCATCAAGTTTGGACTGTTGCAGAAAAACATGTCCGAGGGTTCCGAGATCCTTCGCCTCTCCAAGGAAATCTTGAGCGTGTCGGTGAAGTTGCACAGCTCGGTTCAGTGAATCCTCAGCTTGATCAAGTTTGGAATGTCGCAGAAAAATATCACCGAGCATTTGAAGGTCATACGCCTCTCCAAGGACATCTTGGGCCTGTTGGTGAAGCTGCACAGCTCGGTTCAGTGAATCCTCTGCTTCATCAAATTTGGACTTTCGCAGAAGAAGATCTCCGAGCTTTCCGAAGTCAGTAGCTTCTGCAGAGACATCTTGCGCCTGTCGGTGAAGCTGCACAGCTCGGTACAGTGAGTCCTCTGCTTCATCAAGTTTGGACTGTCGCAGAAAGATATCTCCAAGCATTTGGAAATCATATGCCTCTCCAGAGACATCTCGAACCTGTCGGTGAAGCTGCACAGCTCGGCGCAGTGAATCCTCTGCTTCATCAAGCTTGAATTGTTGCAGAAAAATATTTGCGAGCACTCCAAGATCATATGCTTCTCCAAGGATATCTTGTGCCTGTCGGTGTAGCTGCACAGCTCGGTGCAGTGAATTCTCTGCTTCATCAAGTTTGGAACATCGCAGAAAAACTACTCCGAGTCTTGCAAGATCAGTAGCTTCTCCAGAGACATCTTGAGCCTGTCGGTGAAGCTGCACAGCTCGGTGCAGTGAATCCTCTGCCTCATCAAGTTTGGAACGTCGCAGAAAGATATCTGCGAGCTTTCTGAGATTACATGCCTCTCCAAGGACATCTTGAGCCTGTCGGTAAAGCTGCACAGCTTGGTGCAGTGAATCCTCGGCTTCATCAAGTTTGGACCGTCGCAGAAAGATCTCTCCGAGGCTACTGAGATCTTGTGCCTCTCCAAAGACATCTTGAGCCTGTTGGTGAAGCTGCACAGCCCGGTGCAGTGAATCCTCTGCTTCATCAAGTTTGGATTGTTGTAAAAAAATATAACCAAGCATTCCAAGATCATTTGCCTCTTCAAGAACAGCCTGAGCCTGTCGATGAAGCTGCACAGCTCGGTGTAATGAATCCTCAGCCTGGTTCAGGTTGGACTGTCGCAGAAAGATATCTCCGAGCTTCCCGAGATCAGTAGCCTCTCCAGAGACATCTTGAGCTTGTCGGTGAAGCTGCACAGCTCGGTGCAGTGAATTCTCTGCTTCATCAAGTTTGGAACGTCGCAAAAAAACTTCGCCAAGCTGTCTGAGCTCAGTAGCCTCTCCATAGACATCTTGAGCCTGTTGGTGAAGCTGCACGGCTCGGCGCAGTGAATCCTCTGCTTCGTCAAGTTTGGACCGTCGCAGAAAAATATCTCCGAGCTTTCCGAGATCAACAGCCTCTCCAGAGACATCTTGAGCCTGTCGGTGAAGCTGCACAGCTCGGTGCAGTGAATCCTCTGCTTCATCAAGTTGGGACCGTCGCAGAAAGATATCACCGAGCTTTCCGAGATCAGCAGCCTCTCCAGAGACATCTTGAGCCTGTCGGTGAAGCTGCAAAGCTCGGTGCAGTAAACTCTCTGCTTCATCAAGTTTGGAACGTCGCAAAAAAACTTCTCCAAGTTTTCCGAGATCAGCAGCCTCTCCAGGGAAATCTCGAGCTTTTCGGTGAAGCTCCATAGCTCGGTGCAGTGAATTCTCTGCTTCATCAAGTTTGGACTGTCGCAAAAAAATATCTCCGAGCTTTCCGAGATCAGTCGCCTCTCCAGGGACATCACGAGCCTGTCGGTGAAGCTCCATAGCTCGGTGCAGTGAATCCTTTGCTTCATCAAGTTTGGACCGTTGCAGGAAAATATCTCCGAGCATTGCAAGACCAGATGCCTCTCCAGTGACATCTTGAGCCTGTTGGTGGAGTTTTATAGCTCGGTTCAGTGAATCCTCTGCTTCATCAAGTTTGGACTGTCGTAGAAGAACATCCCCGAGCTTTATGAGATCAGTAGCTTCTCCAGAGACATCTTGAGCCTGTCGGTGAAGCTGTACAGCTCGGTGCAGTGAATTCTCTGCTTCATCAAGTCGGGACCGTCGCAGAAAGATTTCGCCGAGCTTTCCGAAATCATGTGCCTCTCCAAGGACATCTTGAGCCTGTTGGTGAAGCTGCACAGCTTGGTGCAGTGAATTCTCTGCTTCATCAAGTTTGGAACGTCGCAAAAAAACTTCGCCAAGCTGTCTGAGCTCAGTAGCCTCTCCATAGACATCTTGAGCCTGTTGGTGAAGCTGCACGGCTCGGCGCAGTGAATCCTCTGCTTCGTCAAGTTTGGACCGTCGCAGAAAAATATCTCCGAGCTTTCCGAGATCAACAGCCTCTCCAGAGACATCTTGAGCCTGTCGGTGAAGCTGCACAGCTCGGTGCAGTGAATCCTCTGCTTCATCAAGTTGGGACCGTCGCAGAAAGATATCACCGAGCTTTCCGAGATCAGCAGCCTCTCCAGAGACATCTTGAGCTTGTCGGTGAAGCTGCACAGCTCGGTGCAGTGAATCCTCTGCTTCATCAAGTTGGGACCGTCGCAGAAAGATATCACCGAGCTTTCCGAGATCAGCAGCCTCTCCAGAGACATCTTGAGCCTGTCGGTGAAGCTGCAAAGCTCGGTGCAGTAAACTCTCTGCTTCATCAAGTTTGGAACGTCGCAAAAAAACTTCTCCAAGTTTTCCGAGATCAGCAGCCTCTCCAGGGAAATCTCGAGCTTTTCGGTGAAGCTCCATAGCTCGGTGCAGTGAATTCTCTGCTTCATCAAGTTTGGACTGTCGCAAAAAAATATCTCCGAGCTTTCCGAGATCAGTCGCCTCTCCAGGGACATCACGAGCCTGTCGGTGAAGCTCCATAGCTCGGTGCAGTGAATCCTTTGCTTCATCAAGTTTGGACCGTTGCAGGAAAATATCTCCGAGCATTGCAAGACCAGATGCCTCTCCAGTGACATCTTGAGCCTGTTGGTGGAGTTTTATAGCTCGGTTCAGTGAACCCTCTGCTTCATCAAGTTTGGACTGTCGTAGAAGAACATCCCCGAGCTTTATGAGATCAGTAGCTTCTCCAGAGACATCTTGAGCCTGTCGGTGAAGCTGTACAGCTCGGTGCAGTGAATTCTCTGCTTCATCAAGTCGGGACCGTCGCAGAAAGATTTCGCCGAGCTTTCCGAAATCATGTGCCTCTCCAAGGACATCTTGAGCCTGTTGGTGAAGCTGCACAGCTTGGTGCAGTGAATTCTCTGCTTCATCAAGTTTGGACTGTCGCAGAAAGATATCTCCGAGCTTTCTGAGATCAGTAGCCTCTCCAGAGACGTCTTGAGCCTGTCGGTGAAGTTGCACAGCTCGGTGCAGTGAATCCTCTGCTTCACCAAGTTTGGACTGTCGCAGAAAGATATCTCCAAGCTTTTCGAGATCACTTGCCTCTCCAGGGACATCTCGAGCTTGTCGGTGAAGCTCCATAGCTCGGTGCAGTGAATTCTCTGCTTCATCAAGTTTGGACTGTCGCAAAAAAATATCTCCGAGCTTTACGAGACCAATCGCCTCTCCAAGGACATCTCGAGCCTGTCGATGAAGCTCCATCGCTCGGTGCAGTGAATCCTTTGCTTCATCAAGTTTGGACCATCGCAAGAAAATCTCTCCGAGCATTCCAAGACCATATGCCTCTCCAGCGACATCTTGAGCCTGTTGGTGAAGTTTTATAGCTCGGTTCAGTGAATCCTCTGCTTCATCAAGTTTGGACCGTCGCAGAAAGATTTCTCCAAGCCTTTGAAGATCATTGGCCTCTCCAGGGACATCTTGAGCCTGTCGGTGAAGCTGCACAGCTTGGTTCAGTGATGCCTCGGCTTCATCAAGTTTGGAACGTCGTACAAAAACTTCTCCGAGCATTCCGAGACCATTTGCCTCTCCAGAGACATCTTGAGCCTGTTGGTAAAGCTGCACAGCTTGGTTTAGTGAACCCTCGGCTTCATCAAGTTTGAACCGTCGCAGAAATACTTCAGCTAAACAAAACAGGGAATTTGCCCACATATCCAGTGGCAATTCTCCCTTTGAATTTGTTGCTAGTTGAATGATATCATCGACAGGATTTCCGATATACAGTGACCACTTCGTGAAGATGATGGACGCCCTCATCAAGTATGCATCCATTTGTTTAGTCTTGATAGCATCATGAAGGACCAAATGCAAATTCAACATTTCTTGTGGAACTGTCTTGTGCAGCATGCCATTAGTGCAGTCCCAATTGACATTCAAGAACTCGGTATAGAAGCCAATTAGCCCTGCAACCAAATCTTCCCGCTTAGGCAAATTCGTCAAGCAAAAGTGGCGGATTGGTGACAAAAGTTGAATACGTTCTGGGTTGGTCGTTCTGTTGCTATATGCAAGCGAAACCTTCTGTAGAGTTGCCAATGATGGACGAAGTGAGAAGTCACGAGGGAGATGGGTCTGAAATTTGTCTAGGAGCCCTTTAGACAACCCGTCAGGTAGCAAAGACAATATGGCAAGTGCATCGATCGCATTAGGATCCTTTTGCATCCAGGGGGAATCCATTGACAATTGGATGGAAAGTTCAAGGTTGGAGAGCCGATCGTTTCCACTGGCATGTGTGACCATCTTTGTGCGCTCCTTCTCCCACGCTTGCCATAACGTCTCTGTGGTCTCAAGTCCCGCCTGCACAATAGAAGCCAAGAGTTTAATTGCTAATGGCACACCATCCACTTCCTTCAACAGCTTGTCAATGTAGGTATCGATTGAAGTAACCCCAGATATGTTCTTAAACAAGGTCTGGGAACTGGCGGTGTCCAACTGTCTGACTGCGAGAATGCATTTATTATTGGACCATGGGACATTCAGTGGAATCTGTGATCCGCGTAAGGTGAGCATAATTGAGAGCATGGGAGTCGTGGAAATCTGAGACAAGAATTGTTCTATTGGCGACGGGCTCACAATTGCCCCAGCTGTCCAAATCGTCTCAAAGTTATCAAGACAAAGGATGGTTGGGTTCGATGGATGGCACAACAGATTGACGACTTGGTCACGGAGATTCTCCCTATTCCGAATGCGGAGAGCATTAGCCAACTCGGTCAACAATGCCTCAACCGAGTAAATGCCTTCGCAGGAAATGAAGTGCCTTGATGGGTGCTTTTTGACGACTTCGACATCGCACAGGGCTGATAGAGCGAGGGTAGTCTTCCCAATCCCACCGGCTCCTAAGATTATAACATGTGCATGGTCTTTGCACAGCGTCGTGACAAGTGTGGATTTTTCATCGTCCCTTCCGAACATGATAGCAAACTCATGTGGTTCGTAAGAGGTAGATCTAGCATCTATTCAATTATGTCCTCTGACGGGTGTGAAGATTACATACCCGAATTCAAAAGGCAACTGTTCGCCGCCAACCATCTAAATAGCAGAAATCAATGAGGTTGATTCGTATGATTTAAGACAACAGTAATCACCTGTCGTGGAATTTGCCCACCTGGAAAAGAGTTTTCATTGAGTTTTATGGAATTCAACTAAAAGTACGACGTACATAGAAGAGCTAATGATACGCCTGTATCATATGAAGATGGATCACAAAGTCGCTGAGCTACCGAATCAACATAAGCCGAGATACGCGAATCCTGCAAGTATGCTCTTGTATGCGTAACAATCTCAGATATCTTCTCCCACTCCTCGAGGGAAATTTGTCCTACACCGTGTGTGACATTGAACCTGAAATAAACGCTCTCCTCGCCATACCGGGTAGCGAGCTGATCGGCTACACTCTCGCAGTCCGTTGCGATGTTTTTGAGAGTTGAGATGAGTTGAGACGGGAGTAGGCGCTGAAAGACGTCTGGTTTCGACAGACCGATTGTACCAGGATGTCCGGTCCCGATACTAACAAACACACCAACTGTGCGATTCTCGCCGAAAAGCCGCTTCGCTTCCTCTCTAACTTGTTCTGCTGGATTATTACATCTGATTCCTGCATCGATGAAGGTTTCTTCAATACCACCAACGCCAGGTATAGAGATACACTTGAAGAAAGTGGGAGCAGCAGTCGTCGCTCTAGCGGCCTGCCAAATCTTACAATTCGGGTCTGAGTTGCCCAGTAATTTGTATGTGCGAAATATACGGGGGAAACGCATGTTAGTCGCTGGTACCGCACAGACGAAACTGTATGTGGGTCTGGATGTCAGAGAAAAATATGAACAAAGCAGCTCACTTACGCTCTACCCATTTCATTCTCTCTTGTTGCATCCCCACACATTAGTGCTTCTGAATCCCCACGATAGCTTTGGAGTAATTTCTTCATCTCTCCTTCCAGTGTAGTTGCTTTAAATGTGCCGTTATGACCCTTGCATTTCCGGTTCTTGTTGCCAAAGATGTGACCGGCGAGGGCCTTGTACTGTGCCAAGGCCGCTTCAGTGCTCATTTCCAGTCGACCAAGCATGATTGCGATCAGACTGTCAACCATGATGAGTATTACCAACCACCGATGAAGCAATAGATAGCCTTTTACCCTCCGGTACTCGTACCACCAATAAGATGGAAATACTCGCAAGGTTTGGGAAGGTCCGAAAGGTCTTTCTTGGCCTTAATACGAACCATAATCTCGTGGAGAACGATTAGTTCAGAGACACCTCGGATACCGCCGCCATCTGGGGAAATGAGGAATGTCAGACACCAGCGGTTATGCAACAATGGCGAAGGACGTTCACCGAGGGACAGCAAGCTAACCGATGGATTGCTCGATTGTGGAGGGTTGGACATAAGAGGTCGCTAGTGTCAATCAGTCGCAACAGTGAGAGTTGTGGTAAGAAGATTTAGAGCAACGTTGAACGCGCATGTTGTGCACGTCTACACACATGACATCAAGAGCGTTATCACGTAAGTACTAAACCCCCCTATTACCCACTCACTGTCGTTACAACTTACTAAAACCTTCCTTCCACGACCGGCAATGAGACCTGCCGCAGAGATACTCCACAGAGATCACGGGCGTTTAAACGCAAAGGCCAACTGGCTATCTGGCAGTAGACCTCCCACTAAATCTAGCGGATAACTCTCGGAACAATCATATAGTCCTATCCTAAGTTATCGCTAAGTTAGAACATTCCAGATTAGATATAGGCTATAAAATGGTATACTTACAAACAAGATTCCAGCAGCACTAACTCTCCGTGTTTTATAGTCTCCCATACTCGGTGGTGGGTACACTTCATCTACTTCTCTCGTACTCACGTGTAGTATTTCGAAGTCGTCGATAAGAGCCAGGACAGAAATGTTAATACAAATGAGGCAGTATCTAAACTGTCGAGAATGGCTACATGCTGCCTTCGCTGACGATTTCATGCAAGAACTTTGTGAAGGATCTGATTTTCTGGTCAAATACGACAGAAATTGAAGCCGAGCCAAACACAGAGAGCAAGGTCACAGATCTAGTCAAGTACCTTGAAGATATTTTTTGTCGACCTTTCTCTTAATTCGATCAATAAGCCTATTTGATACCTACCTGTGAGACGGAAGTCGAGACGCTTTCATGCGAAATGAGAAAGCCCGGAGGGTCTTGAGCGAGGAAGTCGGTTACTCTGCGGACATAAAAAAAATCAAGATGGCAAAATAGTTCCTGAGACTTACTTGGCACGAGTTTCAAGTATTCCCCTTAACCCATCGATGTCTTTTACTTTTCTGGGCATCTCCCGGGAGTTTTCTTTGCTTACTAAAATCTAATATAGTGTGCGAAAAATCGTAGTGTTTTAATATATAGGATAAAATGTGCTATGCAATGAAAGGGAGTGGGGTGGGGGAGAGAGAAGATGGTGTTCGGGAGGGTCGGGAGATGACATCGGCAATATATGTATTGGTCCGAGTGTCACTCACAATTACTTTCACACACCTGGTGATGGTACAGAGTGTTATCTATAGTTTTTTTTGAGTAGTTACAGGTTCTCTGGTATTACGAGGCCGACTTTAGGAGGACTCGTTTCTTGCTTATCTGGAGTCGCAGGGTGGCAGTGCACTTTACCACGAGTTAAATCCTTTTGGTATATCTAATCTTATCTTATACTATTTTTGTCACTTTATTCGCAAGATTAATGATGCAATTCAAAGCATTATGTAAAGTACAATGCAAAAATTAATTGATATGTTACACCGGAGGCGAGCCCATGGGAAGCCAGTTGGTTGGCTGCCTCACGGGAAGCCAACCTGGAGCTGAGACAAAGGGTGACTAAATATAAACACTGAAAGGCCGTCAACATGTGCAATGTGAACGTGGTGCTCTGCCGCTCTTCGGCAGCTGTAAATTTACTAATTTTTAAAGAAAAAAGAGCGGCTGGCAGACAGCTCGCACACGTATGGGCAAGCTTTATTTATTTGAGTGGACACTTGAAAGGGAATCATCTTCTTGAAGCTAACTGACCATAAAACTTTTACAAATCCTTGCACAGCTGTCCATACACATCACTGCTGGCTTGCATACTCTAAGGGTCAATAAATTACAATATGCAAGTTATAAAAATAAGAAAAAAAAGCTTCTGAAAAAGGATTATCTCCAGAAGAAAATTAAAACAAATGGTTTACAGTCATCAACCGTCCACTGAGGCACCATCGTCCAACAAGGCAAAGTGCCCGGCAGCATGTTCCCAGTGTTGGGCTTCATATGGGGGGGGCTGAATATTCCAACTGTATCTACTTACAGTAAAATATAAGAAGCCGGAGTGCATTTTAGATCTTATGGACTTGCAGTGTCCGAAATATGAGAAATTTGAGGTAAAACGAATTTTATTCGCACTCTAATACAATACATACTACTACGGAAGCTACGGAATTGGAGTCTGTTGATGATATAGGGTATATCTACAAATACCGACAGTCAGATTGACTGTAACAGGTCAGACAATGCCAAACCAAGTGTTGAGACAGTTTCCGGCCCTTTGAGGACGTCGGGGACATGTCACATCACGGGGTTTCCTTTTTTGGAACATCAATTTTTTTGGCAGAGGCAATCGCCACTTGTTGACGCGTCTCTTCACAATGGTCGGTCGCGCATCCTCTGATACTCTTAAACGGCGCAAGACTTTCGAGAAAAATGACCACTGGCTTGACAAAGCAGTGTCTCTCTATCAGAGCAGTCAGGAGTTACCAGAAGGGGAGAAGAAGATGTCTTTGAGACAGGCATGTCGGACTGTGGAGGAGGAGTGTTGGACTGTGGAGAAGAAGAAGATCACGCTTAATGACGAGACTCTCAGAAGACGACTCAAAGGTGTTCGGAGCAAGGCCCAGACAAATCGAGAGAAAACTGCACGTTTTTCATCTGAGGAGGAAGATATTTTGGTGGATAGCTGTATTCAAGTGGCACGCCGTGGCTTCCCACTTAACCATCGAAGGCTCGCTAACGAAGCAAATGATATGCTGCTAGCTCGTGAAGGCGAGAACTATACACCACTCGGTAAAAACTGGACTGCTCGATTCCTCGAAAGACATTATACCCGACTTAAAACCTACTGGTCCAATCCTCTTGATCATTCTCGAGCTCGCGCAGTCAACCCTATCACCAAGGAAGCCTATTTTGACATTGTCGAAGCAGTTCTTGCAGGCAATGGCACACCAGAAGATCGAATAGCTCCTGATCTCATCTACGGTGCTGATGAGACAGGTCTCCAGCAGGGAATTGGAACGACTGACCGCGTTATTGCAGAGGCAGGCAAGTCGGTACAGCACCAGCAGCGGAGTGGGAACCGTGAAAACATCACTGTACTCTGTACCATCTGTGCAGATGGCACATCACTTCCTCCTGCTGTCGTTTTCAAGGGATTGGGATACCAGACGAGTTGGGAACAGGAAAATCCATTGAAAGCTTCCATTGGCTACTCAAAGAAAGGCTATGTGGATGGTGAGATTGGAGTCCTATGGATCGAAATTTTTGACAAGGCAACACGTACCAAAGCAAATGGCCGACGTCGACTTCTCCTTGTTGATGGTCATGTCTCCCACTACACTAGTGGATTCCTCCGCTATGCCCGCCAGCACGGTATCGAGGTAGTCTGTTATCCATCGCACTCAACACATGCATATCAAGGGCTTGATGTTGTCATTTTTGGGGTATTGAAGCGTCGGTGGACAGAAGTCCGTGATGACTACGAACGTCGGACTGGTCAGCCAGTACGGAAGGAGACATTCCTGAAGTTGTACGGGCAAGCTCATATTCGAGCCTTTACTCGTGAGAACATTGTCAGTGCCTTTCGAGTCACAGGGATTGTTCCCTTTGATCGGAATGTCATCTCACCTGCTCAGATGGCTCCCAGTCTAGAGCATTCGAGTGCAAATAGCCTTCCGATAAATCTCAGTTCCCCTGTTCGGGCTGTCAGTAACCTTCTTACGAACATACAGAAAGAGAGGCATCAAATGACAAATGACTCACCACAGACACCCACTCGCCAGTCATCAGGCTCTTCCCTCTTGCCCCACACTTCATTGACCACACCAGAACAGACTCTTGTACAGACTATCTCCAGCTCGTCCTTATCCTATCTTGTTTCCGGATCTCCACTGACATCCACCCACCCACCTCCGTCATACACTTCTTCAACAATATCCCCAATGAAGCGCAGATACAGCTCTCTCCTCTCGCTTGATCCAACCAATGAAACAGAGCGTCAATTACAGGAAGCCCTACACAGCTTCGAAGATGCCGCTACCCATTACAAACAACTTGCTACAGGGGCCCAAGCCTCTGCTGTCCTTGCCAATGCCTATGTCGGACGTGTGTTTACACAGTTACAGGAAGCAGAAGAACGACGAAAGAAACCGAAAAAGAAGGGCCGACTGAATGGGGATGGGATGCCGAAGCTGTTGACCGGTGATGATTTTTTCAACAAGGTGCTTGAACACGATGCGATACAGGAGGCCGCTACCAAGAAGAAGGAAACCCGAGCTGATGTCTTGAAGGTGTATCGAGAACAGATGGAGGGATACAAAAAGAAGGTGGATGTCGTCAAGGCAGCAAACGAGAAGATAAAAGCAGCCCACGCCAAGGCTCTTGACAAATGGACTACAGACAAGAACAATGCCAAGTCAGCCGGACTTGTCTTCAAGAAAAAGCAACCCAAACGGCAAGAATTGTTACCTTTGCCAAAGAAGCCAACGAAAAAATCAGTTGCAGCCGAATTGGCAGACACCAGCACCACTGTAGACCCGGGTTTAGCTGACAGCGACGGTGAGGGAACGAGTACAGGGGAAACGGACAGCAATTCCGATGATTCGGAGTAATTGACATCTTTGCTTACCTCATTTTGATCCGCGCGTGACGTGACTGCCTCATTGGCTGGTTCCGTTGATACTAGGCCGTTTTTCAAGTTGTTCATACCATAGTCTTACTTCGCTCTAGATAGCCATTGTAATAGTATAGAAATGAAGATGAGTACATATTTTAGTATCCTAGGTACTTTTGCTGTAGGACAAATCAACATTTTTGTGTTCTAACGTACATCTAAATTTGGCTGCCTCAGTGGACGGTTGATGACTGTACACTTCTTTCTGTCAAGAATTATCTCTGAAGATATTTTTTCACTGTGACTCTTTGGGAAACTTTCTTTGTTCCTGGAATTTTTTCTCAAAGATTTTTCTCATAAACTTTGTTGAGTTTTCATAACTTGCCCAAGTATATCAAGACTTATAGTATGCAGAAGAGTAATTGAACACTTATATTGATCAGTCTTTTATCATTTATGTCCTATTAGCTTTCAAATCTTTATCTCATAGTGAACCTCTAGAGCCTATGTTAATCAATTACGAGGCCGACTGAAAGGAGGAATCATCTTTACATGCAACTTTTCGCCTCGGTCGGTCACCGATGGGGTCTTGTCTGTCAAGATCTTTCTTACTAATCAAGCATCAGAAACTCTGGCTTCTTTCATCTGAGTTCATTGTGTACTAGAAGCATCAGCCCGGTAGTGGTTGAGCCATTTCAGCCTCTTACTTGCCATACTTGCACTTCATGGTGAATATATTCTATTTTGTTGTTCAGTTTAAATGCTACCAGAACACATAACATGTTTACAATTGGATAAACAAAGGCCCCACTTGTAGAAATGAAAATAGTGCTAAAGAAAATATATGACTTTGTACATGTGGGCATAGAAAGTGCAATTGTGCATGCCATCCAATCATATTTTTAGGGTCAGCTGAGGCCAGGCAATTCCAACAGTCAGTTTTTAGGCAATTAAAACAGAGACTGCCATTTCTGAAACTCATGAAAAAAAAACACACAACAAGTCTTTTCAACTCTACATTTCTACATTGGTTCCATTTATTTTCAAAGCATAATTGCTGAAAATTAACAGTAAAAATTATAGCTGAGCTTTCAGGGGTAAAAAAACACTACTAGAATACTGGTTCAATAGCATCAATCATATAGACTTGAGCTTCTAGCGGAAAACTTCAAAAAATCATAGGACTTTCTTGGAAACATCTTGGATTGTGTATGGAGTCTATTGGAGAATGCCAGTGGATGGTTTAGTATTCACAAGCCACAAATAATGTATTCAATAAATTTTGCATCGGGTATTTCCATTGTGGCTGATCCAAGAGAGGCTTTATGAATGAGAAATATTACAAGAAAACTTGGTTTATGTTATCCTTCTCTACAGCATATAAATAATATTGCAAGTAAATATCAAGTATGAACAAAACCTCTCATGTATAGACTTCTGATACTCTAACTATGATTGTTTAACATATAACCTAGCATAACAATAATTTTAGGATGTTATGCCCTAAAGAGCATACCAAAATTATAGTCTTCTATATGTAATTTTCATCAGAATAGCAGTAACTACTAACTAGTATGTCTGCACTCTTTTGTTGAATATGACAGTCTGTTTACTCAATCATTTACAGCCGTTTCTGTAAGTACCAATGGCAATCTGCTACGCACCCAAAATTTTTTAAATGTGTAACCTGTAGGTATCAGCTGTCATCCTAAAATTAATACATGTGAATGAAGAAAAATGGGCCAACACATAACTAACAAGGCAGGCGGTGGAGTAGGCAAGTGCGCATCAACTGTTACTGGGTAAGGGGAGTTGGTGTCTTCCAGTCCAAACAAGATCACATTAGTGATGGAATTGGGCTTAAAGTTTCATGTAAAGATGATTCCAAGTTCATGACTGAGAAAGAAATACTCTTTGAGAAAGTTTTTAGAAATAATTCCCTTTTGAGAAACCTTCTTATTTTGATAAGCATATTGTAATTTGTTGACCCTTACTTAGAGTATGCAAGCCAGCAGTGATGCTGTATGGACAGCTGTGCAAGGATTTGTAAAAATTTTATGATCAGTAAGCTTCAGGGGATGATATCCTTTCAAGTGTTCACTCAAATAAATAAAGCTTGCCCATAAGTGTGTGAGCCGTCTGCCAGCCGCTCTTTTTTCTTTAAAAATTAGTAAATTTACAGCTGCCGAAGAGCGGCAGAGCACCACGTTCACATTGCACATGTTGACGGCCTTTCAGTGTTTATATTTAGTCACCCTTTGTCTCGGTTCGAGGTTGGCTTCCCGTGAGGCAGCCAACCAACTGGCTTCCCATGGGCTCGCCTCCGGTGTTAGTACCTTGGAGTTGGAGGGTCCATTGATGTCATTATCCAAAAAAAATTTATCTCTTGTGTACGAATCCAGTAGCGCCGCTTGCGCGGCATCCCCAACTCCGACTGATCCACGCTTGTCTCAAAATTCAAATAATATACATGATATATGTAGATCTTGTTTCCATTAATGTGTTAGAAACTACTAATCCTATGTCGGCGCCCTCTTATCATGAACATGTGATAAGATTGGTGGTTTGGCTGTGTTCCTGGCCACTCTCTCTTTTGATACTTTATAGTTAGCATGAGTAAGTACATTCAATAATGCCATTAGCTAGATAACAAGAGAATATGTTTTCAGAAATAAGTACTTCATTTTTGGGGAGTCATCATTTTATTGTTCACACAAATACCAAACCTGGATGTGAAAATCGACCTGGATGCGAAAAATAGATTTTTAAAACCTTATATCCAGTAGCGGTATCATTTACAGAGACTAACTAACATGCAAAGGTACTGTAAGCTAAAGGGAAAAAAAACGCCACTGAATTATGAGATTCTTTGCATCTGCGCCAAATTACACATCTAGGTTAGCTTCAGTGTGTATGTGTATGCTACAGACACTTTTACGGACTCTATACCTCTCGTGCACATGCTTTTACATCTCTCTCAAAGGTGGCTGCATGAAAACCATAATTTGTCCTGTTTCCCAGGGTCTGCCAGGAATGAGTGACCAAATTTGTAGTCGTTCCGAGGTCCCGGTATTCATAGTCACCAAATTTGGGATGGTAGCTATGGCGTGGGTGAACCATTTCCTTTTGTCAAACGGGAGTGAACGGATCAAGAGTGTTCGAGAGCCCCAGTCCCTACTCCTCCTTACGTCGGAGTCGGGGATTTTTTAGGGCTAGCAACAAGAGCTGGGTCCTGCTGAGAAAGTCAAGCTAATGATTATTGGTATAGTGCAAACAGAATCCGAGGGGAAAGGCGCGAAAATTTGCCAAAAACTTTGATGTAAACAGATCAAGTTTGTCTTCCAAACGAGAATAGATGTATTTCTAAGGCTACCAATGATATCTCCAAGTTTCGACCATTTTGCAGAACCATAAAAAATAGCTTTCACCAGACCAGAGCCTTTGAATACAGCCGTAAGTAATCACCTCAATGCTCACTACTCGGAACACCCTTAAGCTGAACAACTTCTAGCTCAAATTGTTACTGTCCATTGCAGCGAGGAGGTTTCGATACTAGTAGTGAAGGTACATGTAGAATCATAGATAGGGCACCACTTGATTTTTGTCTAACCCCATTTTCATTTTTCGAAACTCGTCCTAAATATCTACCTAACACATGGTACTATATAGTGTGAGCTCGAAGAGATTGGACTTTGAGCACATACCGAACAAGTAGTCCTGTGCTACCAAACTTTGATACTGGGTGCTCACTTGAGTGCATTACTTCGACATAATGACAGAACGCGTGCAACCTGCGATAGCACTCTCAGGCTCCTCAACCTTGATCCTTCATCCGTCCCTCTTGCATAATATCCGATCTCCTCCTCTCCAGAATCCCTGACATAAAAACGACCTGTGATTGCTAATTCGTTTTATCATCCGCCTCTTGTCTCTCACTCGGCATGGGCTCAAACCCTCTACAAACAAAGTAACCTTCCCTACTCTCGTCTCTGCTTGCCTTTGGCTTGACATAGGTCACTTCTGCAAAGTTTTTCCGAAGGATTTCATTCCGGAACGTGTCGATGGAAGGGTGAGTAAAGTGTTTTAGACTGTAAAGGCGAGTTTAGGAGGTAAAGAGAAGAGAGAGACACAAGAACAGTTAAAAAATAAGAGCTCACACTAATACACCACCTCTCGGTCTTCCCACTTCCTCCGCCGTCCTCAGATACTTTCTAGTAAACTCCCATACCTTCATACATACATTCAGTCCCATCTCAGAATCTGAAACTGTGTTCCCCGTCATGTTCCCAGCAATATCCGATAAGACAACGTCTACACGAGGTTTAGAGGTGAGAGAAGGGTGGAAGTATCCATGGGAGTCGTAATATCCTGCTGGATTGTAGGATTCTCCTTCTTCCTCGGTGCTTAAAGGTCCCCTGATTAATTGAAGGATCTTCTGTTCCGTCCTAGGATCCAGAAAATTGGCTTGTACTGAGTCTACACCTGAAATTGACGGAATAGGTAGTAAATCGACCGCAATGACCTTTGGACGACCTTCCGCATGGTGCTCCTCGGCCATTCGAGAAAGAGAAGATGACGAAAAGTCCGAATGGGAAGAAAAGAAAGAGTCGATGTTAAGAGGGTCGTAAACTTGGTCATTGAGCGAGGGAGAAGGGGTCTTGGAATTTTGTTCTTTATGTTTCCCTTTGCCTTTTCGTTTAGAAGGGTTACGGCGGTCAGACTCATCAAAGTCGACGTCGTTCCCGGAGAGCAAAGTCTTTTTCAGCCCAAAACCCTGTTCTTCCTCTCTCCTTGCTCCTGTCCCAGTCTTTGCTTTTCCGTCCGACCCTCCAATTTTGTCGCTGAGCAACCCATCCCTCTCCTCCAATTTTTGTACAACTATCCTACTCCAACCCCCTGGAGCGGCACCTAGATCAACAACAACCCTCACATCCTCTTTTCCCAAGAAATTCCCATATTTTTCATTCATGTCCAGTAGTTTGAACGCCGAACGAGAAGGCAAGGACAGTGCCGTACGTTGTTTGACGAATGGGTCTCGAGATTGACGGGCCAGCCAAACCGTGGAGGATTTAGACTTTGTGTTCTTGAAACGTGGAAGCGTTGGGCGTAACATCTTCCTAGCATAAGTTAGAGTCGGCCGTGAAGTCTTGATGTAGTGGTGGTGAGAATCAGAAAGAAAAACCGGATTTTGGGCGGTTCGTGACCGCGTCCTATAAGCACACGTGTCAACTTAGCCTAGTACCTCCACCATGTCCCGCCGAGACCGTTCTCCAACACGCGCGCAATTATCCTCACGTCTAGCTTATTAGAAAAAGGTTCCTGCGTTCCTTCAGAAACTTCAAACCGAATATGCTGAAGGTGGATATAGAGAAGAAGAGGACGAGGACTTACCTCAGGTCCATTATTCCGGTGATGAAGGAGACGGGGATTTTGACGAGTTTGGACGGGAACGAAGGAGGGAAGGGGGTAATGGAGGGGCTGAGGTGGACGAGTTTGGTAGGGAAGTGCGTACGAGGGAAAGAGAGCCGATTCCGGAAAGTCCTGTGGACGACCCCGGGAGTACAGATGATGACGATGATGACGAGAAGCCCGCGCAAGGTCAGTTTTGTTGACGTCATGCACCAAAAATAGGCTACATCAATCGATCAAAACTCGGTGAGATATTTACCTCCAACGTTCCTTTCTTTACTCTCTCACTGAGCTTTTAGCGTTTGCCCCTTGTAATAAAGCACTCGTTCCCCACCATGTGCAATGCCCGGCATTCCAGCGTGACTCCCTTAACTTTTCTTCCCGTTTCCGGCGCTGAGTACCAGTCCTTGCTAGCGACTCAATTACTGACTGTATATCATCTCGACAGCGATTTTCTTTTGCTTTTTGTTGAATTTTGAATTTTCGACATTTGGGCAAGTATGCTGAGTATACTATGTACTTTTGTCAACAGTCTATATATCGACGTATACAGAATCCAATGTAGTCGTGTACATCTGCAATGTGTTATCTTCCTCGAACACTTTAACATATAGGAAATATGATACACAGTCGAATATCAGTATACACGATATATCCATATTCAATTTTGACCAGAAGCCAAGTGCACGATACCATCATCTCCATCATCTATCCGTCCGGCTAGGTGCTTGAGATGTACTTATCCTATACGTTACCCTGAAAACGAAAGTTTTGATTCTTCATAAACAATCGTCAATGACTACTATTAACTGATCCACACGCCGCCAACACTTCCGTCTGATCCTTATCTACTAATGACCGCGCGGCTATATATATATGGAACATACCACTCCTAAAGCGGCATCCCCTCACACCCAGAGAGTACTCTCGAGGTCCCAAATAAGCACACCATACGTATACAACCTCCTTCCGCCAGTAACTCACTTCATGCTTACATATCAAAATATCAAGCCTCAAGTGAGGCTAATCCGTACTCCCAAAGCTCAGAAAATCACTCCAATTTATGCAAATTTTCACGCATACGATGACAGGCGCTTATTATTCATCCTTCGACATTCGATCACACTTCTGCTGCTACTTTGCGGCCACCTCCACCAGTAACAACACTGCTAGCTCTAAGTTATAGGTCCTTGCATGTCTCAGATAAGTAGTACATTTTTTTTATCTGCTCTTGGTAGTTCTATTGTTTATTTGGATGCATGAGTATAGAACACTTCCTTGTATAGTATCGCAACCTGTGAATTTAATACTTAGCGATTCTCCTTTTTTACGGAAGTCTTGGAGTTGCGGGAGGATCATCGACTTTAGGAACATTTTGAAAAGGACTTTTTCTGCTCAGATTATAAGATACTCCGAGTCTAGAAAAAGTCAGAGCCTAATTGCTGTCTGTTATGTTCGTGAGCTTTAGGAAACATGATATAAAACTTGACTGCAAGAGTTATAAGAGGATCCAACCGAGATGTGTTCCCAAGATTCGGGATATGGTTTAATGAAAATTTTGCCCTAGTAAGGTTGTTGACACTGGGTGCAAAACACCATAATCACTGGATTTTTACAGTGAATTTATGGTGAGTATACAAAGGAATCACAATATCTTCACAATAAAATCATTGTATTCTCAATTTTAATGTCTCCAATTCATAAAATCATTATAAAATCACTGTAGCAGAGGAATCTTACAGGAATTTGCAGGCAGTGTGAAAGCATTCAATTTGGGAGGATGGGGAAATAAAGCCATGACTTTACAAGACATTCATCAGGGTTATTTCTTTCCATGCCTAATACTACTACATACTGTACAAGAGGCTATGAGTCAAAATACAAGAAGCATGTCAGTGTATAAAGTGCTGGAAATTTTTTCAACGTTTTCATTATAAATTTCATAATTGATACTGAAAATATCATTACTTAAATATGGTGAGAAGCCATATCTAAACATCAACTACAAGTTGAATGAAGAAAAGAACTGTTTGGATTTTATGCATGTAAAAAACAAAGAAATCTTTCAATCAATGACCTTCCTCATTCCAAATCTGAGTCCAATTGGAGCCATAAGCAAATCCAGTCCAATCAACCTGAACAGCAAAGTTGAAAGCTTCTGCTGGAATAGTGAGAATCTGTCTAGAATCACTGAATCCATGTCTAAATGCAGGGGGGATCCAAAGGATGAGAGAGGGATCTGGACAACTTTCATCTGAGTAACAAAGCCATCCCTGGGGGTTAATGAAGCAGAAGTGATCATTAGGTGAATGAGCATATGAAATCTTTTGATGATCACCAATATGACCACCAGACTGAGTGTCCCATATTCTGACAGTGCAATCTAATGATCCAGAGGCCACATACCTCCCATCTGGAGAATATGCTACAGATGTGACAAATGTTGTGTGGCCCTGGAGAGGCTGGCCAACCTGCTCACCAGTCTGAGTGTCCCATATTCTGACAGTATCATCCCAAGACCCAGAGGCCACATACCTCCCATCTGGGGAATATGCTACTGATGTGACCCAGGTTGTGTGTCCCTGGAGAGGCTGGCTAACCTGCTCACCAGTCTGAGTGTCCCATATTCTAACAGAGTCATCATAAGACCCAGAGGCCACATGCCTCCCATCTGGAGAATATGCTACTGATGTGACTGTGTCTGTGTGGCCCCGGAGAGGCTGGCCAACCTGCTCACCAGTCTGAGTGTCCCATATTCTGGCAGTGTAATCTCTGGACCCAGAGGCCACATGTGTCCCATCTGGAGAATATGCTACTGATGTGACTGACTCTGTGTGGCCCTCGAGGGGCTGGCCAACCTCCTCACCAGTCTGAGTGTCCCATATTCTGACAGTGTGATCATCAGACCCAGAGACCACATGCCTCCCATCTGGAGAATATGCCACTGATCTGACCGAGGAAACGTGGCCTTGGAGAGGCTGGCCAACCTGCTCACTAGTCTGAGTGTCCCATATTCTGACCGTGTGATCCAAAGCCCCAGAGGCCACATGCCTCCCATCAGGAGAATATGCTACTGATGTGACTGGCTCTGTGTGGCCCTGAAGTGGCTGGCCAACCTGCTCACCAGTCTGAGTGTCCCATATTCTGACAGTGTGATCATAAGACCCAGAAGCTACTTGTCCCCCATCTGGAGAATATGCTACTGATGTGACCTCGTTTGTGTGACCCTGGACTGGCTGACCGACATGCTCACCAGTTTGCCAGTGAGTTTCCCATATTCTTACAGTTTGATCGCTGGACCCAGAGGCCAGATTATTCCCATCTGGACAATATGCTACTGATTTAACCCAATCTGTGTGGCCCTGGAGAGGCTGGCCAACCTGCTCACCAGTCTGAGCTTCCCATATTCTAACAGTGTGATCATAGGAACCAGAGGCTACATGTTTCCCATTTGGAGAATATGCTACTGAACTAACCCAGTTTGTGTGGCCCCGCAGAGGCTGGCCAACCTGCTCACCAGTCTGAGTGTCCCATATTATGACAGTTTCATCAAAAGACCCAGAGGCCACATGTGTCCCATCTGGGGAATATGCTACTGATGTGACCTTATTTGTGTGACCCTGGAGAGGCTGGCCAAGCTGCACACCAGTCTGAGTGTCCCATATTATAACAGTTTGATCTCTGGACCCAGAGGCCATATGTCTTCCATCTGGAGAATATGCTACTGATGTGACCCAGTCTGTGTGGCCCTGGAGAGGCTGGCCAACCTGCTGACCAGTCTCAGTGTCCCATATTCTGACTGTATGATCACCAGCCCCAGAGGCCACATGTCTCCCATCTGGAAAATATGCTACTGATGTGACCAGGTCTGTGTGGCCCTGGAGAGGATGGCCAACTTGCTCCCCAGTCTGAGTGTCCCATTTTCTGACAGTGTAATCTCTGGACCCAGAGGCCACATGCCTCCCATCTGGACAATATGCTACTGATTGAACCCAATCTGTGTGGCCCTGAAGAGGCAGGCCAACCTGTTCACCAGTCTGAGTGTCCCATATCCTGACAGTGCCATCATAACACCCACACACTACACACCTCCCATCTGCAGAATATGCTATTGCTGAAATTTGATCCTGTCCTCTAAAAACCTTGGTACAATTCATTGGTCCTGTAATTGTGTATAGCCCTTTAATCTTAACACCATTTTGTAAGTGCTTTTTCCCAAGCTTTGTCAATAATGATTCTCTTGTGGAAAACAAAAGGGCTGATATGTAGAGATGAGGAGTACTCTCTGCCATTATCATAGAAAATGATTCCATCAATCTTTCAATATCTTCACCAACTTTGCTTGCACTACATATCTATGTGATTTCCAGTTTCATCAGAATATTTTTATCTAGTGAGCATCAAGCACAACTTACCTTATTGACATTTCCCCAGATCTTTATATCTTTGGCACCAGACAATATGACACTAATTTTACTCATAAGACTCAGGCACTCAATCCAGTAAAACACCCCCTTGCTTTGTATGAAGTTTAGAACACATCTTTGCATCATTCCACATTCTTGGGCCCTTATCATATGGTCTGTCCAGTGAAGGCAGCTGTATTGTAGTCCTACTGACACATATCTGGCCACCCTCTCCTGCACTGATGGATTGGTGACACTCTTATTTGCTTTGCATGATGTTTCTAAACCGCAAATGTTGAATTTCAGTTCACTTCCCAGAATAGTTAAACAAGTGTTTGTCAGCTGCAGGTGTGAATTGTCTTGTTTTACATTCCATTTTCCTGATCTGTTTTTACTACCAAGAAATTCTGCAAAAGACAAATGATAGTACAGTTTTCCATTCCTGTCAAACAGCACTGCGTTTATACTGTTCAACACTTTCTTGATAGTGCCTGACTTGATTTTCTTAATCTTTAACATTTGTTCCAATACGTCAACTGAAATAGGTTCCATTGCTGCTAGGATCACACCAATCACTTCTTTAAAGTAGTGCTCATTTGTGTTCTCACTAAAATAGTTCTCTAACAATGCTTTATACAGCTCATCAAGCCCTCTATATGGACTATTGACATCCTTATCATCCTCCCCAGTATGAATGATTCTCAAGATTGCTTCCTCCTCATCCATACTGTCTTTTATGAATTTCAAAGCTACTGTGATCCAGATGAAGAGCCCTCCAGCCTTTGCCACCAATTTATTCATGTTGTTCAAGCTACATGTATCATTCTGAGTCAGAGAATTATTCAAAAATAATTCAATATCTGCATTTGCATCATAATCACTTGTCAGATCAAACTTCTTCAATTTCCCTGCTGTCTCTGCTGTGTTATCAATGTTCAGGGGCCGACTGGTGACTATGAAGACAAGTCCATCAATTTGACCAACAAGATGGCTCATGCCTTTAATTAACACCTGTTGATCTGACTCTGTTCCCCATTCATCAAGGCCATCAATTATAGTTATCACTTTTTTCTCTGATGGCTGTTGGAAAAGTGATGGATCTAAAAATAGCTTGATCTGTTCATGAAGAGGTATCCCAGACCCATTCAAAGACTGATCTTTGTTGAACACATTCATCAAAGCTGTTTTATATCCTGGGTATACTTTAGCCAGATGATAACATATTGTAGGCACTAACAAAGACAGGTTACTGGTTTCTTGTCCCTTCACACAGTGGAAAGTCAGTGCAAGTGAAACTTTCAAGTTTTCTTGCATGCTGCGAAATTGTTCAGCTAATGTCACTGCCACAGCACTCTTTCCAACCCCAGCAATGCCACAAATCCATGCAAAAGTATTTTGAGAATCAAGTGCCCAGTCACAAATGTCTTTCAATAGCTTCTGGCGAGTACCTTCCATGCATGTGTCAAGCTTTTTTGCTGGTTTCGCAATTGGATTGAGTCTTTCTTTTAAAAAAACATCCTCACTCTCCCCTGGTATGCAGTTTAAGATAATTATAAAATTCAGTAAAGTAGTTCATACTGTAGATATTTTGGGCAAAATCTCTTCCAACATTTGCAATGTTTGCATAAGAAAAATCATTGTATGAGGCTCCCTGGAAGGAACTGAATCCTGATTGTTGAGTACCTAAAATGCCGCTATTAGTATATACCCGATTCACAAGTTTGTCAACCTTGAACATTTGAAGGAACCCTGTCTGTGACATTCTGTTTCTTCCAAACGCACAAATGTACAAGCCATTATAAGAACAAAATGGTCTTTGATGCCACCTACCTGAGCTCACTTGTCCATGGACACCAAGTTGAATATATTCATTCTGGCCTGTAATGGCTTTGGCCAGGGATAATAATCAATTATTCAAACTCTTACCTGCTACCATATGATCACTCATCGAATAATTCTTCCCAGTGGCATTCTTGGGAATTTTAGCTTTGAATGATCCTGGCATGTATATACCGGAACCTAATTCTGGAACCCCGGATATGGTGTCTGGACTGTTCAGACTTTCCACAGGATCAAGACTAGTGTCAATATTTTCAAGAGAATCAGACATAGCCAAAATGTGAAGGCTTGAACAAGTATGAGAAGTGTGCCTATCTGGTGCTGAAGTGCGCCCAAGAAGAAGACGAAAGTTATCCATCTGCACGTGAGGATGTCATAATGTAGCGTCCAGAACCTTAATTCGAGCTGGAGAACCTTATTTCTGCCTCGTTTCCGATCTACTGAATTGAGTTTATCTGAATTTGGTTTCATCAATAGATGCTGTCTGCCAACTTGCAGTCACATGGACACTGTGAGCGGTGTGAGATGCGAGCTACCTCTACTTCTTGGGTTTGTCAACTGAGGAAGGAGAAATTACCCGCTGGGATTCCACCTTTGAGAGAAGTACACATGTTCGGAAAGGGAGGCTGTACTCCTACATCTGAGGTATCTGTATGAAAGGGTTGCCCGGTCGATGAATTTGGGAGGTGTAATTTTCTCGGAGGCTATCAACCTGTCATGTATAGGGCTAAGGAACGCAAACCTTTGGGAATAAAAGTAGCGTAAGACAGGCAGGTTTACCTCAAGTAATTGGCCAGTATACTGTTCCGCCTTCACTCGAACTACATTATATCGGCAGATCTCACCTATATCTAAATATTTCCCCATGAATCAAATCAGTTTAACGCCGCAAGTTTGATGCTCATACCCATATGACCAGGTCCAGTCCCCCAGATACTTTCACAATCTTGATCGTCTCTCTTGTTCTTTGCTGGAAATTAGCATTATCATGCTGCCTCGCGACTAGCACGGACTTGGAGATCTCCATTAACAATTCCGGACCCTTTGGCAATCCATCGATGAGGTGTTTAAACGTACATGGACAGCAATGACGTATACAAAAGCTATCCAGAACATGGATATCGGATTGGATCTCGAAGGTGGGTTGATCGGTCCTCGCCATAATTTTAATTCATACTTTACATGAATTTTTCTTCGTTTGCAGATTCAGCCATGAACGTTGAACATATACCTCACCCTAACAAATAAGCTCTTTGAAAGTAGCTTTTTCCGCAACAAGTCTCGCGATTTCAATAGAAAAATTGTAAAATTGTAGGGCACTTCGTCACGACAGTGACCGCACCATGACATTCTATCGCGAAGTCAATCAGGATAGTAGCAGAATTAGCAACTTGTCGGCAACAGTCCTATGTCCTCTGGATTAGTGATGTACAAAGTATCTCAGTATCTACCTTGCACACAGTATTGTACGATGTGAGCTCAAAGAGATTTGATTTCGAGCACGCACCGCACAATTAGTCCTGTGCCACCAAACTTTGACACTAGGTACGTATCACTCCTGCATAATGACGTGGTGTGCAACCGGCCACCCTTCTCACTCTTGGTCTTTCTTCGATTCCTTCTTTCATATATTCGATCCACTCGTCCCCAGAATATATGACATGAAATATAACCTGCCATGGGGTGACCCAGACCGCTAATTTGTCGTATCATCCAGGTCTTGTCTCTCATCCAGCATGGGCTCAAACCCTCTACAGAAAATTAACACTCCCTGATCTCATCTCCGTTCGCTTTCAATGGCTTGATATACGTCACTTCCGTAGAGTTTTTTTTTTTTGGAAAGATGTAGTTTCGGAATGTTTTGATGGAAGGATGAACGAAGCGTAATAGCGAGTTAAGGAGGTAAAAAGGAACAGAAAGAGAGACGAAAAAAATAATAGAACGAAAGAACACAAACTTAAGGATTGGAAGAACAGAGAAAGAAAATGGAACAAAGTGAGACAGAGAGCTCACACTAATACACCCCTTGCGATTCCGACATTCTTTGCCGTCCTCAAATACTTACTCGTAAACTCTCATACCGGCTTACATACATCCGGTCCCATTTCAAAACCTGAAACTGCGGCGTTCCCCGTCATGTTCCTAGAAATATTCAATAAAACAACGCATACATGAGGTTTAGAAAGAAGAGTAGAAGTAACCATGACAGAGTCATAATATCCTGTCAAGTCGTAAAACAAAGAAGATCCCCCTTCTTTTTCAACGCTTGAAAGGTCCCATGATTAACTGAAGGATCTCCTGTTCCGTCCTAGTAGGATTAAGAAAACTCGCCTGTACAGAAGTCTACACCTAGAATTGACGTAATAGGCAATAAAAAATCGACCGGAACGACTTTTGAGCGACCCCTCCGCGTGATGCACTTCACCCATCTGAGAAAGAGAGAAAGACGGCGAAAAGAAAAGTGAGAATGAGACGAGCAGACAGAGTCGATGTTAAGAGGGGTCGTAGAGTTGGTTGTTGAGGGAAGGAGGAAGTGGTCCTTGTGGAGTTTTGCTTTTTTTTATGTCGTTTTGTTTGAAGGAGTTGCGGCGGCGGTGGTCGGACTTATGAAAGTCAACGTCGTTCCCCAAGGGCGAAGGTTTTTTTCAGGCAGAAACCCTGTTCCGCTTCCCTTCTTGTTCCTGTCTCGACTTCTCCTTTCACCTCAGACCCGCCTCCGCTAGTTTGTCTGAGTAATCCATCCCTCTCCTCCTCCATCTTTTGTATGACTATCTTAACCCGGGAGCAGCGCCCTGATTGATAACAGCCCTTCCCGTCGTCTTTTCCCAGAACATTTCTGCGCCTAGCTTCAACGTCAAACGAGACGGTAAGGACAGCGCTATATGTTGCTGGACGAATGGGTCTCCAGAATGATGGGCGAGCTAGCAGGCTGCGGAAGAATTGGATTTTTGGTCTGTGAGATGTGGACGAGTTGGACGTAATGTGTTTCTGGAGTACGTTAAGGAGAGGGGTGAGGGGTTGATTTGGTCGTGGTGGGAGAATGAGAAAAGCATGACACCTTGATGGGCTAGTAATGGCTGAGACTACGTGTCGAAACACATGGAGTAAATTACACGCACCTTGATGCCTTGCCAAGACCGCTCCTCCCGCTCATACACAATCGCCGACCGCATTTTGTCTAGCTTATAAGAAAACGATTCCTGGATTCCTTCAGAAACTTCGGAGGAGATACGTTGGAGGCGGATATAGAGAAAACGAGAATGGGGACGCACCTCAATTCCAATATTCCGGTGATGAGGTGGAGAGGTTTTGAAAAGTTTTGACGGGAACGAAGGAGGGAAGGGGAGGTAATGGAAGACAAGACGCGGCGCTGAGGTGGACAAGTTTGGTACTTAGGGAAGTGCGTTTGAGGGTAAAGAGCTGACTGCGGAGACCTGCAGATGACCCGGGAGTGCAGATGGAGATGCTGATGACGAGAAGCTGCAAGTGGTTGTACTGAAGCTGAAGTAAATCATTTGGCTGAGAGGAGACAGTGGACGACAAAGCGTCCGTTCTCAATGTACTTACCTTTTCCATACCATTTTCTACCAGCAACAAACAACCTTCTGGCAGTTCAATGTGGCATGACTAAACAAACCAGTATCTCATCAAAGGAGAAGCAAGCGTTACCGGTACCTCTGATGCGTGCAACATTGCAACCAAACAACGTAGGCTTTTTGTTGACATCATTCATCAAACCTATCAAACTCCGTGAAAGAAGTACTTACCTCCAACGTTCCTTTCTTTACTCTCTCACTGAGCTTTTCTAAAATTTTAGCGTTTACCTTGGGATAGAGTTTGGCACTCGTTCTCCACCATGTGCAATGTCCGGCATTCCTGCGTGACTCCCTTAACTTTTCTTCTCGTTTCTGGCGCTGAGCGCTGAGTACCAGTCCTTGCTGGCGATTTACGGCTATTAATTACTGACTGTATATCATCTCGACAGCGATTTTCGCTCACTTTTGTTTCATTTTCAATTTTGGATGATTTTGAGCAAGTATGAGTATGCTATGTACTTTCGTCAACAGTCTATATACCGACATGTAGAGAAATCCAATATAATCATGTACATTGAGTCTCCAATATGTTATCTTCCTCGAACGCTTCAACACATAGGAAATGTGACACATATTTGAACATATATCCGTGTTCAAGTTTGAACATTAGCCAAATGCACGATAACATCAGCTCCATCTCTCCATCATCTATCCGTCCAGATAGATGCTTGAGATGTACTTTTACATTACCCTGGAAACAAAAATCTTGATTCTTCATAAACAATTGTGGATGACTAGCGACACTTAACTGATCCACACGCCGCCCACACTTTCGTCTTTATCTGAGTACCAATGACCGAGTTTCTATAGATGGACATATATGGAACATGAAGCTCCTAAAACGGCATTCCCTTACACCCAGAGCGTACCTACTACCCTCGAGGTTCCAAATAAGCACACCATTTGTATAACCACTCTCCGTCAATAACTCGCTTCATGCTTATATGATATCAAAATAAGGATTAAGCCTCAAGCTAAGCTAATCCCTGCACCCAAAGCTCACAAAATCACTTCAATTTATCTAAATTTACACGTATACCGTGGCAGCCTTACTACTTATCCTTTGACATTCAATCACACTTCCACCGCCACTTTGCAGTCACCTCCATCAGTAGCAACACTGCTAGCTCTAAGTTATAGGTCCTTGCATGTCTCAGATAAGTAGCATGTTTCTTTTATCTGCTCTTGGTAGTCCAATTTTTTATTTGGATGCAGTATAGAACCCTTCCTTGTGTAATATCGCAACCTGTGAATTTAATACTGAGCGAATCTCTTTTTTTACGGAAATCTTGGAGTTGGGGGAGGATCATCGACTTTAGGAACATTTTCAAAAGGACTTTTTCTGCTCAGATTATAGGATATTCCGAGTCTAGAAAAAGTCAGAGCCTAATTATTGTCTGTTACATTTGTGAGCTTTAGGAAACATGATCTGCAACTTGACTGCAAGAGTCATAAGAGGATCCAACTGACATGTGTTCCCAAGATTCTGGATATGGTTTAATGAAAATTTTGCCTTGAAAAACCAAGTGAGGTTGTTGAAATCATTCGATTTGAGAGGGTGGGGAAATGAAGCCGTGACTTTACGAGACATTTATCATCAGGGTTATTTCTTTCCATGCCTGACACCACTACATAAAGTACAAGAGGCTATGAGTCAAAATACAAGAAGCATGTCAGTGAATAAAGTGCTGGAAATTTTTTCAATGTTTTAATACTTGATACTGTAAATGTCATTACTTAAATATAGTGAAAAGCCACATCTAAACATCAACTACAAGTTGAATGAAGAAAAGAACTGTTTGGATTTTATGCATGTGAGAAAAAAAGGAGATCTTTCAATCAATGACCTTCCTCATTCCAAACCTGAGTCCAATTGGAGCCATAAGCAAAAGCAGTCCAATCAACCTGAACAGCAAAGTTGAAAGCATCTGCTGGAATGGTAAGAATCTGTCTAGAATCATTGAATCCATGTCTAAATGCAGGAGATCCAAAGGATGAGAGAGGGATCTGGACTAGATTCATCTGAGTAACAAAGCCATCCCTGGGGGTTAATAAAGCAAAAGTGATGATTTGGTGAATGAGCATATGAAATCTTTTGATGATCACAAATATGACCACTAGACTGAGTATCCCATATTCTGACAGTGTGATCCTGAGACCCAGAGGCCACATACCTCCCATCTGGACAATATGATACTGATCGGACATAGTCTGTGTGGCCCTGGAGAAGCTGGTCAAACTGCCCACCAGTCTGAGTGTCCCATATTCTGACAGTGTGATCATCAGACCCAGAGGCAACATACCTCCCCTCTGGAGAATATGCAACTGATCTGACCCAGTCTTTGTGGCCCTGGAGAGGCTGGCCAATCTGCTCACCAGTCTGAGTGTCCCATATCCTGACAGTGTTATCATAAGACCCAGAGGCCACATGCATCCCATCTGGAGAATATGCTACTGATGTCACTGGGCCATTGTGGCCCTGGAGAGGCTGACCAACCTCTTCACCAGTCTGAGTGTCCCATATTCTGACAGTGTGATCCCAAGACTCAGAGGCTACAGGTCTCCCATCTGGAGAATATGCTACTGAATAAATGTAATCTGTGTGGCCCTGGAGAGGCTGGCCAACCTGTTCACCAGTTTGAGCGTCCCATATTCTGACAGTGTAATCATCAGCCCCAGAGGCCACATACCTCCCATTTGGACAATATGCTACTGATGTGACCTTGTCTGTGTGGCCCTTCAGAGGCTGGACGACCTGTTCCCCAGTCTGAGTGTCCCATACTCTGACAGTGTGATCCTCTGACCCAGAAACCACTTGTCTCCCATCTGGAGAATATGCTACTGATGTGACCTTGTTTGTGTGCAGTGTTGCTGCAGTCCGGGCAGGTCCAGGTCCGAGCAAAAATTTCTGGCCCTCGACCCGGACCTAAAGGGCCGGCCCACCTATTGCTCGGCCCCAGGCCCTGGACCTGGAGGACCAGGGCCAACAGGGCCAGTCCAGGATCAGACTGGGGCCGGACCTGGACCTTTAATAAAATAACATAAAATAAAATGCAAACTACTTTTTTTTTCTTGTTGCAAATGACAAAAACAATTGATTTTCTTCATATTTCATGAATTAAATACACTAGGGCTTCATTCTGCTGTTGTTTTGCATGATACTTGTATGTCTTGAGGTGCCGGAACACTGTATTACTCAAGGTAGCACATTTCTATCCATCTAACACTGGTGAAAATTTTCCAACTTGGCTCAAATTAATAATTTTAGCATTTTACATGTCTACCAATTTATTCTTGAAGCAATATTCACCTTGTATCTACTACCTCTGATATATAAGGGCCAGACTGGGTCAGCCCTGGTCTGACCAGGTCCGCAAAAATTTTTCATTGGCTGACCCCGGACCTCAGGGCAGGTCCAGGGTAGGTCTGGGGTCATGAAAGTCCTGGCCCGGTAATACGCCGTGCGAAAATTCTCGCATTTTAAGCATCAATATTGCGACTACGAGTGCCGATATTGTATCTTTTAAAGGGAATATAAGGACTGTAGTGAGCCCTGAGCTGTCAGTCAAAGTGCGATATAGCTACTAAAGCTAGATGTGGTGAAATGACTTCGGATTATTATTGATTCAATGTTATTATGGCCTATGCTAGTCTCGAGATTGTAAAAACCTTCGATAATGACTTGGGACTGATGTCGGTGACTACCGATATCGGGAGGAACAGCTTATCGGATGCTCGACTTGTATATATTGTCACGATCCTAAGGGAAGGGGAAAAATGTTATGAACGGGAATCGAACCTTCGGCTTGATGCCGAGTTGCCACAAAGCGCGCCACATAACGATCTACTTACTGATCACAGACTACGTCTGGGCTAGGAGTAACCATGCAAATAGTGATTGATGGAAATCTAGAAGGACCGATCGTGGAGGTGTATAATAACCGCCTACCCATGTAAAACATCCACTAGATTGGCAATGATTGACGACATAAAGGGTACAATGGAGTTGCCACCTTGATCAAGGGGTAAAAGCTGTAGATATTGGAGTCTAGAATGGATCGACGTCTTACTGACGCACTGCGAGGATCGAGAATAACATATCTCGGACGCAAAGCTGTAGAACGGGCGACCGCAAGTTCCGATATCGTGACCCAAAGAATCAGATGTAAAGAACGGTTGAACGGTTGCAATCGAGTAAGATCGACTACCACGTAGAGAGAGAATATTCTGAAACAATGTAGTATTATACACAGACCGAGTACTATATCGAGTAGGACTATACCCAGTTTTGGTACTAGCGCACGGACAAAGACATTTAAATAGTTTCTTTTATTATATTTTGTCGGACTCTCAAGTTTAATAGTTTCTTATTTACAGTAGTATAAATAGGGTTCAGGATTGGCGTAGAAAAGGCAGATTAGTACTGTGGACAACGCGGCTGTGATTTTGATCATTCCCGGGGATATAAGTATCCTGCTTGATCAGACCAGTTGTAGTTCCAAGAACGTCTAAACCTTAAAATCGCATTCAAAGTCTGTTACCTTCGGGTTCAGCACCCTATATTGATTGAACATATTGTGTTATTTGACCTTTGATTGACTTGTTTGTTATTTGAACTTTGCCATTGTGATCTTGTTATTTGACCATTGTTTGATCCATATTGTGTTGACTTGAACTTGAACCATTGACCCATTGACTGCCTATATTTGAACTCACATCCCCACACACGAACTTTGAACTTACATACTACCTATATCGCTACAAAAACCTTGAAGGGTTCTGTCCTTTCAACTCGCATACAAAAACTTGCTAGATCGTTAATGCGCTGTAACTCAGTGTTACTGCATAGGCCTATATTTTCGCGTTTTGAAGAAAAGAATATATGATTTAGTGATAATAAGTATATTATCACGTTGACAGAGGACTGAAGTGAGCCCAAACTGTCAGTCAAAGCGGAATTCAGCTATGATCCACAAAGATAGACTATTCTAAGTATCTATGATGGTCTGTATGGCTATCTAGCTACTACAAGTTGGTGTCTAAGTCAATCGTATATTGATATCTCTATACTGGAGACTCTACCCAAGGCTACGATGCCTCTAAAGTGCTCGTACGCTAAATTATCAAATTATGATGACTCATGGCCGGAATAACGCGTATCCACGGGATCTCAAGGAACGTGTCAAAAGATCAGTTGTTATATTAAGAAGAACTCTGAATGCGACGGACAAGCTATTCTGATTAGAGTTTAGCTGTATCCGGACCGGAAAGAACCTAACAAGCACGGGTGCAGTACATGCCGAAGAACGCGTCATGTGATAGTAATTACGATTACGCTATTTCACAAGTACGTGTATAGGGGTCAAATGCGCACAAACCTTGAAGGGATGGAATCGTATGGATTCCTGAATGTGTATTAAGATGGGAAGTGTTGAGAATCACTTCTGGTATGACTTGTGAAGTAAGAAGAACCGTTCTTTGCTAAGTATACACATTTTAGCGTTGGAACGTTGAAGCAAGACTCGGCTGGTATACTGACGCGTATACGCTGAAAAGACACAACTGGATGACGAGTACATCCGTCTCCGAACGCTAGTAGTTGCTATAGGGCATAGGTGTGCCTGGTATAGCTCCTTACTGCAATATACCAAGATCTGTTAGATTTATTCTGTTTCTTTATTGTCTATTGTCACAACCCTACTCAGTCTCTATGTCTTGTTTCCTTATCTGTAAATATGTGTTACCAAGCTCAGTTTCTTGTTATCTTTTATTGTATATTTTAGCGGACATTGAACTGGGTATCTAGTACTGTACAGTTTACAGCGAAATCGTATAAATACCCACTGTAGTAGTAGTAGTACCCCAGAGTAGTACCAGATACACGACTGCGGATCCAAGTGTCTCTCGGAGCGTACCTAAACACCGCTTGCCTTGGCCAGTCAATAGTGTTGACAGGAATCTCTAAAATAAAGATTGTATAAAGAAAGATTTTGTTTGAAGTTTTAAAGAAAGAAGTTTACCAGTATCTCAGAACTGTCTACATCCTACACTCGAAGTTTAGCAGTAACTCAGAACTGTCACTATTCCTCGAAGTTTAGCAGTAGCTCAGAACTGTCACCCCAGTATTGTTAAAGAATTGGACGTGTTATTGGTCAATTTGTGACTTTGAACCTTGAACCTGTATCTCAGCGGAGATTTGAATCGTACTTTTTACACTATCGCACACACACGCACACACATTGGTTCATCCTTTGTACTAAGACCACAAAAGACCCTTTCTAAAGAAATGTTCTGTCACTCAAAAGCACTCGCATTACACTGTTTTGTGATAGGTTTTTGGTGTTTTTGGTGTCTTTGTTCAATAGACACTTGATTCACTTACCAGCACATTATCGTATACCTATACAGACTCACTTTTGTGGTGTTTGTTGTTGGTGTTTGTCTAGTCACACACAGCAGATTACCGGACCACGGCAACACTGTTTGTGTGGCCCTGGAGAGGCTGGCCAACCAGCTCACCAGTCTGAGTGTCCCATATTTTGACAGTGTAATCATAAGACCCAGAGGCTACATGTCTCCCATCTGGAGAATATGCTATTGATATAACCCCCTCTGTGTGGCCTTGGAATGGCTGACCAGCATGCTCACCAGTCTGTCTATGAGTGTCCCATATTCTTAAAGTTTGATCTGAAGACCCAGAGGCCAAATGATTCCCATCTGGAGAATATGCTACTGATTCAACCCAGCTTGTGTGGCCCTGGAGAGGCTGGCCAACCTGTTCACCAGTCTGAGTGTCCCATATTCTGACAGTGTGATCCCGAAAGCCAGAGGTCACATACTTCCCATCTGGCGAATATGCAACTGATTCAACATGACTTGTGTGGCCCTGGAGAGGCAGGCCAACCTGTGCACCAGTCTGAGTGTCCCATATTCTGACAGTATGATCATAAGATCCAGAGGCTACATGTGTCCCATCTGGGGAATATGCTACTGATTTGACTATGTGTGTGTGACCCAGGAGAGGCTGGCCAACCTGCTCACCAGTCTGAGTGTCCCATATTCTGACAGTGCCATAATAACACCCACACACTACATGCCTCCCATCTGGAGAATATGCTACTGATGTGACCCAGTCTGTGTGGCCCTGGAGAGGCTGGCCAACCTGCTGGCCAGTCTGAGTGTCCCAAATTCTGACAGTGTGATCATGCCAGTGAGACCCAGAGGCTACATGTCTACCATCTGGAGAATATGCTATTGATTCAACCCCATTTGTGTGGCCCTGGACTGGATGACCAGCCTGCTCACCAGTCTGCCAGTGAGTGTCCCATATTCTTACAGTTTGATCAAAAGACCCAGAGGCCAAATGACTCCGACCTGGAGAATAGGCTACTGATGTGACCCACTCTATGTGACCCTGGAGAGGCTGGCCAACCTGCTGTCCAGTCTGAGTGTCCCATATTCTGACAGTGGAATCATCAGACCCAGAGGATACATGTCTCCCATCTGGAGAATATGCTACTGATCTAACCCAGTTTGTGTGGTCCTGGAGACCAACCTGGTCACCAGTTCGAGCATCCCATATTCTGACAGTGTCATCTTCGAACCCAGAGGCCACATGCCTCCCATCTGGAGAATATGCTACTGATAGGACCCTATGTACATGGCCCTGGAGATAGTCTCGAGTATCCAGACTGACGATATACACTTGACACTCTTCGTGTGTGTATATGTAGTCTGGTGCTTTTCAATAGGCGTGACCCGTGCCAGCCAAGTTTACATAATTAAGGATTTATTCCCACGACAACAAATGTGGGTTTTATAGCGTCAAGACACATCTGGAGTTTGCAAGAAGTGAGATTTATATACATGATATCATGTAAGGTCTATATACTCAAAATTCCAGGAGTTACAACATTGGGTTGTGTATCAATACTCTTGCGAGCAGTAGGTGTCAGAAGCTGTGAGTAAATATAGGTAAACAACCCTGTCTACCATCCCCGATGTGACACTGTAAACACTCAATAAAAAACTAAGGGAAAAATAACATACACAAATTCTATACCTCTTAGAATGGTTCAAAAGATTCAAAATCGTTGTTTTGAACCAGGAATATGCAGGCCGAGAGCCTGCCAATCTTAATTATATAATCATATCCTGGCACGGTTCACCGCATCAGAAAACAAACAGACTACCCTGGAGAGGCTGGCCAACCTGCTCACTAGTGAACAGCACGGGTTGGGGGTACGGGTCTGGCGGTATGGGTCTGGGTACAAAAATCCTGACCCTAGCCAACCCATACCCATGAACTGAACCTGTCACAACAAAAAAGTGGCTACATTTAATCCATAGATTACTTTTTCAGTGGTCAGTTCAGCTTAAAGGTAAATTTGATCTTAATTTTACGTGCCTCCGAGAGGGAGAGGCTTCAAGTTCAAACCTGCCATGTTGCATGGTTCTGTGAGCGCCTGAATTCTTAAAAACAAAGGTTAGTGACAGGTAACCCACCAGGACCTAGACCCGTATGCTAATTTGGTAGACCCATGAAAATACCCGTACCCGCCACAAGGGTTGGCTTTTTCATGGGTACAGGTACAGGACAGCTCAAAAGTACCCACGTTCTGAGTGTCTCATATTCTGACAGTATTATCATTAGACCCAGAGGCCACATGCCTCCCATCTGGAGAATATGCTACTGATTTAACTTGGTCTGTGTGGCCCTGGAGAGGCTGGCCAACCTGCTGTCCAGTCTGAGTGTCCCATATTCTGACAGTGTGATCACCAGACCCAGAGGCCATATGTTTCCCATCTGGAGAATATGCTACTGATGTGACCTCATTTGTGTGGCCATGGAGAGGTTGGCCAACCTGTTCTCCAGTCTGAGTGTCCCATATTCTGACAGTGTGATCTTCAGACCCACTGGCCACATTCCTCCCATCTGGAGAATATGCTACTGATTTAACCCAGTTTGTATGGCCCTGCAGAGGCTGGCCCATCAGGAAAAAGTCTTTTAGGCCTGGAGACCATCTGGGCCTACCCTGGCACCCTTGTGGTACCATGGCTCCACAAAGGTGCCATGGCACACTCGCCTTGGGTCCAAAATTCCCAGGCATCCACAGTAGCCCTAGGGTAGTCCTGGGATGGTCCTGGGACAGTTCTGATAGTCTGCTCTAATTTATGCTATTAGATCACAAATTTTCCTTTTCCATTCATTTCAAGATATATTATGACAAGCTAATAACAATCTACATAAGGTATCTGACCACAGACGGTATAAATACTGATAGTAGTACAGGCATCAACAATGAGTATAAGGGAAAGAGATAAGGAAAACATGGGAATGATGAGGGGAAAAAAAAGACAACCAACGAAGCTGAGCTGGTACAAGGAAATGAACATAAGGTTAGCAGGAGCAAAACACCACAAAGGGAAGAACATATACCCAGAGACCCAGAACCGGTAATTATGATGACCCAACAGTAAAGAAGAACCAGGATACTCAACAGTGAGCAAAAGAGGATGAAGTCAGCAGGAGAGAGACAGCAGGAGAAGAGAACACACCCCAACCATGATGACTGAACAATTTGAATGAAGCAATGACAGAGGTGACATGTAGAGACCATGAACAACATGAAGCTTCTCAAAGGACATATAGACCCTTAGAGAATGGAAGGTGAGAGTGGACCTAGAAGGGATGATGAGTGTTAAAAAGAAAGAAGAAAGAAGCGGGGAATTGACAAAGTTTTGAACATCACATGACTTATAGCTAAAAAGGAAGTGGAGACTCTATCTACGTCCTAGTTTCTTCTTTAGACTGTCTTGTTGTTCCTCCCTCATTTACAATTCTTCCTAGAAGAAAAGAGAAAGAAACAATGAAGAGGAAAGCCAGGGGTAAGAGGTAGAGGTCCCAAAAAGGAAACTGGGATGTAACTACATCCCAGTTTCCTTTTTGGGGTTACCCTTGCATGTCAAGTGGTTTCCTTTGAAGCTTTGTTGTATAGTCTTGGGATACTTAATTTACTGGGTGTTTGAATGTTTTCTTGTGTAGTTATATCAATATCAGTATCAGTATCAGTTTCTGTCTATATCCAAGTCCAAGGAAAGCCCTGGGACATCAGGAAAATCCCCTTTAACCAAAGACTTTCCAGTGGATAAGTGCCATTATCCATAGGCAACCATGGCTGTCTACATATGTTTGTGGTTGTAAATTTCAACCATGGTTGTCAACAAACTTTTTCCAATTCTGAAGGTATCTTGATTTATGTCAAAATGAAGTCAGTAAACAATGATGCTTATCCAAAATATGTTTAAAGTTGTCAAAATGAAGTCAGTAAACAATGACACTTATCCAAAACATGTTTAAAGTTGTCCAGAAATGTCAAAAAGTTGTCGATTGACAATCTGATCATTAACTAGTTGTCAAAAGCTGTCTATTTGTTAGTGATCTTGTCCCAAGATTAAATCTTACACAAGAAAGCAATTTTTCATCAGATAACTCAACAAATGAATGTATAATGTATTTCTGGACTGCATCATACTCAACCACCCTTGGTGTAGGGTCACGTGACCAAATTATCTCTGTTGACGACACTTTCAAGGCTTGTTTAGCACAACCACTGATCTTTCACAAAATCCCCACGGTGATTAAATTGATAAACATGCTGAGGGCTGCCTCAAATATTTTTGTGATTTTTCAGTAAGAATTGACAGAGTTTTACAGTAATTAGTG